>JAQQBS010000002.1:11484954-11615991 GCA_030347275.1 Microctonus aethiopoides | reverse complement strand
CATTGTAAAATTATTAATATATTTTACAACTTTTTTTCAAGCCTCGAATAAATTTTATAAAAAGTTAGTACTCATTTGGACTCACGAACGTCCTTAAAGTGTTAAACTAAATAATACCTACCGAATTCCATGATTTTTTTATCGTAATTGGTCTCACATTATCCCATGCATTAGTTAACCATTCTATGGCATTTTCTAAATTAATTTTCTCAACAACTTCCATTACTCCTTTTCCACTATTTACATTATTTATAATATGTTCCATCATTAAAAAGCGATATTTAAGCTTTAAATATTGTAAAACGCCTTGATCCATTGGCTGAATTAACGATGAAGTATTAGGTGGTAAAAAGATAACTTTAATATTTGTTCCTATTTGTAATTTTTGTGGATGAGACGAACAATTGTCTACAAGTAATACAGCTTTAATTGGCAGTTTCTTTGATTTTAAATAAAGCGTTACTTTTGGGACAAATTCAGAAAAAAACCATTCCTTAAACAGACTGCTTATCATCCAAGCACATTCTTGGCTTTTGTAATAAACAGGTAATTTATTAATGTTCTTCATGCATTCAGGTTCAGCTGATTTTCCAATAACAACTAGTGGTATTTTCAATACTCCTGATGCATTACTAGAAGCCATAATTGTTATTCTTTCTTTCATTTGTTTAAAATTAGATGTTGACATTTCTTGTTTTGATGTGAAAGTTTTTCTTGGCATATTTTTAAAATTCAATCCCGTTTCATCGCAATTAAATATTTGATGTTCACATAAATTTTCTTCTTGAATATAATTTGCGAACCAAGTAATGAAATTTTCTGCTGCATCTATATGAGAAGTACGTTTTTCTCCTACTGTAGGCATAGAACGAATATTGTGGCGGCGTTTAAATTTATCTAACCATCCATTGCTAGCTTTGAACTCATTTTCTGTTCCACCTAATGCTATGTACATTGCACGAGCTTGCATGCAAATTTGTGGGCCATTTACAGACACACCAGCATTTCTTGTTTCATTAAACCATAACCAAGTAAGTTTATTTACAAAATCAAATTTTAGTGATTTATTTCGTTTTAATTTTTTTGATATTCTTTCATCGGGGTTATGTTCTTTTTCTAAAATTTTCTTTTGATTTTTTTGCCACCTTTGTACTGTTCGTATATGTACATTCAATTGCTTTGCTATCTCACTGTTTCTTACGCCATTTTTTAATTCATGTAGCGCATTTATTTTCACATCATATGCTTGAACAACATGTTCTTTTCTGTTTTTCTCGGTAGCTGACATAATGATTTTAATTTTACAACTGATGTATAACCTCCAAATTATTGCTTAGATAATAACGACTCTTGTCTCGTATTTGTTATCAAAACTGTTGCGCACACATCACTGAAGTGTAATAAAACAAACAAAGACTGAAATATAGTGAGAGGAAAAAAGAAAATGAAACAAAAACTGAATAATATTTATCTAGTGAGGAGCAAGAAACGTTAATTTCCCGTAGTTTGTATTTTCCCCGACAGATGCTGACACCATCTGTCGATGTGCTTAACCTATAAATTAATTCAACAACATTTTATGCTAAATTGTGTCTTGTGAATAGAAAACATTACAAATAAAACCATGCGGCCAACAAAAGGTGTTCCTCGAATATTAAATGTTAATCGAGAACCAAGTAGACCTAAGAAAAAAAAAAGGAAAATTACATTAGTATTTGATGAAGAAAAGCGAAAGTAAGTTTCATATGAATTATTTATTTTATTTAAATTTATGACTGAATAAAGTGAATTAACATTTGATTGCTTTCATATTTTCATCATTTAGAGAATTCTTGACGGGATTTCATAAGCGAAAAGTCGAGCGACGTGAAAAAGCCAAGGAAGTTTTGGCAGCAAGATTAAAAGCTGAAAAAAAACGTATCACAGAAGAGGTTTGTTTTAATTATTTTTTCTTCTACATCAAGAGTATGTTTATGTATTAATAAATGATTATTATATGTAGGCAAAAGCAAAGTTCAAAACCCATCTTTCTCAAAGGGATATACCAGAACTTGAAGAATTACTATCAAAGCAAGAATATGAAACGGAGGGAGCTACTGTAAGCATTTTAGAATTGAACGTTGATAAATTGTCACAGAGTGCTAATTGGATAGGAGATAATAAACCTTGTTATGAAGAAGATGAAGCAGAATCAGAGGAAGACAATAACTCGGAGGAGAATAATGATGAATTTGTTCCTGGAATGGAATTGAAAGAAAAAAAAATAAAGAAATCAATTGAAGTAGAAGAAAATATTCAACCGCAGCTATCAAAAAAAGCTATTTCTAAAGCAATACAGAAAGAAACTTTACGAAGAACTCATCGAAGTAGTCTTTATAAGATGAAGCAAAAACGAGAGTGTAAGAAAAATAAAAAAATTTTAGAAAAGAAAAAGAAACTTCAAGAACGTGCGATAAAAAAAGCAAAAGGAAAAACAAAAAGAAAATTAATACGTCAACTTGAAAAATAAATTTATATTTTAGAAATATCAAAAAATGTGAATAATTTTTTTTATTTTACTTATTTTGAATTATTTGCTTTGGCAAATGGACAAAGTTTTTTATTTAAACATTGTTCACATTTTGGACGTTGTGGTTGACAAATTTCCTGACCAAATCCAACAAGTAAATAATTTATTTCTGACCAAATATTTTTTGGTAACCATGATTCCAATTGTTTTCTTGTTTCTTCTGGTGACTTTGCTTGTTTCTTCACCCATTGAAGACGATTACATATTCTATGTACATGCGTATCAACACCAATACCACTAATTTTATTCCAAGCAATATCCATGCAGATATGGCCCATTTTAGGACCTACACCAGGTAAAGCACATAGTCCCTCAATTGTGTCGGGAATATCGCCATTATAATCTTTCAACAAAATCTCTGATGTCCTCTTGATATACTGCACCTTCCTCTATAAATAAAATTAAAATATAAATTCATAATAAAAATGAAAAAATATTTTTTGAGGTTAGGTTAACTTGAATTTACCTTCCAAAAGCTTACTGGATAAATAAGTTTGCCAAGTATCTCATCAGAAGTACCAACAATATTGGTTGGAGTACATCCATGTGCCTTTAATCTTTCCATTGCTGCATGATTTGTTTGGTCTTTTGTTTGACTACTCAACATTAATGCCACTAATGATTGATATCGAAAAATAGGTGGTGTAGCTTTTGTATCAGAACATTTGTGACAACCCATTTCATCTACTGGTGCTGTACTATTCTTTCTCATTTCTCTAATAAAGTTAAGAGTTTCCTCCCAATTTTTTGGATACCATTTTTCCTGTTCATTTCCATTTTTTTCATTATGATCATCGTTTTTATCATTATTTTCATACTTAATTTCAACTGACTTTTTTTTTCTATTAGATTTTTTTTTAGGTTCTACAACTTTTGGATTGAAATATTTCGATACAGTTCCAGTTGGTTCTGCATTTACTGTTTCTTCATCGTGGTTTATTTTTAATTGTGATGAAGAACGAAGTTTTTTGGTACAATTCAAAGTTTCTAGCTTTGTACGTTTACTCATTATACGAAAAAAATATTTTACATCAACAATATTAAACATAAACAAAAATTTAACCTTAAAAAGAGGTTGATGTATAATCAAAAAATATGAATCTACATTTCCTACTCTATCAACATATATACAGTAAAAGCCCAAAAGCCCTAAATAATTCCTGCTAAGGAAGAAACTTTCGAAACAGCAGGCATATCACTAAGCGCATGCGCATTGTAACTGCCGCTATAACCTATTAAAATTAAATTTATCTTATCCATCTTCAGCTTTAATTAATATGTAATTAGGATAATTAATATATATGTATTCTTCACTCACTCAGTCTTTATTTCCTGTTTCATACTCGTAGAGTAAATAATTATACAATAAGTCATGAAAGAATAAATGAATGAAATCGCTTACAGAATATTTTTTCATTACAGAACTGTTAACCTCAAAACCCAATTGGGTAAATAGACGTTGTAAATGGACGGAATAAAATTAAAAAAAAAAAAAATTATAAACAATAATAGTAATAATTCAACAGTGAAGATATCAATAGATAATTTACATTAGAATTAGAATAAAAAAATAATTGGGTACATATACAAGTACCTATTTAATATAAAGACGCGACTGATAATGAGTTTGGAACTTTGTTAATCTTCTCATCACTCAATATTCATTTGTGCAGAATATAGATTTTGTTTGATGGTTTTCCCACACAATATTCATTGTTTAACATTATATAAACAATTGAACAAAGATTTAATTGCGATTAATGGATGGGGAAAGTGGAATTATAAGTAATTAGGTTTTACAATCATTAAAAGAGAGGAAGAATATTTCATTAAGCGCATATTCAAATAGCTGCTTTGAATGAGTTTGTTTTTCTCTACTGTGATTTTCTAGAAGAAAAATGGAGCAGCATAGAGAGTGGAATTTAAAAAGCGCTAGATTATCGTGTATTACTTTACATTAATCTTCTTTTGTTCTTTCATTGTGGTTTTTTTTTTTTTTTTCGTTTTTCTTTTTTATCATTCAGCCTACTAATTGATTAGTAGTGTGACTCAACTCGTTGGTAATTGCTGTTGGATTTGTTGTAGTAGAATCCGCCATGAGCGTATGTGTTTCTTCCTCTTGATCTGATAATGGAATTGCTCGAGATGTTTCATTGATAATCTGCTTGTTGCTCGTCATTTGGCTTGGCACCTCAGTAAGTACTGGTCCGTACTGCGAAGTGGAACCCACCAGCAAGTCAGTTGATGGATTCAAACCGCCCAACATCTTTCCTCATAGTAACGCGTACATAAGGTAAAATAATGAACAAGGGATAATAAAAAAATAAAAAAAAACGCCATCGTGCAACATTTGGCAACGAATATTTGAATTTAAATAAAAAAGAAGCAAATATAACGTTGTATAAAATGGAAAAAAAAAACCAAAAAGGATATTAGGGTAGGTTAAAAAGATCAACTAATTTTTTTTTAACTTCTTCTCACTGAAAAATTGGTTCCTAGGCATTTTTAAATAATACTCTCCAAAGATGAGTTCTTAATTTTAATAGGAAGGTCCTATCTTTGTCTCAGTTTTCTATTTTTTCTTCAGTCCCATATGGCGAAATTCATATCTCGCTATTACTTGATCGTACAGAAAAGTTCTATTGACATTTTTTGTAGGAAATTGAACGCTCTACAAAAAAGGTATCTTACAATTGTTTCATAACTCTTACCGTTTAGAAGATATCGGAGGTCAAAGTTTGAAGAATTTAACAAAAATTTCTTTGTTACTTCTAAAATTTATAACTCGTAGATAAATAAACATTATAAAATGCGCAAAATATATTTTTATAGGAAATTAAACGCTCTACAAAAAAGGTCTCTTGTGGTTAATCGATTACTCTAACCATTTAAAAGATATTCGCATTCATGACTTGAATGGATAAATTTAAAATATTTATTAAAAAACTATTAAAATCAGTACGCATTGGAATTCGAATGCGAATATCTTCTAAATGGTTAGAGTAATCGATTAACCACAAGAGACCTTTTTTGTAGAGCTTTAAATTTCCTACAAAAAATGTCAATAGAACTTTTCTGTACGATCAAGTAATTTCGAGATATGAATTTAACTAAAAAAAAAAAAAAAGAAAACTGAGATGAGAAGGACCTTCTTATTAAAATTAAGAGCTCATCTTTGAAGAGCATTATTTAAAGGTATCCAGGAACCAATTTTCCAGTGACAGAAGTTAAAAAAAAATAGTCAATCTTTTTAACCTACCCTAAAGGATATGTCAAAACATAAAAGTGAAAAACTTATCCAACGTTTTTAATTTAATGCGTATTATTCTATGAATATATTTAGTGTTGCTCACCTGTCCACTAGCACGACTCATTCCACCTCTTTGGGACTTTCCACCACGACGGAAAAAACGTAACCATGCCCAAAGTGCGCCCATCAATAAACCCAAAAACATTATACTCCCACCAACAGCCAACGATCCACTTTCAGGATTTTCCGCTAATTTATCTTCCACTTTAGTACCAGAATTATTTTTATCATTATCCTAAAATAAAATTGGATTTATCAATAATTAATTCACACAAATATTAATATAATTATCAATTGATAAATATTTATTATTATATACCTGAATATTTTTATTATCCATTGGTGTACTTTCAGTAGCAACAAGATTTACTAACATTGTGGTAAGTCCAGCAACAGTGGCACAAATTGCCACTGAAAGTAATACCCATTCAAGCCATTTTCTCGTACTGACTTTGTGTCTGAATAAAATTCGTGATACTCCATGTCTTATACCAGCACCAGCTCCAAGACCTCCACCATTCTCATTTCCATCACCACCAGCTTCATAAGAGTAACCCACAGTTGTGGGTTGATAAACAGCTGCACTATCAGGCATAGTTGTCTTACTATCAATATCAATACAGCTAAAATCTAATAACTTGATTTTTTTCCTTGTTATTCAACTGCGTGATTCGTTATCTAAATCCGCAACCAAAAATATAACATAATTACAAACGCTAGATGCGTCGTCGTGTTTTAAAAAGCGTTTTCAAGGTCTAGCAATGATTAAAAACAAAATTTTATCATGGATTTTACACTACTTTTAGGTTTTTATCTACAGATTATTCCACGCTTTGCTATTCATTCAATGAAATACAATATAACCTAGTAAATGGATTAAACACAGTAATTATAAGAATAATTCAGGTGATGATTAATCTACCCCGCGTAAAATGTGCTGCAGTGCAGTGGCGGTTTCACACACAAATATCATTGAACCACAAATGGTTTTGTTAAATTGTTGAATATCTATGTGTGCGTGTATGTATGCAGGTTTGATACGATATATCTGTATAATAAAATCAAATATTGAGTGTAACGTAAATCCTAAATCGCAATGGCCACGTCAAATGTTATTTGCGAATCTGTCCATAAAAAACTACCATTGTGTGTATATATATGTACATATGTAGCGAATTATATAAAGTTTTTTATCAACAGAGTAATTGCGTGGCGGGTAAATTTTGAGGTTATACAAAGATATTTAATAATTGTTTTCAGACTAGACTTTTTTGTTGCCTTTATCTCAAACGAAAATAATAACATAAATAATATGATATATGTAATATTGTTAATTAGAAATAAACATTATCTATATAATAATTACAGTTACAAAATATATAGGTTAATTTATTTATTTTTGAATTTCATTTTTACATCTTGCAGCAGGCGAATTTTAACATAAGTATTGAACAAAATTATCATTATAAAGTATAAAGATAATTATTTTATCGAATAATTATATTTATAAACAAATAGAGAAGGTTGCAGTATATCAAATGAATCAAATTATTGTGAATTCTATTTGGTTTATTCGTCAATCAACATTTTATGTATTTCAATGGTTATTATATAATGAATTTTTGATTTATCTACACCTTCTATACTTTGAATAGTAAATTATTTATCAATTTATTATTAATCTATTATGAACAAATAATAAAACACTATTTTATAAATATATATTTTCAAATTCATAATTTCAGTCTTCTGATAAATCTTCTTTACCGACTGCAAATATCAATTTATTTTGCAAACTTGACTTGATAATAAATAAAATTATTTTTAATTCTCATTCACAAATTAAATAGCCATCAAACACCACGATATCAATAATCATTCCTAAACAATCAAATACAATTCCCCAACATCATAAAAAACTCAATTCAAACCAACATGTTGAACGATTAACCTCAAAAAAAAAAAATTAATCACAGTAATTTCACATTTACCAAACAGCATTTTAACAAACCTTACAAATAACCTCAAAATCAATAAAATACAATCGATAACAACTATAATGAATTAAATTTCATAGTAAATAATTTAACCTGACATACACATTTTTAACTATAAACAAAAAAAATAAATAACACAACTGTATTTCCCGCGTAGATTATGTCAGAACGTCAGCGATTGGCCAACAAAATGAAGTCTCTTTTAATGGGCGGAGCGTTGTCAGGCGGGGGCTGTATCGATTTAAATTTGGTTTATCGGTGCATAGCAGCGGCGCCGACGAAGAAGACGAAGTTCTGTGTCTGATAATCAACAGTAGTACAGACAGAGTCATCATATAAACATATAGAGCTGGTTATTAATGCACTAAAACAAAAACTCAAACACCCAAGAGGTTAAGCATTAACACTGAATTAATAATAAATCCACAAACATCACACACAAATAAATACATACACATATATACAATTATATATTAAATTAATAAACAATATGTCGAAATCAGAAACAAATTTAGAATCATCAACTGTTGACAATGATGGCAATGGAATTATTGGATTGACAATGGTTAAAAGTGCAGTGCCAAAGAATAGGTCAGTAAAAAATTTTTATATTACAAAAATGAATTCAAAAATATTATTTATATTATTTTATTTAAACACTTCTTAAATTTCCGGTATGACTCAACGTTTACACATTCATTTACAACTCGCTCAAATAACTTAAATGGTTATTATACATTTAGTGTATATATTCACTATCACTAAAGTAAACTTAAACACACAAGAAAATTTCACTTTGTGTTGTATTGATTTAATGTAACGAGTGTGAACAGCTGCATATTATTTTTTCTGCTTCATTTATATGTTACATATTATTTACAAAATGTAATCCTAAACCCTCCAAGGTATTTAACACACGTACTTGATTGAATTATACATGAGTATAGATAATATTTTTTTTACTGTTAATTTAAAAATTTTTTTGTCAATTTTGTAATTTTATTATTCTTTTACTAATTTTGGTGTTTTGTATTCTTTACAGGCAAGAATTACTCAAATGGAATGGTTGGGGTTACAAAGACTCGGAATTTGTTGTTAATAATAATTCAATAATTGAATTTACTGGCACGCGGTAAAATGACTTTTAATAATAAATAATAATTATTATTTATTATTTAAAATATATTAATAATTATTATGCATAGTGAATTATGCTGTTAATATAAATATTTTATATATTTTCTCTTTATTTAAGTATGGATATAAGTTTAAGAACACATATTGATATTCGTCAAGCGTTGAAATTTACATTTACATACTGATATTTTTTCAAATAGTTAAGTTTCTATGTTTACACGAGAGATATTCATAGAGAATATGTCGTGAGAAGTGTTGGAGGTTTTACAGTAATTAATGTCACGCGTATTTTTATTTTATTTTTTTTTTCCTTACTGTGTCTCTTAAATATTCATTTTACTCACAGTGTGTAATATGCAATAATAACAAAGGTAATAATTAAATATTTACCAATGACTATCATCAACCTTTAAACTCTTTGTAATGTTCGAGCAAATAGTCATCATCATATTGAATGCCATGGATTTATGAAAATACATTGTGTAAATTAAATATGCAATTTATTTATAAAAATATTTATGAACTCCACCTTGGTCATTAATATAAACGTAATTATTTTTATTTAATGACACTATACAAGTGACTAGTTTATCAGAAATATTTAAAAGATATTCTAATACTAAGAATTGTAAATCAATTAGTCGTTTTTAAATCATTAATATTTATATTAGAGTTCATGTTTTGAATTTAAATATATTTTTCTTTTTTATTTATTGTTAAAGGTATCCAATTGGGAATTTACAATTGCCATATTTTACTGAATGGGTTCAAGAAGTTCTTGGAGTAGATTTGACTAAAAGATCACCGCCACAATCATTACCAACGACATTTCCTGAACCGATTTTGTCAAAGGAATTTTTGGACGCTATTGAACAACTTGAAATAACATTTTCAATTGATGGTTTCGACAGGCTATTTAGAGCACATGGTCATACGCTACGAGAAGTGGTGACACTTAAGCAGGGTAGCTTTGACAGAATACCCGATATTATTCTCTGGCCAAGTGTGTAAAATTAATTTAAAAATATTTTTTTACTTTTTTTTTCATTTTCATTTTGGATAATAATTTAGTAAAATTAGTTAAACAATATCTTGATGAGGTGTGTATTGAAGTGTATTATGAAAATGTCATTCAGTCGACTTCAAGTGTTTATATTGACAAAAGTATAAAGCGATAAGATACGAGTAGTAATTTTACTGCTAGATAAATTTAAACTTTCGAATATACAAGTCATTACTTTATCTATTCTTCGTAGAAAATTGGAACATTAAATTCATAATTGACTTGACGTCACAGTCAATACAATACAAATATAAATTCAAAATAATAAAGCGTGAATTTTATATTTATATTCATTGAAAATCATTAAAAAAAAATTTTTTATATCAAATTTTTATTTACAAATAATAACAAATATTTATGTATATTCTTTTTTCTTTCATCTTTTATATTTATTACGCTGATATATTAATTTATATGACGATAAGTAATTCAAGTATAATTTATACAAGTTTGTATTAATGATTAATATTTTTTTCTCGTACAGAATGTCACAATGATGTCGAGAGGATAATTAGAATATGTGTAAAATTCGGCGCTGCTTGTATTCCATTTGGTGGTGGTACAAGTGTTAGCGGTGCTGCAGCATGTCCAACGCACGAACGTCGTACAATTGTTTCATTGGATACTTCGCAAATGAACCGAATATTATGGATCGATCGGGAAAATCTTGTGGCGTGTTGTGAAGCAGGAATAATTGGTCAAGATCTTGAGCGTGAATTAAGAGCAAAAAAATTAACATCCGGCCACGAGCCAGATTCTTACGAGTTTTCCAGGTAAATTTCATATTATTAATAGACTGGAAAGTAAACAATAATTCTTTACATAATCAATTCAATTTACTGTGAAAATTAAATTTTCTTTTCTTTCTATTATATTTCAGCTTGGGCGGTTGGGTTGCGACAAGAGCAAGTGGAATGAAAAAAAATACATATGGAAACATTGAAGATTTAGTTGTGAGATTACGTATGGTAACTGGACGTACAGAGGATCCATCATTGACATTAGAAAGAGGTGCACAAGTACCGCGAATATCAAGTGGTCCTGATTTTGATCATGTAATTCTTGGCAGTGAAGGAACACTTGGTGTTGTCACTGAAGTTGTTATAAAAATTCGTCCATTGCCAAGTATTGTTAAATATGGAAGTGTCGTGTTCCCAAATTTTCATAGTGGCGTTGATGCAATGCGTGAGGTGGCTAAACAACGCTGTCAGCCATCGAGCATTCGTTTAATGGACAATGAACAATTTAGATTTGGTCAAGCTCTGAGACCAGAGCACGGTTGGGGCGATAAATTAATGCAAATTTTAAAGCAAGCATATGTAACTAAAATTAAAGGCTTTCGTTGGGATAGCGTTTGTGTAGCGACTCTTCTATTTGAAGGTCATGATGCATCAGAAATTACAGCGCAGGAAAAAAAAATTTATAATATAGCTAAAAAATATGGTGGAATGGCTGCGGGTAATACAAATGGAGAACGTGGTTATATTTTAACTTTTGTTATTGCTTATATAAGAGACTTGGGTTTAGAGTTTGGTGTATTATCTGAATCATTTGAAACGTCCGTTCCATGGAGTAGAGCACTTGTGCTTTGTAAAAATGTAAAATCAAGAGTTTCACACGATTGTAAAGAACGTGGCATTACTCATTGGCTTATATCATGTCGCGTTACTCAAACATATGATGCTGGATGTTGCATATATTTTTATTTGGCATTTAATTATTTTGGTTTACATGAGCCAATTGAAACATATGAAGAAATTGAAGAGAATGCTAGAGCTGAAATACTTGCATGTGGCGGTTCAATATCGCATCATCATGGCGTTGGTAAAATGCGAGCAAGATTTTATCCTGAAGCAGTTGGTGAGGCTGGTGTGTTATTATATCGAGCGACAAAACAACATCTGGATCCGCATAATGTGTTTGCCGCTGGAAATTTAGATCCCAAGTATAGAGCAAAGCTGTAGATCAAATATTTTCCACTCTTTTTTTTTGTTTTTGTTTATATAAGTGTAAGGTCATTGGCTCGAACTGAAGGGAAAGTGCGGGGGATATCGCAAAAAAATTGTCTCGTCATAAACTAGATTGATAAATGGGAAGAGAAAATAAAAATAAATATTACACAATGGGTGAAAGTTACCAAAAGGAATTAGAAGTAATAAATTAATAAACAATTGAATTTTTTTTTTTTGGTACAAATGCGAAAATGTAATAGCATTGTCGTTTTTTATAAGCTATTATAAATAGAGAAAAAAAATTAATATTCGTACAATGCTTTTTATGTGTTATTTCTATTGCATATGTTGTTTATGTAATTGTTGATTGAATTTTTCTCATTATTCAGTTACTTCCCTTTAATGTTGATAAAAATGATTCAAGGTCGTATTCATCATCATATTGTTGTTGTTCCCATAATTCCGGCAGTATTTCTAATACTGTCCGACTCAAACCCAACGTGGTATCAACAGTTTGCGGTGTATCAATGTTGTCATTTGTTTTTTTTTCCTTTCCATTATCAAGCGAAAACAAATCAAATAACTGAAACAACAATAAAAAATAAATTAAATAAATTAATTGAATAATGTGTTTTTACACTTGATAAATTCAATAGAATAAAAAATATATTTCACCTGTTCAGTTCCCATTGTTGATAATGAAGAATTTTCCGTTGAAATAACAGTTTTCGCTGTATTTATTTTAAATTTCTGCAATCCCATAATTTTTTCTTCAACTGTACTTCGAGTAATTAATCGATAAACATTAACAACTTTTTTCTGTCCAATACGATGAGCTCGATCCATTGCTTGAAGATCCTTCATAGGATTCCAATCGTGTTCAACAAATATAACAGTATCCGCGCCAGTTAAATTCAATCCTAATCCACCAACTTGTGTCGTTAATAAAAGTACATCAATAGACGGATCAGCATTAAATCGTGCAACAACTGCGTGTCTTTGTGTTGCTGGAACACTTCCATCCAATCGTAAATACGTAACTGTAGGTAAATGAACACTGAGAAGATCTTTTTCAACAATATCAAGCATGGCTTTTAATTGACAAAATATAAGTGCTCGATGTTGACTAACGAGCTGTTGCGATGACGTTTGTTGACCTTCAATATTACCAGCATTAGTTGATATCATTTTTGCTGGCGTTATTTGCGGTTGTGGTTGACCAATGCCACAATCTAAAAGTAATTGTTTCAATGCTGGAAGCTTTGCGCCGTGCTCTATATCACCAAGTGTAGTCTGTTGTTGTTTTAATTGAGCACATATTGTTTGATAAAGTGGATGACGTGGACCAAACACAAGTTTTGGATGATTACAAACATTTTTAAGATAACGAAGTGCCTCAAATGCGTGTCCACGCGGTGGATTTGAAGCCGTTGATGCTGTTGATGAATTATTTTCAATAAGTGTCATTGAATGTCTAACACGAAAATCTTCATATAAACTACGTTGCAATGGCGATAAATCGCAATAATAATCTTGAGTAATTTTTGGTGGTAAATCTTCAAGAACATCTTCTTTATTACGTCGTAAAAGAAATGGCAGGACTTGACGATGCAATGCCTCCATGGCTAGTGCACCAGCTTCTTGCTCTTTTGGTCCAGCTTTTGATTCACGACATGCGAGTATTGGTCGTGAATATTTAGCTGCAAATTGTTTTTCACTACCTAAAAATCCTGGCATTAGAAAATCAAACAACGACCATAATTCAAGTACATCATTTTGCACTGGTGTACCAGATAATATAAGTCGATGATGAGCATGCAAACGTTTGGCAGCTTTAGCATTTTTAGTTTTACCATTTTTTATTATATGGCCTTCATCAAGAACACAATAATTCCATTGGAATAATTCAAAAAATTCAATATCTTTTCTAACAATATCATAACTGGCAACAACAAGACGATGTTGAGATACTCTGGGTCGAAGTTTTTCACGTTCAGGCGGTGATCCACCGTATTGCATTACAAGTAAATCTTTTGCTTGAAAAAATTTTTCAGCTTCATAAACCCAATGACCAGTTAATGTCGGTGGACATACAACAAGACTTGGCGGCGATTGTGAATTACGATTGTGATCCAATGCTAAAATACAAAGTGTTTGTAGAGTCTTTCCCAGACCCATGTCATCGCATAAAACACCATGAAGTCGATAACGATTTAAAAAATCTAACCAATTAAGTCCTTGTTGTTGATACGAACGAAGTTCAGCCGCGACTTTTATCGTGAGTTTTGTGTCTGGAATTGTGCGGGGATTTAATAATTGCTCAAGAAATTTTCGCTCTTGGGCTTTTTCTTTAACAAGATGAGGCGGATCGGCAACTGATCCAGGATCCAATGGTAATAATTGTACAAGCGTTGCAAATGTTGCATTACAAGCTAATCGTACTGCATAATTTCGATCTGACATTCTGCCAAGTAGTGGCACCATAAATAACACAGCATATGGGACAACTTTAACCCCAAGACTTTCAACAATGCATGTTAATGCTTCGGCCGCGCCTTGACGACGTACATCCAAGTCACTTGCCGTTGTGAGAACATTAGAATTACACGAATCTCCATTATGAGTCTCTAATAATGGCGTGACTGATTTTACAACGTGTCCCATAGTTATTTCAGTGTTCAATACTGCCAAAACAGCTATACATCGTGACGCCATATGTCTCACAGTTTTATATGGATGTGTTAATAAAGAACAAAGCCGTGTTAATGTCTCTAAAACTGGTTCTAATAATGATTTATCAATACTTGGCAGGACAATTTCCATAACTTGTAAACCAAAAATGATATTATTTATTTCATCACGATAATTAGCTTTATCATCGTCAGTTGTAGCTTCTTTTTTACCATGTCCCATTAAAATCATTTCCCAAAAAAATGGTAAGCGCGTTGGTAAATTTCGTCCAAATAAATTTGCAATTGATGTTAAAGCAAAAGTCGCACCGCGTCGTCGAATTCGAGCGGCTTTTGCTTCTGGTTCGTCACAAGCTAACAATTCTTCTAAAGGTATTTCTGTAGCTGGTGGCCGACCAGGACCACGTCCACCGCTAACACCTGGCATTCCTGTTCCACGATTATAAGCCACTCTCTCGGCGTTTTTTTGTCTATTGCTCAATGTTAAAATACCATCAAATAAATCTGATTCACGATCACTAACACGAGGTGTATATTCAAAATCAGAACACAAAAATGTGCATAAATTTGTGATTATTTTAGTGTTTGGCGATGGTGAACGTTCAGAGCATAAATCAACGAGATGTGCAAGATGTTTGGCAGCAAGTTTTTGTAAATCTTCATCTTCTTCACGTTTAATTGCTTCCATCAGTGGTTTTACTAAAGGATTCAAAGGATTTGGCGGCTCTGGCAAACAATGAAGCATCGTTGCTGCTCCCGCTAATGCTGCCATTGCCATAACATTTAATGCTTGCTGTTGTGAAGCTGTATTTGATGCTCCGACTTCAAGAGCTTTTCGTCGTTCCTCTAAACTTGTTATTAGCTTTGGCTTCAATTTATTCAATCCAGCATTATTTCCATTACTTGCACCGCTGGCAATTACCAACAATAAAGTAACAGGTTTTGCAGCAAGATTGGATATTTGATCCAGTGTCAATACACCATTAGCTACAGTGTCTGCGTCAATAGGTAATGCAAGTTTATAATGTTTCAAAGTTGCAATATAATCTCGACTTTCGTGTAAAATTCGCGTAAACGCACCAGCTATTTCATCATAATAAAGACATTCACTAAGACATCCAAGAAGTTTATCTCTGAGAATATCTGGTATTTCAGGTGGATTTGGATGCTCAAGTGCTGCCCAATGAGCAATTGTTAAACCAACAACAGTGCGCTGTAATGAAGATCGTGAAGCGAGATGTGCTAAAAGAACTCGAGCATAACATAAAGCTGGACTTGGTATATCCGGTGTGTATACTACACCTGGTGCTGGTTTAACAACATAACGTGATAATAAACCAAGCACACGTGTCGCCATTATTCTTGCACGAACTGTATTTAACAAACGAATATTCTGGGGTACAGTTTCAATTCCGCCAATGTATGCTTTTAATTCTGATGTTGATTTACTTGTAATACTCATACTGCTACTGCCAGAATCCGATTGTCCATCACCATTTAACTGTCCCGTTTTCAATGAAGCTTTTTGTGCAATTAAATTGGCATTAGTATTAGTACAAATAATTAAAAGTCCAGGATTAAATGGTGCATGATCAGCTTGCATTGCCAAACATAACCATGTGCTAACTAATGGACAGGCTGCATGTAAAAGAAGCTCAAGATCACTGCGTACAACAAGATTTTCCCATACACGCTCTGCCACTTCTTGTATCATTCCAATATGCTCAATTAATATCCGTTGAAAGACATGACGTAATGCTTCTTGCAATACAATGCCACCTTCATCGCCCCAACGCTCCAATGAATTGTCCTTATGATCGCCATCATCACCAGTCAATGTTTGTAAAGTTTGTAATGTTGCTTTACGCACACTTGAACTTGAATGACTGAGAAATGGCCACAAACGTGGCAATACTTGAGAAAGCGGTTGCGGTGAAAGACACGCCCGTGCTGCGGGCAATGAAAGTATTGCAGCTAAAAGCCCCATGAAACTATTACACGCGGCTGCCAATTCATCTTGTTCACGAAGAAGTTCCCATAAACGCGCAATGACACTCTGCAATTGTTCAGGTGTTAATAATCGCGGCAATGCTGAAGCAACAGGTATTAATGCACTCGCAGCAGCTGCACCAACGTCATCAACGGGATCAGAAAGTCCACGCATCACCGCGGGAAAAGCTTGAGGAAGCAATTGATCTAATAAATCATCACGTACTGCAAGTAAATATTTCAACGCTAATAATGCGCCATGTCGTGCTTCCCATACGTCTTGTTCTAAAAGTTTGAGTAAAACTTTTAGAATACCCATAATACCTTTACCCTCATCTTTAGGTAATAAAACAACCAGTGAACCCAATGCTTGAGCACATGTCTCACGAACCGGTGCGACAACTTGATCAGAAACAAAATCACCAAATCTATCCAGTGCTAATACACATAGAAGACGTAAAGCCGCGTCCACGATCCAACGACGATGATTCTCTTCCATTTCATCTTTAGTTTGATCTCGTGATTTTCCCGCTCCTTCACCGTGCAATCGCACAAGCTCACGGAACGCTGTTGCTGCGCCATGTCTTACCTCCCACTTTTGACTAAATAAATCTTGGCAAAGACTTTCGCTAAATGTTTCTAATGGCCAATCTAATGCTGTATCAGGCCAACAACCTGTTCCATCAGGTACTGGACCAGCTGATACACTTAATTCCTCTTTTTTAACTTCACACGTTGAGCTTAAATCTGTTGAGACTCCATCCTCCATTTTGATTTTCTTTTTCAGAGATTCTACATTATTACTCGATGGCATTGAACGATTTGATGTTTCTGGCTGTTCATCAGGTTCACGCGATCGTTGTTTTGATAATGATTGTCGTGCTTTACGTTTAGCGCGATTAATTTCACGTCTACTAAGTCCACCAGATTGCCGTAATGTTTCATTCACTGGCACTTTGGTGGATTGTATTTTTGATTGAACAGGTAATGTAAGATCATCAGCGGTAAATAGTTCAGAAGTATCTACGCCCATTAAACGTGGATCAAGACCTAAATTTGCAGCTAATAATTTATCGGTATGAGTATTTGTTGATTGGTGTTGTTGATCTCCATCAGCAATTACTAAATCATATTCACTGCCCTCTGAGCCAGTTAAATGTGAACTCTTTGCCAAAACTTGTACCATATCAAAGTCCTCAAGAGTTAAACGATTTTTTGTACAATCATTTTTATTATTTCTATCAATATCCAATGATTTTGTTTCAACTGATTCGGGATTCCACACTGGTACTTGAGACAGAATAGCTTGAATTGCTTGTGCTGCAGATACTCGAGTGTCCCATTGTTGTGATTTCAATAAAACAGAAACTCGTCCCAATAAATGATGTAGCTCATGTGGATGTAATCTTTGAGCTTCACCTAATTGTTGTGCAGCAGCTTTTTTTGTCACTGGATTTGTTCCAGTTTCTAACAATACAAATAATCGATCAAGTCTAGAGAGAAAAAAAAAATTATTTCATTTTATTTCATATCAATAAAATAATTGTCAACAGCAATTTACTAAATTCTTGAAGTATAATTAAATATTGATTATTAATAATCACCTAGATGCCATAGTTTCCAATGTCTTCAAACCTTCAGTAAAAAATAATTGTTCTCCTTATCACTGGAAAAAAAAAATAAAAAATATATATAAATTAAAAATTTTTGTTTTTACTCAATTTAATCATCAGAAATATTTTTTCAATTTTATAAAAGCATTAAATATATTTTTATCATTTATCATTTACATGTATTATATAGTTAATACGTCTGTGCGTCGTTGTGCTTATGTGAATGTAAAAACCCTATGTACTCCAAACAAAGGAAATTCTTTGATTAATATAAAAATGCAATAATATTTTTAATTTTCATACAAACTCAAGTAAAAATATAATTATTCATCTTGTTCTAATTATTTTTTCTTTAAATAAAATTTTACAACATTAGAAATATAACAATATGGATGAATAAATATTTATAATAAAAAGTTTGGTTGTGGTAACTTCGATGAGGAGTGGAGAAATGTTGTGAAACCCACCTGCAAAATGTCCTTGTGAATTCGTTATGTTATAAAATTTTTCAACTGACCCGCGAAGCCATTTCCCATTTGACAGGCACGCCATATATCACATTACGATATGTATTATTGATAACTCGACATCGACACGCTTGATTTTGCCAATTTTTTGGAGAGAAAGACATGTTACAAGCATCAAATTTATACTGACAGCCATATTGCTGGGGAACCTGAGTTTTATCCCCCGATTATTGTCTGATTGGTTACTTGTGGTGGACTCTTTCGGGAGAATGGCCAATCAGTGGTTATTTTAAGATGTTCGTGGCGGTCCTAAAAACATGATGCTTTGTGTGCACGTATGCAGTATATATATTATGCATATTATCAAGAAAAATACACGTATACATATTGAACATTATGCGCAAGATTCAACAACGCATTATACACAGGTGCTGCCCTCATTGGCGCGAATTATTTGAATATACTCATAGATATACTGTGTGGATAACCTAAAAAAAAATGTATATTTTTATTTTGAGATAAAGATATTTTATATATTATTAAATTCAAATACAATTGATCTATTACAGAAATATGGGTAAACGTTTTTTATTTTATTGTAAATAATGATTATTCTGATTACAATAAAACTTTATTACGTACATTCAATTATCATTTTTAATGTGTTATGTATTCATTCTACGTTTACATGATATTACATTTTGGTTACTTAATGATATTTATAGTTCTTGTGGACTTCTGCAAAAAGAAAATAAATTTATGTAATGAATGATGAAACAAAATTTTATATCAACAATATTTGAATATCAATTACTTACTTAATCTTGGATAATTGACTACATAAAAGAAGATCATACAGGCAGTAGCAATTTGGAAAAATGGTGCTACACCAGATTTTTTCGGTAGAACATAAGCATGTTGCCAACGCCAATATGCTAAATAAAAAATAAATTCACATTTTATTAATTTAATTTCTCATTATGCAATCCAACAGAGATACAAGACAAAATGGCGACTAAAAAATGAATGGACAAACCTCTTCCAATCATTTGAGCAAGACTTGCTGGACCTTTATTACGTCTTCCAATCCATGCTGGTATTTCACTAAGTTTTACTTCACCAAATGGTACATCAGCTGAAATAATAATAATAAATAAAAATAAAACAATTGTCAAATTGAATAATGAAATATAATCCTGTAAGATTTTGATATATAATTGGGGTTATAATGACAATTAAATTACTTACGTTTTCCGTAAAATTTAGCAGGATCATAACGTCCATGAACAGCACGATCATAACCTTTAGGATATTTTCCCCAATTTCCAAGATCTACTCCGGCTATTTGCGATGGTGGCTGCATGATTAATTAAAAGATTCGGCTGAAACGGCCGATCTTCTCTATGATGATTATGATAGCTGAAACACCAAAAACATACACGAGACAATCGTGTAGATAGTAAAGTTCTATTTCAATTCGTGTCAACAGTGTCGCCACCAATCGGATTTTTTCTCAAAACTAAATTATCAAACGCGGCGAAAGTAAATGAAAAACAAATTATTTCATTTATAATTGTATTTCAAAAGTTTCAATGTACATGGAAGGTGCAGCAACAAACGCTACAATATATATTTATAAACAAAATATTTAAAATAAAAATTCATATTCGAAGTTATTGAAGGAAGCTAAAATTGTAGGTTAGAAAGCTAAATAAACTTATTTATGGCTATCTATATAAAAGTAATTTTTGGTGTCGTTTTGTAAATAAATTATCTACATTGAGGCTGCATACTGACGATCCATTTCAGTTAACATATCATAGAGTCTGGTTCTTACTGCTGATGAAACTGATGCTCTTGGAAGATGTGACAAATCACCATGAGGATTTGCACATTGTCTAAGTAAAACTGCAAGGCTACCAGTTGTTCTTCTGGACATTAATAATCCAGGGATTATTATTGTACCTGACAAAGTCCATCCAAGAAATATTTTTTCACAAATGATCTACAAATGCAATTGAAAAATATTCATAAATAAATCCAAATTTGTTCAATATATTCAATGAGAAAATAAAATAATTTAATTATCAAATATATTTGATTTGATTATCATGTCATTATAAGTATAATATTATATATTATAAATATATATTAAAGGAATAAAATTATTACCTGTAAATTATCATTCATTACAGGTGATTCACAACGTTTATTTGATGAACACAATGATCTACAATCAAAATAATCGCAATCTTCATGCTTAACGCAATCTCTTCCATCAGATGTAATTCTATTAGCGACGCTACGTGGAAAAACTGCATCAAGATCTAAAAATTTAAGGCGTTGCTCCCCTGCTGGAAGTCCAAAATGATTAATTTTAACATCACAAAGATAAAGTGGTTCAGGAAAATTTTCCGCCAATTCATCTAACAAATCGAGAATCATAACAGCAAGTTTAATTCTTTTTGCCCATTCAGGATTTGTGTCTGATAAGGCTAAAACAGTTGTTGGCGTTTCAATAGGTCTCACATATTCAACAGCATAAAAAGTACCACAAGTACCAATTAAACGTGGAAATAAATCTCTATCTTCATAGAGAATTGATATAATATATTCATTTTCTTGAAGTAATGACCATACATTCTCCATTTCACATTCACGTCGTTTTTCATCAGTCTCTTCGTGGCCCAATCGTAAACGACTAAGTTTTTCCAATTGCCGTTTACCAATTGTTACATTAAGTTTAGAAAAAACCAAATCACTTATCATTTTTCCAAATTCATTCTCTGATGGATAATGTTTATAACCAAGTGTGTCTAACCATTGTAAAGACTCATATTGTTCTGAAGGTGAACGTATTCTGAAATATTTAATAATTTATATAAATACACATTTAATTTTCAATTATTTCTATTCCAACATTGAAAATAAAAGCCCCTAAAAACGTAGAATTGTTTTTTATTTATAATTATTTGTTTATTATTTATAGTAATAGTTTTATTATAATCAGAATAATCATTGTTTACGATAAAATAAAAAACATTTATCCATATTTCTGTGATAGATTAATTGTATTTGAATTTTTAATATATAAAATACATTTTTTTTTTTTAGGTTATCTACATAATAGACCTATGAGTATATTCGAATAATTCGCGCCAATGAGGGCAGCACTTGTGTATAATGCGTTGAATCTTGCGACAAAATCTTGTGATAATTGTTAATTAATTAAACAATATTAATGTTTTAAAGAGAAAGATCAATAGCACTTAATAAAAAATCAAATAAATATTTGATATATTAAAACATTTTTTCGTATGGAAATTATAAAAATAAATTTAATAACAAAATGGCGGAATTATTAAAGTCTTAAGACATGATCAAGTGCCAGGGGCTTTTACTTTATAATAAAATTTCAATTTTATTATAAACAAAAAAACTGTTCTTTATCCAATAAATAATACCTGGCAGCTTTAAAAATTAATCTCGTTGTTTCCCAATTGGCGGAAAAAACTGCTTCTTTACCTGAATGTAAACTTTCACAAGCAAGCGAATGAATGCTGTGCTCAGAACACAAGGGTTCACAAAGAACACCCATGGCCATTCCATCCCTATGATTAATGCACTGAAAAATAACGAATAAAAATATAAATATTTAAATAATATATACATTTTATCAAGACGAATATAATAATTTGGATTAAAAGAGCGCGCTGCTTGCAAAAAAGTAACTTTATGCGCAGGCTACACTTGTAAAGTCCCCTTTATTCATTCTCTGTCAATGGAGATCATCAACATTTGTGTGGACATTTTTTCATCATATTGTTATTAATTAACTAATACAAATGTGTAATTATTTCATTGATTTATTCTCACCACATTTGATACGTGTCGTCTTGCTTCAAGATTTGTACAGACAATTCCCCAGTGATGAAGTAAATAAATGATAAATATAAATGTAAATATTAATCCACCAGTGAGAAATTTGTAGTGATAAAAAAAGCCGGGAAGTCGTCGAATATTCATCTTATTAGTGTGTTTAAATAAGTAAACATTAATGTTGTATTAATTAATATTGTTATTTACTTTGTGAATATTTATTTATTGGTCCAGTTAATGCGTATATTAATAGCATTATTTCACATTTCACCCTGTAGTTTTAATCATATTTATCACGATTTTTGTTTGCTTATAAATACAAACACATTTGCATATTACACTCCATGTATACATGATGAATTAATATAACCTATCAACAAATGACCTAATGCAGTACAACTGTGTACATATATGTAATTCACTGCGGCAAATGAACATATGTACATGTAAAAAGAGGGGTTATAACATCCCCACTTTCCATTGGCAGCACAAAATACTCGCGCGCGTGCTTGATCCATTTTTTAATTTTATTTTCGCGCCATAACTTTGTCGGTAAATCAGGTTTTTATTATCACAATTTTTTATCTATATATTCTGTCTGCCAATTAGAAATATGAATATAATAATTATCTAAACAATTCGAATACTTATTTTTATTCTCTGTCTTATTTAATATCTTCATTTAGTATCAATAAGCATAATATTTTATAACTTTGAATTGAGGTTATGTTTTGTTTTCCGCACTTTATATATTCAAAAAACGTCTAAATAAAATAAATAAAATTACAAATTGTGTAATAAATTTGACAATTGTATTTAATATATGTATTATAAGTACAAAATTTGTGTGAAGATGATGATGTGTAAATTTTGTAGATGTCGCACAAAAATTTCCGCACCTGAATTACATTGCGCGCAGATGCGACCTTGAATGCCCTTGTACGCACTTGAACGGTCGTCAGATCACGTCGGAGGGTCATTATTATTGTCAGAATAAAATTCATTCACAGAGTTGTCGTGAGTATTTTTATCATTCTAATTAAATAAAGAAATTTTTTTAATAGCAGTTGGTGATTACAAAAAAGCCGGATGATAAAAGTGGAAATATAAATAAATGATAAATATTTATTGTGATGAAGTTCTTTGGATCATGCACAAATATACTTCAAAGTGAAGAAGATCATACAATATAAACATATTGACATATAGTGTGTTTTAATTTGCATTTTTTTTTTTTTTTCATCAACTCATTCTGAGATTTATCAAGTAAGTTTTACAATTAACTTTGAAATAATTATAATAACTCTCAATTTTATTGTTCTTATATAGAATAAATTAGAATTATTTATGTTTTATTGTTTAAAGAAATGTGTGAGCCAATTTATTTTTTTTTACTTTTAGATTCGACAATTTAAAGTGATGAAATTTATTGATGTTAATTATTGCCGGTCACGCACGAGGAATATGTTTATGTATATGTATATATTATTCGTGTTTATATACTCATGTGCGTAGTTAAATATGACAATTAGCCATAAGAAAACACGACACATATACTACGCATTTCATATATGGTTGATAATCACATAAATATAACTCTGAACTATATTTTCTCTTCGAGATAAATCTCCCCCTGGATTTAATGTTGAATTATTTATGATATTGCAATGTGGAATTTTCCGGTTTGCATTCTTTTATTTTATTAATTTATCACCATGATGAAAGAAACATGATTGAGTATTATGAGTAAACTATTTCAAGGAAATAGTTTGATAAAATCAATTATTCCAGTTTGTAAAGCAGGATTATTTGTTTATTGAAATGATGATTTAAATATTTGAAATTATAAAGAGAAATAATATATAATATATCTAATCTTGAGCTCAGTTTGATATGATACAATCAGGATTCATTTATAGCATCAAATAACAATTGGTAATATTGTAAAATTATTATTTTTCTTTTTAAAGTTACCCCCGATTGGAGGTTATGTTTGTGTCTTTTACTTATTATTTCGGTAATATAACACAGTCTCTTTTTATTGTGAAATTAAATAGGATTTAGGTTAGAATAAATTAAACTAGAACTAAATAAACAAAATTTTAATATTTAATCTTGATTTTTTCAATTGAATTAATATCTTTTGACTAAATTTTTTTTTAGGTTAGTAACCATTTATCTAAAATATTGCATCATTTTCAGGTTAACGCTGTAATCATTTACATCCGTCTATAAAACACTTATGGGAGTAATGTAACAATTAAAAATAACATGCAATGAATGCAAATGATTTTTACAAAGAATGAAGAGTTACAGAAATAGTGAAAATCTTCACTGAAAAATATATACATACTCATAATATATATATATGATCGATAGATCACAGTGGCTGTACACCCGCGAAAATGCTATTTCCAGCAAACGCTTTGTCGTCATTGTCCCTTGGCAAAAATCCATCTGACATTTTCTTTTTTTTTTTTTTTTTTTTGAATTGGCGCATGCACAAGTCATAAGAATCATCATCATCATCATCATCATCATCATGCACACATCACTATACATGAATCTAGACAGGCATATAAAATTATTTATATGTATTGAATGCTACGTGGCAGATCTCTGACCCAACATTCTTCATTTTCTATTTAATCTTCATTCAATGTTGTTGTATCTTTAAATATCTATTTCTGAATATAGCTGAAAGGCTGGCGCCAAAGCAAAAATCTATCGTACAGCTATTATATTATACACAATAATTATCATCATCATAACATATTATCAGAAAAGAAAATTAAAAAAGGAATAATAATATATGAAGAGGATAAAAATATTTGTGGCACCCAACTTAGGGATGTTATTTATTATTATATGAGAAATAATTTGAGCAGATTATTTGTAACGTTTGTTTGTAGCGTTCAATGACCACAAAAAATACTCATTGCTAATTGCTGATGTATATTTTTAACTAAAGATTCATGTGATGTGTACGATTTATATATATGTTTGTATAAATGGCGAACAACTTGAAATTTATAAGTGGATACAGAAGAATTGTATTAAAGAGATAGATAAATATATGATCATCATTTCAGTTACATTTTGAGGTTAGATCAAATTAAATTTTGCTATCAATCATATGATGAGCCACTTGTATCAGTAGTAAATGTTATTTGATACGTTGTACGAAAATAAACTGATCTATTTTTTGATAAAACTACACGCGTTTATATGTATGAGTAAACTCACTGAAGTATGAACAATAATATGACGAAAATAGAATTGATAAAAATATAGCAATTGTGTCTCGTTGGAAATTGTAGAAAAATATAAAAAAATATTGTTGATATTTTTTTTCTCACATCAATTATGTTTTTATAAATAGTTAAAAAAATGCATAAATTCAGAAGCAGAATTTTTATTTATGTTATTTTTAACCTAAAAAACGTGGCATTCACATTCATAATATTATAATTTAAATATAAAATAAAACTCCAAGTGAAAAAGAAAGAAAAAAAATACATCATTCGTTTTATCTTCTTTGATAAAATGTCAATCTACATAATATAGTTTTAAAATACATGTGGGATTTATTTATTGATGGACAAAATTATACATTTATATGGAAGTTTTAAAAATAAATGTTAAATAAATTCAATATAGAATTGGCATATTGTTTCAGTATTAAATTTCAACATAGAAGAAACATTCAAGGAAATATAGTTTAATGAAAAGAATTATTTCAGTTCGTAAAGCAAGATTATTTGTTATTTATTGAGATGATAATTTAAATATTTAAAATAGAGAGGAATAATACATAATATATCTAATATTGAGCTCAGTTTGATATGATACAATCATGATTCATTTATAGCATCAAATAACAATTGGTGATATTGTAAAATTATTATATTTCTTTTCAAAGTTACCCGAAATTGGAGGTTATGTTTGTACCTTTTACCTATTCTTTCGGTAATATAACACAGGGTCTCTTTTTATTGTAAAATTAAATAGAATTTAGGTTAGAATAAATCAAACTAGAACTATGAATATTAATTTCTTTCTAAATAACAAAATTTTAATGTTTAATCTTAGTATTTTCAATTGAATTAATATACTACACTACTAAAACTATAATTTGCTGCGCTTGTAGTTTTCCAATTTGTTCATTTATTATATAAATACTCAAAATAACTTCCTCTGCCTCTAATATTAATAATTCATTGAATACTTTTTAGCTTTCATAATAATATCAGGCTCACAAAATTGAGGTTAATTAATCAAAATTGCGATTTTATATTAAACATTAATTTATAATATATTTAATTAAAGAACTTTTATAAAATCATTTTGCTATTTTAACAGTCGGGTTAATTCTTGTGAGAATTATCAAAAGAGAAAAAATAATTCTGTATACATACATGTGATCAACAATTTATCATGCAGCTATAATCACACTTCATATGCACGTTCATGAGTTGTGGTGTTGCTATGCGATATAAGGAGAGGGCTTTTTGCAAAAGAGTTTGAGCCAGTGTACAGTGGGTCATGTATACCTACTACTACTACTTATTTCTTCCAACTTCAAACTTGACTGAGCAATCAGAAACATTTCTCAGTTGTACCACACGTGTGCCTGTGAGAGAATAATTTTTTTTATTCTCATCCACCGTTGGCTTATCTTAATCATTCGCATAAATAATTAAAATCTTTTATAAGGTATATTCAAATTGTAAATTTATCAGTGAGTGATTCTATATCTGATTATCATGATCATGTTCTCCATGGGATTATTGAATTTCATCAATGAATATCATTGGAAAATATATTCATTGAAATGAATTTTTTCATTTGACCTGGAACAGAATATTTGTTTTTATTTTCAAACCATGAAGAAGAATAATAAGAATAAATATAAAATATTTTTTTATACAGTTTTTTGAAAAGTGATGACTTGATTATTGTGTAAATGATTTTTAAAATATTTAAAATAGGATTTTAAATACCTTGACATGAAATTTACATGAGTTTATACTGAAATAACTGTACAGCAAAAATTAAATGGATTCACTGGAACATTTTTTTTGTGAATAAATTTGCAAAATGTCGATTGGGAATAAACAATAAAATACATAAATAAATTCTGCTGATTAGTGACAACTTGACATTGAACTCTATATCAGAATGCTCTCTGACAATTACAATCACAACTGTAATAATTCATATTTGATATGTTTGTGAGTTGATGCTTTGATTTATTAAAATTAATATTATATAATAATAAAATAAATAAACTGAAATTGTTATATGACAATTATTGAAAACTTTAGACATTGAGATATGAAATATAATTGTTATTGTAAAGTAAAATGAAAATTTAATAATTGTATAATGAGCTAAATTAAATTTGCATGTTAAAAAATAGATTATTAGACATAATATTAATTATTTATATTCATGATAACCTCAAAATTTTTGACCTCAATCGTAATTAGTAATTGCTAATGAATTAATTATGATTTTTCATATTGATAAGTCAATACATGTGAAAAATTTTTATTCGAAAGGTCACGTGACATTCAGATTCCAGATTTATTCCACTTAACAAAATAATAACATTTTACAACATTATGAAATGATAAAATGATTTGTAGTTATGTGAAATATGTAAGAAATAATTTAAAAGACAATAATTAACATCAATGATGTTTTTTATAATTCTAAAATGATTTTTAATTCTACGCTTGTAGAAAAAAAATTAACATAACCTTGAAAATATTTCTATGTACTAGCGGACATTGAACCAGGTTGTAATAATACTGTCTATTGCAAGTCTAGCCGTTCTCTTTAATTTATTGTTGCATAATCAATAAATTCTACTCATCTTTCCACATTCCTTAATAATTAATGATGAAATTTATATGGTAAAGAACGATTGAAATTTTTATATCAGTCTGTAATACGTTTCTAACTGTAATTTATATTCATGTCCATAAATATAGAGAGAGGAAGGAATGAATAGTCTAAACGAACAATCATGGTCAATGATTGTCCTCAATTGACCAAATTATAATTCACAAAAATTAAACGATTTATGGTCGACATTTTATATCCTAAACAAGAGGGGGACAATAAAAAAAAATGAATGATTGAACATTTATTTCATGTATAAGAGAACAAATTGGAAACTAAATCAGATATTTTTATTCAGTATTATATTAACATTCGATGTGTGAAGAAAAACATGTCAAATCCTCATTGATTTATTTCTCTATGTGTTTTTTTTTTCTTTTAGAAATGCAAACACGTAGATAGAGCTGAATATTTTGTAATCACCAGCAGTTCTCCACGTGATCAAGCTTAAAATCTATATATACACACACACACACACACACACACATATATGTGTAGCGTGTTGACAAAGTATAAAACAAATTTAAAGCCAGAGCAAAATGTAATTTGGAAAAAATTTGTAAACATTTAAAAACTTGATCAAAATTATTTTTCATCTTTCAATATCATTGATGACTAAATAACAATATATCTAAATTTGATAAATACCTTTTTTGTACTTTGATAAAATAGTAAAACTGATTCAATATTTAAATCCAACTAGCAATTTGAATTCAGATATCGAATTAATTTTATTATTTATAACTCCACTGTCTAAACATTTTTTTCGACGCAATAAGATAATTATCCAATGACTGTTTGTTAGTTTTAATTTTATCAATTTGGTGCTGATGATGAAGAACAAAATTCAACGATCTAACATATAGTTTTGTTTATATCTTTTGATCATTTACAAATAATAATTTATATAAACGTTTTTTTAATCGCTGTAATTTTTCACAGTATTTTTACCTGTTAATTCGTTTTATTTTTTTTTTTCAGAAGCGAGAGACTCACGACCAATTAGACGAGATATTAATCTCATATCAACGTGGTGAGAATCAAATGGGTAGCGCAGACTCAGCAGGTGACAGTCATCATTCAGGTTCTGGATCGTGTGGTCTTGTAAGTTCGCTGCTCCCAAACAGTTGTCGTGGACGTGCTGAAGCATTTGCGCGACGTCTTCATCGTCGATTGACGTCATTGGGCGCTACAGATATTAATAATGATGACAGTGATGAAACTCATTACAATGAAAAAGAGTCATTGAATACTGTGACAGGAACTGCCTGGTTACAATCATCAAATTATAAAACAAACACTGAAACATCAGCTAAATTAAATAGTAATCATGTTTTTGAGCAACAGCCACGTCACAGTCCTGAGTCTGATTTATATTGTGACTATCGTTTGTCACAAAATCAACATAATGATATAAAAAGTGAAATAGAATCGCCTGATGATATTGCAAGTCCAGGAGAACTTGATAATTTGCTTGTAAATCCTACAGATGATATTAAAATAAATCATTATGACGAAGATGAAAATCGTGATTCTGAATCTGGATATATTTTCTCATCGCCATTAGATGCTTCGCCGTCAAATGAGAGTAATAATGAAGCATATTTCGATCCTGAATCATCAGAAGGTGATAAAATACATTCAGAAAATTTTTACGATCCAGTTTGTACTTCTGAAAGTGATCCAGCATGTGATATGTCATATGATCAAGCAAAATCTGATTGTCATAAGCCACCTGGACGTCGAAGAATTGATCTACAAATAGATAAAAAATTTGATGACACTTCAGAGTCAAGTTCGTCTATTAATGAACAGGTGTTGAATGAATTAACAAAAAAAGAAACGAAACAATCGTTGGTTTGTAGCTCGGAAGAATCGCTTAATGATGTGGCTTGTAGTTCATTAGACACTACATCACCAAGTCACGAGTCTTTATGGAGTACATTTGATGATAATACAGTGTCACAAGATGAAAATTTATCGACAATTACACTTTCGGCTAAAGATAATAATTTAGTTATTATAAAATCACATTCAGATTCTGAATTTATTCAAACTATTGCATGTGAATCAATAAGTAATTCAGGAACACTATTATCGAATGATGAGACAGAGTTTAGTAATGAAGTTTCACATGATAATAGTGATGATGCTGAGATACAGTCGCAAATTCATCTCAATGTTGGCGAATTGGAATTGGAAAAAAAAAATAATTCAATATACAGCAGTAAAATTGATATTCCAGGTGCACTTCTTGTCGAGTGCATGATGATGAACAATAGCCAACCATCAACATCTGAAGAAATTCAGAATACCGAAGTGAAATTAAGCATTAATAAAAATGGCAATAATAATTGTATTAATATACCACAATTACTGCATAAATTATCTTGTTCACCTCATGAGAGTTTTGACAAAGATATTACAGACAATAATGAAGAATTGTTAAAAAATAATCAGGATAATGATGACGAAGATGAAGAGGAGGAAGAACAAGAACGACCACAACGATTACGAAGATGTTCATCATTAAAAACTGGTAAAACTCCACCAGGAACTCCTGGAAGAAAAAAAATCGTACGATTTGCCGATGTACTTGGCCTTGATCTTGCTGATGTCAGAACATTTCTTGATGAAATTCCTAAAGTGCCAAATTCTGCATTCTCTGATTTAGTTTACGATGATATATTCCAGAAAGATTCAAGTCCGAATTTATATGACGGCAATTTCTTCAATGGTTCATCGGGACAATTGTTAAATAATGCAACGACCAATGTGAAATTTGATGGTCTGAAATCGGATAAAATATTAATGCCATTGTTTCAACAACCTGGTGGGCTTCCAAATTATTTAGATCTTATACGTGATCGTCAAGTATGTTTAGAGAATGTCATTGTTCAAGATGTCTTGGCTATATCTATTCAAGGTACAGTACGAGTAAGAAATCTTGATTTTCACAAATCCGTCCATATAAGATATACCTTGGATTCATGGAGGAATTTTAGTGATCTTCAGGCCAGTTATGTTGATAATTCATGCGATGGTTTCAGTGATAAATTTTCATTTCAACTTTATTGTCATACACTGAAAGTTGGCCAGAAACTTGAATTTGCCGTACGATTTCAGTGTAAAGGTGCACAATATTGGGATAATAATGGTGGTGCTAATTATTGTTTTCAATGTTTACCAATGACACCAGCAGCGAATTATATTCCTATAACATCATTGACCACTTCCAATACACGCGACTGGTCACCGACATTTTATTGAACGATTTTACTTCGATCTCAGCAATCAAAAAAAAAAAGTATACATAAAAAGAATGATAATATTTATGGTTAATTGTATATATAATTGTGAAATGATATAAAAATATTTTTCGAAACGAATAATTTATGAAAAGAAAATAAGAAAGATTGAATGGAAATTATTTATAAATTTTTTCGTCTATTTGACAGACAAATCGCCTAATTAAAGAGGCTCTAGCATACTTAATAAAATCCGTGTGCTATTTATAATTAATTCTTTCATTAAGTTGAAGATCCGAGCTTAATTGTGTGGTAGCAAATTAAATAATTATTAAATTCAATATTCCTACTTCATCTTCTTCTTCATCCAATGCTCGATCAATTGTGATATTTTTATACATGCGTACCAATACAGTATAATGATTGCTAAAAGAAAAAAATCTTGAATAAAACTTTCTAGTCCAACGCTGTTAAAGAATAGCAAATAAATAAAAGAATAAAGATGATCAATGTTCTACTCCGTAGCTCGGATCGATTTTTTTATTATCGAAACGATTATAATTAATTATTTTTAATGTTGTTCTGATGATTTAAGAGCAAAATATTTTTTAGAAGACACGAAACAAAAGATATGACAATGATACACATTGTTTTAGAGGTTATGTATTGTTATTGCGCAAGACTGCTATGAAAAGATGAAATATCGTATTTTAATCATTATATGTTTGATAGAACTTTTTTAGGCGTATGAATATTTTATTCATTAAAGACTAATAACTTCCATAATGTCACATAATTTTATTTTTTTTAATAAACATTTATTCCCCCCACCATGATTGATGTATAATCATTTTATTTGTATGATGAATATAAGGATTTTTTTGCGATTTTCATTTAGCAATTGTTTAAATCGGACGAATTTGTATTTTGTACCTGAAATAATTGAAAAATATCGCGCAATAACACGATAATTTACATTGTGTGAACTAATAAAAGAATAAATCAATTTAATTTGCTGTGTCTTATACAAAATCATATGAAAATGTATAATAAATGCATAAAAATCAACAACACAATATCCAAAAGCAATATATTAATTCAATAGAGCCAACAACGAATGCACAATTTCATCCAAAGTAATAATAAATATAAATAAATGATGAAAATAAAAAGCATATAAAAATTATTTTGAATACTATTATATAATATTCATCCTAATTGTTAATAAAAATAATACTTGTATATATGAAATTGTTTTAATCAAATGAATTCAATATGCCATACAGAAATGATATTGTTGTTACAAACGTATAGAATAAATAGAATGCAGAAATGTGAACATGAAGTTATATATTTACGTAATTTAAAATGAAATAAATGAATCAAATATTTATCTATAAGCGAATATTGATATTCAATGAGAAGAAAAATTATATCATTAATGTTGTAAATGTATTAAAACTAAATAAATCTAATTAATTAATCAATCACTTGAATATTTTATATTACAAGCTCCTTATAAATAAATGAATTTATTATAAATATTACAATAAAGAATTATAACTTGTCCGCCATATTGAATTACAAATCACCAATGGCGAATAATGAATTGTTTATATTGTCGATCATGACACAAATTGTGCCAACATAATTACTCTTGAATTATTCACAAAATAGTTTATCGATAATCACTTTAATCATTATTGATAACAGGATATTATTACTAAATCTATACAAAGAGTCTTTGCCTATATCACATGGACAATTGAATATAAATTAGTCCCGTAATTCCCGTTTTGTCATCGTCAATTATAACCTTCAAAAACTATATATTTAAATATGTATTACAAATTATCATCATCACATAGTATCTTAGCAGTCATTATTGTCTAATTAGATAATTTAAGAGCTCTCAACTGCCTATGTAATCGTTGTCTACAAAATTGATAAAACTCTATTTCTTTAGTGAAATTTTTTCGCACCATATCTTTAACTTCTTCACTTACAGGTGGCTTAAATGAATTCCTATTTATCCGTTTGAATGAATTCATCTCATCTAAAATAAATATAAACATCAATATCAAATAATAATTGATAATTAATTTACAAAATAGCAATTAATTATTCACATTAACTAACCCCAATAAACTTCAGTTGCACCTTCAAAAAATTGAGGAATATAATTTTCAAGAACAGTAAGAGTGGCATTGACATCTTCAAGAACTCCAACGACTGCATAATGTTTTTCTACTGAAAGTTTTGCTCTCTCTAAAGCTCCAGCTGTATTAAATGGCCTGAAAATAAATTAATTATTACACTTGAGCCACGACAAAAAATAAATAAAAATGTAAATAAAGAAAATAAATTTACATGCACTTTTCATTGTGACCACAGAAAAAAAGTGTTTGTCTTCTGTGATCACCAATTCCTTCATGATATTCTCCTTCAATATATCGACATTCACGATCGCCATTTAGAACACAACTCTCAAAGTCTTTTTTTAACCATTCAGGATCTGGCAGCGGTAAATCTGGAAATATTTGTTTCCTCTCAACATAGTACCAAGGTGCACGTACATAGTAATACCATGAGATAACTCGTTCAACTGGATCCCTCACGACATTCATGTAGATTGGCTGAGGTAGATTGAACCTATTAAACGACAACCCAGTTAAGAAATTAATAATAAAAAGAAAAAAAAGAAAATAAATCATCTTGATATCTTGATAGCAAATGAAAAGCATTTTTTTTTTTTTTTTAATTTTATCATCTAACTGAACACTTACTCTGTGAAGTTGGTGAAGCACACATGTTTCACGTAGACAGATGGCTCACGATAGCTGTTGACAAGCCTAACCAACTGGCGCTGTATGAAACAAATAAAAATTATAATTAACCTTCATCATTACTTGTATTTACAGCCCTTAAACTCGTTAAAAATATAAAAATACTCTATTAATAAATAAAAATTATATATTCACCTGTTCATATGGTGACAGCCTAATAGTTTCAACACGTTGTACTTGATCTCTGTTGAACCCAAAGCCATTTCTCACTGATAATCTTCGTAACAATTGCATGAAAGTTTGCGAGCCAACTTTTGGCACGCGATTAAAGAACAAAACATGTTTGTCAGCTCGTTTTGTATTGTTTAAACCGTCTAGATTCAGTGGCTCCATGTAATCATACTAGAAAACATAAGATAAATATTGTTCGTTCAATAATAAATATTATTTACATGAATGCTGATGATGGAACAATGAGTACGTGTGTAACATGAAATCATAACCTCAATATTTTTCGATTTGCACGAACAATTTGTGTGTTCTGCATGAGATACATCAAAGCATTGTATATAAGAATGAGAATTATATGAGACACTGCCCAAGACATATTTCAAAGTTGTTTGAAACACACGACATAAGTTAAATAAAAAAGAAATTTATGATGAAAAATAAAAGTTGATCATAAAAAAATAAATAATAAAGATAATTATTTTTAATTGTGTCTTCGGTTATATGTATACATATATCTGCATATATTGTGATTGTTTGCCTGATGCACTCACGATTTCATCGACACGACGAGTAACTGGGGCATTAAGAATTAAATGCACTGCTGAGAACGTGTCGGGAACAAAACAATGACCGGTTGCATTGACCGACATTTGCATTAATTAACGGTCAATTCTCAGTGTGTGTAGTATACATATTTTATATACTAATATATATACGCATAATTGTATGTATTATGTGTAATATATGTGTATTAGGATGCTTTGAGGGGACATTTTTTTTTTTTTACGGCGTTGATGAAATATTATAATAAATATTTCTAAAAAAAATTACCACTAAAAATGAGATCTTAATTTTAATATTAAGTACTGGACAAATCAATTTGAAATTTTACTATTTAGTTGAGATGTAAATCTCGTAAAAGTGCCTATATTATTGAAGTATTTTCTGTGAACTGCCATATCGATAAAAAATGATAAAGCCGATTTATGCTCGAATGTAATTTCATAGTTTTTTCGATTTTTTTCGAAAACTATTAGCTTTATGGCAAAGGCTAATGAAACCTTTTTTGTAGGAAATTAAATTTTCTACAAAATTGTTTTCTTAAGTAAAAACCGTAGAGCTGATAGTTTTTGAAAAAAATCCAATTGAAATAATATCTTGCAATTCATAGAGGAGCAATTAAAGGTGTGAATAGTTAAAATTTCTATATGTTTAATTGGATTTTTCTCGAAAACTATCAACTTTACAGCAAAAGTTAATGAGACCTTTTTTGTAGGAAATTAAATTTTCTACAAAATTGTTCTCTTAAGTAAAAACCGTAGAGCTGATAGTTTTTGAGAAAAATCCAATTGAAATAATATCTTGCAATTCAGAGGACCAATTAAAAGTACAAATAACTCAAATTTCTACATGTTTAATTGGGTTTTTCTCGAAAACTATCAATTCTACAATTTTTGTCAAGAATACTATTTTGTAGAAAATTTAATTTCCTACAAAAAAGGTCTGATTAACTTTTGCCGTAAAGTTGATAGTTTTCTAGAAAAATTGAAAAAACTTCAAAGTACTTAATATTAAAATTAAGAAAATCTCATCTTCGATAGTAATTTTGTTATGAATGTTCAGAGTATAATATTTCGTCAGCACGTATAAATATATTTTTTCCTTTTTACCATTTCTGTACTGGTTCGTCTCATGCTTTGAAGTGTTTGGACAGCCGGCGCCGATTGCAATTCTTCATCTGAAACATCCAAATATTTTTTGACTCAGCTACAATTCACACCAAAAAAAAAAAAAAAAACCTAACAAGTAAAGTTATAATTAATTGTAACTGGCATGAAAGGCCATTGGGTGTACATAGGCGGGAGTATATACTACCAAGATTAACTAGTTCAATCTCTCGAAGGGTGAAAGGAAAAAAGTATCCAATCCTCACATATCTTACTCATTAATTGCTCGTCTGATTGTACAATTTTTTTTCTCACTGTCAATATTCACCTGCTTCTTTTCTTCATTTATCCATTTATTTATTTATTTATTTCCCTTCAATATGACTACGTACAAATCGTTGGCAGAATATTTTCACTGCAAGAAGAAAAGTTATGAGAAAATTTTACGAGTCTACACAATGTGGTACATTCCTCAGTCGATAAAATAAAACCTCTATTCCTTCTTCTCCTAACCTCACAAATATGGTATGAATATTTTTTTTTTCCTCTCCACAAAATCAAATATATATACCAAGAAATACTTCCGACCACTAGACGTCATATAATACTAAATTTTCATGGTATAGTAGAGAAAGTATACGCTCTCTTTGCCACACAGAAGATTGCGTTCATAAAACTCAACTCGTCTTGTTCTTTTTTTTCTCTTGCAATTTTTTCTTCGTCATGTAGTAACATCTCACACGTATATATATAAAGTTAAATATGTGACATGATCTGAAAGGTGAATGGTGGTTGAGTATCCTGATAGAGTCCAGACCGGATTCAGATACTTGTTGACCCAGAACTTGAGAAAGCGTGTGTCCATTGATATAAAAGGGTATAAAATATAAAACATTCTCACTTGGTTAAAAATTGCTACAAAAACATTTTTTTTTTTTTCTCACAATCTCAATATAAATATATATATATTTATATAGAGAAATAGAGAGGGAGATGCTCGGACTTGCTATCTAATTGTTTGGAACGAACTGGCATCATCGTGTTGTAGACTTTCATCTTTCTCTTGGTCCCCCAACATAAATTGTGCACATTCACAGTGTATGTGTGTGTATATAAATGCACAAAATTCAACAGAGCATAACCGATTTATTTCCGGCATCTTCGTATCGTCTTTTACGATTTTCTTGCGGCGTGAAATCGATCCTCGCAATTTGTCCGCAAATTGGCGTAGATATATGGCTCATGTATGATGTATCCAGCGTAAATGCGACTATGAACAATATAATGCCATAAGGAGTAAATAGAGGTTTCATAGTGATGATGCTCCATGTGCAGGACTGTGACCACGACATGATGCACGGTCCAATCCAGTTATTACGACAGTCGTTAGACATTATTTATATAGCTGGAAATATATATGTATGTATTAAGGTGTGCCATTTTTAGAGAACTTTTTTTTTTTTTTTTCATTAAATAAAAAAAAAAGATGGAAACTTACTGGACGGTGGAAAAAAATACTGTTTGAAGTGGAGGTTTTTATTTTAATATTTAGAGGTTATGCTCTTTGTAATTTTTGATTTTTTATTTAAATTATATGGGAAATTTTTTTTTTTTTTTGGATTTTTGTAGCTTGGCTTTGGCGCTTTGTAGAGATGAGTTTGGAATATATTTTTGTTGGAAATTGAAGGATCTACAAAAAAGGTCTCTTGCAGTTTTTTTATAGAGACAGCCATTTTGAAGATTTTCAAACACAAAGTTGAAAATGTGTGAAATTTTGACTTTTTTGATATTAAATCGATACTAATCACTTTATTATTGTCTTAATAATTATTTTTGATTAAGAAATTGGTTTTAGTGTGCTAATATTTTCGTAAAGCTAAAAAAAAAAAATTACTCATGTGTCAAATATTTTTTTTTCTTCATTTTAATTACTAAAAAATTATTTATAATTTATGTTAAATGAATTTTATTATTATTTCAAAGCAATAGAAATTATGCTGTCTAAATGAAATCAAGCAATGTAACTTACAATTATCGAATTGTTTTTTTATTACAATAATAAAGTGATTAGTATCGATTGAATAACAAAAAAGTCAAAATTTTATAAATTTTGAACTTTAAGTTTGAATATCTTTAGAATGGCTGTCTCTATGAAAAAAGTGCAAGAGACCTTTTTTGTAGAGCGTTCAATTTCCTACAAGAATATGTAATGACCTCATCTCTATAATGTGCGAATGCCGAGCTACAAAAACCCAAAGAAAAAAATAATTTTCCCACATTATTAAAATGTCAAAACGAAAATTACAATGACAAACCTTTAAATATTAAAATTAACAGGTTTTTTCATCGTCCAGTAAATTTTCAGCCTGTTTTTCTGTATATACTCCTCCAAGATTTGCGTAAGAACCTAGCAATAATCTTCCTAACAAACCAAAAAAAAAAAAAAATCATTGTTTTCTTTCACTCCAAATTTGTACATTTAAATATTTCACGATGCCACAACTAAACAGAATAAACAATTAACTTTGCCCTGAATACATATGTACAAATTTTCTCTATGTATTTATACCATTTACATATGTACATAAAAAAGAAAAATTGCATTGTCTTGGATTTATATAAATCCAACAGTGAAATAATTCAACCTGGATTCCTTTGCTAATTGTCCCAAGAGCGTTAATTAAGTCCGTGGGAACAAATATCAAGATGAAATGAATAAGATTAATAAAAGTGCCTGAAAAAAAAATAAAAAGAATAAATATAAACCATATAAATATGCCGTGAGCATCGATCTTCACCGATAACTAGTTCAATGATGATGAGATATGTGAATTGCTTGAAGATCTCCTCTGCATTTCCGCATACTCGTGGTATCTCGCATATAGGTATTTATATACACACACATAAACCTTCAATAATGCTGATCATAATGTACTTTCAAGACTCCCTTCACGTTGTCTTATGTTGCAGCGCGCATTTACGTTCAATTGGAAATGTGTATATGATACTTCCAGTATATACTATGTATATGAAACCGTTGCTCCAGCACGAAGTCGACCTCATGGCAATGCGTGTAACGAGTATCATGTTGACACGCACTCAAGCGTATATATATATACGCACATACATATATACATTATGTATTTATAAATTTTATCTTGCATTTATTCTCTCGTTTCCTATTTTTATTGCGGTCCAGGTGTATTTTAAAAATTCCATCTTGAACAACGAATAATCTCCACTACCGTGAAAGGTCTTGATGCAATGAAATACTTGTGAACTATGAAAAGAAAAAAATAAATGAACGAATAAATAAATAAATAAATAAATAAATAAATATAAACTGTTGATGATATTGACCTAGTGGTTTAATTGTCAGTCAAGTATTTAAGTTTATGCGGTTTATTTCAACTGCGGTATAACTTTATTTAGTCATCTTGAGGCTTATCTCCATCTTTGCCGGTGGCAAGGATCACGTCAGGCATGTATATGTGTATATGTAAAGGTATTATATACATTTAGATGTATATAAACAAGTTTTGTGCTGCAAGACATGGTACAATTGTTCTCGCGTGCACTTCCGTACACGAAATAGTGAGGTTATGTTTGATAATTTACATAAAGGACATTTATATTTGTATATTATGTGCATATATCATGTCGAGAAATTGATTATCTATCAATTAACTTGTACATCATAGTAAATTGCATGAATATTAAACTTTGTTCTTGATTATTATCGAAATTCAATTTACAATTTACAAAGTATTAAATTAACTTTGTGTATATAAATTGTAAGCAGACATTTTTATTTGATGAAAAATATTATAATAAATTCCTTTTGATAAATTATTAGTGAAAATACTCATTAAATTTACTTTATAGCACAACTATAATTGTTTATAGTATATAATATATAAATTTAATGAATGTGCGCTCTAGACCTTTCACTCGTGTCGCTTTTCATCAACATTTTATTATACAATTAACTTTTATAATAGATATATTTCTTGTGCATCAATCTCATTTCTCCACCCGCAGTCATATGATTTTCTATATAGATTTATATTTCTATTTACTTTATCATGTCTAGATGTCGATTAAAATTTAATGCATTTCTTTGGATAACCCTTCAATAGATGCGTAATTACAGGAAATAACCATGTATTATTTTTATTTATTTTAATACTTTGTTTGTCTTTACAGATATTTATTTCAATAATTACCAAATTGATTTACAATTTGGCTTTTACGATACTGTAAAAATTTTATTCATTAATTATTATATCTTCGTCATCAAGAGAATATCAGCCAGCCATGATCCAACATCATTAATAAATCAAATCATTTGTGATTATTTTAAATTAATCAACTTGGTGTATTATATATATTGATCTTTATTCAATACTTTGAGTGTTGGGTTGAGAAATTTATATAAATTAAATAAAAGCCCACCACAATGGACAACTTTGCTCGCGCGGCTAATTAACAAGAATCGTGAATTGCACGCAAATGAGCTATGGTAAACTTATGTGGTATATTACCGTTACTTTACGCGTCCACATTTGTATATATGTATGTATATGTATACAGTTTATCTATTAGTTTTACATAGTGTGCACAATGCAAACGAATGTACATCTTTTCAACTTCCTCTCGCATGTAGATATTTATTACAATAGCATGTAAAGAAATTGCGCACTTGAAATATTCCAGATCTTTAGGTTAGAATGTGAAATGAGTCAGTAGAGTTTGGTTGTCCGCTGCCTTGCATCTATGTTCACTCGTTTGAATCGCGATGGATACCAGTTGCATGAGAATACGAAAATAAATAAATAAATATTGCGTGTGAAGGTGGGTTTTGCATAGAATTATCACCACACTATACATATTATTATATGAATATGTTGGACATCATTATAAAGTTTTTATTGCGACATCTATTTTGTTGTTTTATTGATTAATAGTTCAATAAATTTTCGTTTAGGGGTTGGCGACTTGCTAAAAAATTTTTGAATTTGTATCGATACTTATCACATAACCTAAAATATTTATGTGATAAAAATATAGATATTTGAAGCATGATTAAAAAAGAAAAGTGAAATGTATTTATATATTTTTATAAATTGGTTAAAAGAATAGGGAAAATAATATTAAACCAAAATTGAATAAATGAATAAAATGACTGTGTTAAATTGCTAAATAGGAGTGGTAGAAAACATATCACCTAACCTCCAACCGGAGAAATTTTTTTAAAAAAAAAGGTATAATAAACATATTAAAATGAACGAATTTGAATATATATTAAATAGATATATTTAATTTGTAAGAAAATAGAGGAAATCAAATCCATAATGTTTTATTTTATATTTTAGGTTATGATTACGTATCGACTTTTTTTTTTTTAGAGTATTGCAAACCTATAATTCTATTTATATTGACTTATTACGTAAATTGGATTCAATTTTGTAGCAATTATAATTCTTTGAGTAGATAAAGAGGAATAATTATGATAAATGTATAATTGCAGCTTTTACCTGATGATAGTTGATTGCCTGAAATATCATTATCGCCTGGCTGAAGTCGAACTTCCATTTCACGTAAACGAGAATGCAATACTCTCGTGTGAAGAAATAAAAAAAGTGTACTCGATAAGGCAACAAGAGCGATGAGTTCACTAGTTCTATCAGATAAAAAAGAAAATTGAATAATTTGTTAATAAATTGTATAGAAATTATCACGAATATTATTAAAATTTTTAAATAATTGGTGAGTAATTTTTGTACATATATAATTACACTAGTTAATAGTGCATTATCACAAAAGCACTTACAATTAGATGACAAATATTTTACACATATGACCTGTTTTCATTGAGCATAACCATTTTTTTATTCTTTAATTACATTACTGTGTATTAGATAATTTAAAAGAAAAACAGTTAATTGACAGAAATATCTAAATTTTTTTTATTTTACAGAAACATTTTCGTTTATATATCTCAAGAAGATAAAAAAATAAAATAAAACAAAAACACCAGAGAGTATATACAAAGAATAAAAAGGAATAAATCATAACTGTTTTCATATATAAACGTAAAAAAAAAAAAAACGTGTGTGGGATTGTAAATCTCAAAGTAATCAACAGTTAAAATTGATGATGAATTAAATTATTGATAAATTAAATCCACAATATTATCATTATGTTTGGGCATTTGTTATAGATATAAAGGTAAAAGAGTCGTCAGAGTATTGAAAATATAATCAGACTTAATAAATACACACATACATATATGTAAAGATGTGCTAAGAGAGGTATATCAAACAGAACACGCTCAAGCATGAATAAGATAAGGTGTATGTCACGATTTAAAGCCCTTCAAGGTACTATTATTCCCAAGCATCGACATTTCCGTGTTGAATACATTTGAGTATCGTAAAGAAGAATTTGCACACGAACAAAGATGGAAAAAATATAATATAAATAATTTTCTTTATTATTTCATTTTATTTCTCATAAAATTTATACCTTTTTGGCACAGCCATACGTCGCTGTCTCCACATATTGTCTTTAAGCATCATGCTTTTGTCATTAATTATTTATTAAATCCACACAAACTCACAATAACACAAAGCAAAACAATGTTGAAATTCTCACCACAATTGTCTTGTTAAAATATTTGTGCATTTACACACTATCACTTAATTACTACTAATGACATAAATAAAATATAAAACAGTAATTAAAATGCAAGAAGAAAATAATATAAAAGTTCATTTACAATAGTTGTCTTTTCTTCACTAACTTCACTTGTGAATTCATTTATAAAAGTTATAGATGACACTATCAAGTGTTTAATTTATTCCATACATATCAAGTATAATCGATTCTCTTCGTCAAGCAATTAGAGCAACTGCATCCCCCACTGAGTTGTCGCAATGAAGGATAGGTAATTCTGATCAGATATTTGTCGCGTGGCAAACGTTGTGTCGGAAATTTTTCCAACATCAATTGCTTTTATTTATTTATTCTTTTTTAACTTCTCTATTTTTTTTATTTCTTTTTCCCTTTTATTATATTGCTACTTTGCCCGGTGACTCGTTAAAGATAACTATCAGCTACTTCAATGACGAGCAATCTTCATTCACAAATCAATCCACCATCCAATCAGCTGACAAAATAATGCTTTGCATTTTTGATCCATTGCATTTATAATTTTTTTCTGATCTTCAAATTCTTTTTTCCCTCACCGCGTTACTTTCTCTTCTTTAATAATCACGACTATATTTATATCGCAGCACGTGGGTGTCTTGTTTCTTTCTCACAATCACGTTTATGATCATGATGAATATGGTAAAATATTAATATTATTATTTAGTGTCCGCATTGTCGACTGGTCAGCGTACGACTGCGGTTCCGCATCGTTCTCCACCTCCTATCTTTCATGCAAGGTAACTCCTACTCCATCGTAAGGAAGCATCTCGTTGCTGCTTAAAACAAGACTCAACGACCCCGTTACTATATACATATTACTATGCCACACTGCGTTTCTTCCGCACCGATGCAATTTACCCAATGAATATTCGTTAATTTATATTTTTTAATCTCTTTCTTTTTTTTTTTTCAGTTTTCCTGACATTTATCCTGGAAGATTGTCATTACATTATTGACGTGATTGGATTTATCATTGATTATCAGCATCATTTCCACCTGGATAAAAATAATTAAATAATGTTTATCATTGATAGCAAAAAATATTATAATAAATATTGATTTGCAATGATACAAAATGTCGATGAAGAAATATCTGCGTTTATTTATAGGTATGATGTAACGCAAGTTTGAATAACAATGCTCCATGTGGACTAATATATTAATAATAATCTATTGATGCAAGGGAATATAACATCATCTTCTTCTTCTTCTTTTTTCTTTTATCAACTTGTGAATTTTACGATGTTTTATTCGATGTAAATAACAACACGACAGAAGGTCGTTGTGCAATGACTTGAAAGGAATAACGAAGGTTGACAGTTGGATCTATTTGGTTTGTATAAGCCAAAAGAATCTTGAGGGAAGTTGAGTACTTATTGCTTACCAACATCAAACAATCATTTCCAGTGCTCACATCCATAAACTTCAGTTTGTTCATTTACCTTTGTCACCGTAACCCTAAGTAATTTTGTGATATTGCACAATTTTTTGTAGCGGTTCGGTAATTTTGAAGAAGACAAAATAATCTTTTATTATTCAGGTAAGATCATCAAGCTCTTACCGTGGATAATTCTTATCTGGGTTTATTCTGCCACACGGACGAACCTAACGGTCAAAGTTATGTCATTGGATTCAATTGGTGTTGTTTATTCTTGACTGTTTCAGACGCATCGTCATTGTGGGATATAACGATTGAACACGACACTCAGCGCGTTGATAATGTGGCCGTTTATTTTATTTCTGGGAATTGTATGTGGAGTTGACAGTGAAGAGAGACATGGGGTATGACTTGACATTGATAACGGAATTTTAAAGAGTGTTGAGAAGAAGTGATTGACAATAATGATTTATCCAATTTTGGTGAAAATTTATTGACGTTTTTTTTTTTTTTTCTAATACTATTGATTTAACTACAATAATAAAATCTTGGAAATAGTACTTTCGAGCTGTTGAATGACCTACCGAGCAATATAGTACATTATAATTTTAGAGAGTAATGAAATTATGATGATAAAAAAAGCATGTAATTGAAAATTATAATTTAAAACCGTTAAATCTCAAAGACAAATTGCTGAAATTAAATGTGGTGCGTTGGGAAATACAAATTTCTCTGTTTTATTCCTCGATGAGAACAATTTAGAGAGTATTTCAGCTTCCTGATATCTTTATGAAGTTGAAGAAACTGAAGTTGAACTCAATTTGAAGAAAAAAAATATTACAAAAATTGACGTCAGATCGTTTCAATGTTTAACCTCACTTTAAGTATTCACCATCTTAAAAAACAAATTGACTAACGTTGAACCAGGTTTGTTTAACGACTTAATGAGTCTGAAAAACACTCTATCTTCACCACAATTCTATTAATAATTTAAAAAATGTTGAGTGGCGATAGTTTAGAAATTTAAAAAGACCTAAATCTTACATAAAGTAAAATTTACAATCATCACTAAAAAACATTTTTCGAATTGTTTGAAACATTATGTGATTTTGATGTGGATTACAATGAGATAGAGCAAATAAATTCATTGAAAGATTTATCTCAATGGAAATAAGATATCAAATATATATTGTCTTTACTTTGATCGCATTAATATTCTTGGATATTCCAAAAAATCCAATTGGCAGTTTGAAAAATTGCCGTACTATTTAAATTACTTCAAGAAATATTGTTTGAAGATATTTAAAGCCCAACAACTCTCTCTTTTCAACTCTTCTTCACAATACACTGCATCCATACATACAATCTGATGACTCTAGTGCATTTTGCATTTTATTCACTCATTGTATTATACGAATAGACATTTTAAAACGCAATATTATGTATTGATCATTGTAATTTTCATAATTATATATGCAACAATGCAAGTATACATAATTTTCGTACGTTATTTATTTACAATGTTATTTTATTTTATTTTTTTATTTTCTTCTTACGTTATCTTCTCAATACCCACCTTTGTATAATTCTGGAGCTTCTCATAGCAAAATTTCTCACGTACAACGCAGCATTTCCCGTTCCGGTATATCTCTCAAAAGAGAATGAGAATCCTGGGTAATTTTGTGGCATTGACACCACTTGCGTTTATTCGCCTTCCAAGTTGTCTATGTATATACATATATATTCTATGATTATACATATATATAAATAATTTGCCTGTTCGCGCAAGACGCGCATGAAGAGTCAAGGTTTAATAATGATGCTGAGGAGGGTCGTGAAGAATTCTATCCCCCTTTAGGGAAGCAAAAATAAAAGAGAGGTATATTAAAAGAATATTATTAATTTTCAACTCTGTTGCATGCAGTTATTATTTATAATAACTTGGTAAACGCATAAAATCAATTACATGGATTAATGGCTTTTACTTTGTTACAGTGTTAAATGTTGACCGCACAGTTGAAAACGATAAATTTTACCTCAACATGTTGCTGAAATGAATACAATTTTTAGGTTATGTTTTTAATTGATAATGTCTTTATGACTCTTTACATTTCTGCCAAAGTCTGTCTAACCTACAAAATTAACTTTGGACTTTTGTTTATTAGTACTGCAGATATTATATAGTTTCTTACAGTTTTTAGGTTATTTTTTTGATTAATAAAGTCTTTATGACTCTTTATATTTCTGCCAAAGTTGCTGGAATTAATATTGTATACATTTTTTGGACACAGTCTGATGCGCCGCTGTTGCCATCAACAACGTCTGCATTATTTGTTGAATATTTACAAAATTATCCCAAGCCGGTTTTGTGCTCAGACACGATATATGGAAGGAGTAAGTGGATGCCAATGACCAGACAACCATGGAAGATGATATTGTGATATGAATTCTGATGCTTTGAAGTTAATGAAAGTTGTGCTAATAATCTAGAATGACTTTAAGAATTTATATGTTGATGAAGTTTCAAGTGAAAAATTATTTTTCAGGTCGGGTTCGTTGGCCTGCATTCGCACATCCATTTCGTCCAATGGATCACATGATGAAATTATGTATAATATTTATGTGTATATTTGTGTCTGTGTGTTAATATTCAACCTCTGATGGACGAAGAAAGAAACCACAAATTACCGCTCTCTTTTTCCACTTTTTTGTGTTATTTTAATCTTGGTGTTTAGCTCAATATTTAATCTTTACAATTTTAGTACTTTTTTTTTTTTTTTGTTTCATTCACATGTGGAATTATAAAACTATAAAAATGTTGAGAAGAAATTGGATATAATTTAAAGTAGAAGAGTGAGCTATTTTTATATTTACATTTCTCTTTCCAATTTCTCTGAGGTCTTTTGGGTCAATTTCTTAACCTATAACAAACAATAAAAAAACATATATTTAAAAATAAAAAGATAGCAGATGAGAGAAAGGATTTTATTTCTGCTACTTATATTAATTGAATGAAATCTGAATATATAATCTGATACTGAAAACATTCATATGTGAAAGTGGTTTTAACAATAATTAATCATAACTAAAAAGTTTATTTCATATAGGAACAATTTTTGATTACATTATAACATTTTTTTTCTTTATTCGCTGAGGATTGCGTTGTGAATTTGAGAAGACAACACAGCAAACATTTATTGTCACATTTAAAATAACATTTTCCACGTAAATAATAAAATAAATATAAATATCAAAAATAACTATTTGTTAGCAAAGTAAAAAACAATTATAACAAACAACATGATAACATAATTGTAAACATAATTTATAAATCATTTACATGTATATAAGAAAATTATACATAAATATACATACAACTTCAATTATAAATAGAACAATAAATCATGAGATAGTGTGAAAGTTGTAATCCACTTGCAGGATAAATAAACATAACCTTCAATATAATGCAGGTGTTCTCAAAGCTATAAAAACGATAAAATAAATTATAAAAGACAAGGGAAATTCGTTCCATTTCTTCACATATTCAATCTGCGTATTTAAAGTATGTACTCGAACAATTCTGATTATCATATACATATTGTCAAGTTGAAATGTGATATTTCAAGCGTGTTGCAAAATGATCCTCATAGTATTTCCCTGATAGCAAAACTTGTCGAATAAATATGTAGAATAAAGTAAAGAGAATGTATACATATTTGTTGACTTGACCATTTGGAATTACGTGAATATATCGTGTCACATGAGATGACTATAATAAAGTATCAACCTCAGGCTTTTCAATGCGTTACATACCTATGCGTATATAAATGGCTTTAAACGCTTGTTTCCAAGCTTGGAGGATAGCGTGAGAAGTTCAAAACTGGGTTCTTATGTATACAAGTTGTTTATTTTTTTTTTATTGAGCTGGTTCAACCCATTCAATGTACATTTCCGCCTTTTAATTTCTAACTCGAGAAATCGTTTAATATATATTACATTGCGAACGTAAATTATAAATTGATTTTACTTTTTTTCTACATACTATAACCTCACTTTTCCACGATGGTGTTAATAACATTTTTTCTCGATTCAATATTTGATTTTTCATTTATAAAACTCATTATATAACTAGAAAACAATAAATTATATTCATATTAATTTAATTATATAAGTGAACGTATGATCTTAATGATGAAATAAAAATCTTTATTCATAAAATCTTAACTCATAAATGAGAAATTTTATTAATACTAATTTATTAAATTTATCAATAATCTTTACATTAATTATCAAGTATGCAAAAATAAAATGAATACAAAGCTTAAACTAAAATTAATTTATTAAATAAAAAAAGATATCGATTCATAATAATATTTAAAAATTACACTAGTTACTTAATAAAATGATGTCAGCCATTTTATTGCAATAAAATGAAAACAATTGAATAACATGTCGATTACTAATAATAATATCAATAATTAACATCACGTTTCAACTAATTAACCAATGATTATAGCAAATATTAATTACAATTGCCATATTGAAAAAATAAATGAAAGAATAAATAAATTATTAAATTATTCATGGCAATATTTTTGAATAATTAAAGATGCCACAATTCCACGGGCTATTACTTTTTTCACAGTCATTGAACAATTGTGAACGGTATTGAACCTCATTGCATCTTCATTGAGTACTATTTTCTGAATAACATATATTAATTGTAACAATGAACCACTTCAGGCGTTGTCCGTATTTCTTGCGCTTGCATGAGATCGTGATCGCTTGTCCCGGTTCAATCGCCGCTCCCGTTTCTCTTGGTCTTCTGTGTCAGTGAACCTTGGCAACAAGAATAAATCGCAATGAAGTCAAGAACTGTTTAGATAGTGTGTGAGGATCTGGTTTTACTGCAGATATATTATCTATATTATAAAAATAACAATAATTGTTACTGATATTTTATACTGTAAACAAATTCTTTGATGTATTAAAAAAAAAATCCATGGAAATAACGGATTATAAATTATGTGTTTTATTTTGTAAAGAATGTAAAGAGAGCTATTTGACTTATTTATTTCATTGTTGTGTGAGCTGATTTTCATTGAACAAATAAGGGACAATTAATGCAACGCTCGTTTGTAATTCTTTGTTGATAGATTTATTCACATGCGCTGATTCGAATAATAAAAAAAAAATACTCAACAAAAACAATATATGGGAAATACTCTTGGCCGACTTTTAAACTAACGGTTCCCCGAATTTACTTTTATTCATAGAGCTTGATTAGTTGTTATTATAATTTGCACGTGAATATCTGAAGAATTGAAAAAAAGAAAAAAATAAAAAGTTAGTTAAATATTATAATCTGTTGATTTGGATATTTTATTAAAGTTTAATATATTACTTACGGTGGATTGAAATAAAATTAAAATACGATTTATATAATTAATTTAAATTAATTATCGTCATCGAATTCTTCCAAGTGATTGAGCTTTAATTGTTTGCGTCGATCGACATTTTGAATCTTTACTTTTTCCTTTTTCGATTTATTTATAGGCTTTTGACCTACTACATATTCAGGAAGAATTATTTTACTGCCTCGATACATGATTTTTTCATTGTCATTTGTTGTTATCTCAAATGATTGATTATTTTTCTGTTTATTCGATGGTTTTTCATACAATACTACAGAACCTGATGATGATGATGATGCAATTGAATATTTATTTGCACGATCAATTTCCATTTTTGATTCAGTATCATGTTTATTCTTTGATTTTTGTTGTTTTAATTTATTAAGAAATGAAAGTGCTGATATTGTATTAGTTTTATCTGACATATCGCTAGTTTGCACATCATCTAAACTGTATCTCTTCCATTTGTGTGGATTTCTATGATGATCAGGAATAGGTCGATCAGCAAATGGTGATGGTAAAGCTGGTTGTTTAAAAATACTTTCTTTTCCACGAAATTGACGGGTTTCACTTTTTCGACGTTTACCTGGCGGTGGTGGACGACAAAAAGTTTTTGATTCTAAATCATTTAGTTTAATTATTTTTGTTTGATCTTTATTACATTCTTTTTCTGCTTGAGACAAATGATCAAACAGTTCTTTCTGTCGATTTATAAATGCTGAATCACCACCATTTATTTTAAAATTTCCTGTTGTAGGAACTTTCATGATTATTTGTTTAATTTGTTTATTCACAAAATATGTGATGATAATTTTTGACTAGATAAAGTACCAGGAATTGAAGTGTTAAATGTCGATTATGAATTTAATGTTAGATCTGTAAATAAAATTAAATCAATTAAATATTTATTAATTTAATTATTTTAATTAATTTTCTTATTTTTTATACGATTTATATTTATTTTCTTACTTATTATTGCATTTGTAGAAATCACTACTGCGTATTATTTCTAAATCACAACATTGAATTTTGAGGTTAGGATTACAATGGTAGTGGGAAATGTCTTGATTATCGGTGAAAAAAAATTCCTGTATTATTATCAGAGGATGATAAGAGCAATTCCATTAATATTAAATTAATTAACCGCTTTTAAATAAATTTTCAAACATATATATATTTATTATAATATTATTATTTATTTTAAAAGAATATTAATAAAACTTTGAGGATTATATTCAAATATTTTATTTAATCGCAGATAGCTTGTTATATAATATTATATTGACATTTTTGTATATATAATATTGACATTGTTGACAGAAATAAACAAATTATATCATAAAAAACAGTGACATAATATTTAAAAACAATCAGCTTGTTAAGCGAATAATGGTAACGTTTGTGAGACATAACAATATTTACATCTAATAAACTATAAATATATATCTAATCATCAAATAAAATCATCATTATTGTAAAACACAAAGTATTATTTTCATATATAAACATATCAATAAAAAGTACTATAGTCGCGGTAATTAATTAACATAAATTTATAATTTTCACAAGTCATATTGTTAAAATATTTGACTATGATATACATCGATGTTTTCACACATGAAATCATTTTATAAATGAACACAATCGAATAAATCATTTACATAATTATATCAACATTCAACACACTCAAATTGAAAATTACTACAACAAATAGGATCATAAAAAAGATCCGTTGAATTTATTTAAATTATTTCTAAACGTCTTTCAACAAACTAACCTAAAAAAAAAAAATAATAAAACTATATAAAATTAATACACGTATTTGTTTTTTATATTTCATAGTTTACGCGACGTTCTCTGTATAAAAAAAAATAAAAATTAATATAATCAACTATAACAATTATCATTATGTATGGGCAATTATCGAATAATAAAAGAAATACACTTTTATTACACCCAAACATATTTAAAATCAATAGATCCATAATAAAAAGTATATATCAATGCATTAAAATTTCAATTAAAAAAAAAATATTTATCTAAATATATATATATATAAGTCGTCTACAGTCTGTTGGCTCATTATCATGATTATATCAGTCAAAAACGCAAGCAAGTGCACGAATAACGAGATCACCAACACGAGCACACGCCCTTTGACCTTGACTAGCACACTCTTTTCTTCTATTTTTTTTATTATCATCACATTCTTTTTTTCCAGGTTTCATTATTGATTTCGATTTAACCACTGATGATTTACGATTTCTCGGTGTTGCAATTAACCTACAAGGAATAATATGACTGTTCTGTGCAGTCTCTTGGTGTTTATTGTGTCCAAGAATTTTAGCAACAATGGCAGCTGACTCGCCACTAGAAAGTATTCCACTAGCCATTGGCCCCTCAATAAATTCACGATCAGTCATAAGTAAATATCTAACACTATACCAAATATCATCGGATAATGCATCACGTTTATTATTTGGTGTAGGTTCAATGCCATGTCTTCTACATTCAGATGCTGACCATTTTTCCAAAGCATTAAATAAAATTGTTTCTTTACCAAGTTTAAGTTCATCTCTACGTGCAAGACGTCCAACTTCCTGAATGGTCAACTCTTCAAAGCCTTCCTGTCGTAATACATCGTCAGCAACAGAATCAATTACACCCAGACAAGCATTAAGTAACCTTGTACACGCCACAGCTGTATAAATAAATATATCGTCAACAAATTATTGAATGTATAATTATAAATCAATTGAAACAAAAGCAATATGATAAGTATATTTATTTTTTTATTCAGTAATATTTATATATTTACCTATTTCAATTGCATCATCACCAGGTAATGGCGGTGCTGATAGAATTTGTCCAAGTTCATCGGCCTCATTTATTGAATAAAGAGTTAGACCATGATAAATTGATAGAACATTTGTCGATGATAAATTTTTTATCATATAATCAACAGCCATTTTTGCCAATCCCGGACAGAGATATGAATGTGCTGCGTCTAATGTTGCACGTGCCGTTGAGATCGAATGAAAATGAACTTGATCACCACAAATATACCTGACAAAAAATTATTAATATTAACCAAAACAATTATCATTATTAATATGTTATTTAATTTATTTTCAATTTTAATTCATCAAATTCATATATTATTTTAACCTGAGGAGATGATCGAAGGCACGTTTTTCCACGTACTGAAGCGATATCGTAGGTGGTGGATCACTAGGTGGGGGTGCCATATCGCCGGTTAATAGTGCACGAAACCATTCAGATTTATCAGCAAGACTTTGACGTTCAATACAGTACTTCCAAGTATCACCAGGTAAACCAACCTGTATCAATTTTTATTTAATTCCAATTATTATTCATTGAATTAAAAATATATAATTAAATTATATACACATTTTATTTTTATTATAAATATACAAACCTCAAGGATAACATGACTATGCATATCTACTGCAGTTTCAGACATTTTTATTTGTTCTCTCATCAGCGGAATTTGTGACATGTCTTTGAAGCAGTCGGTGGTGGTGATTAGTGTTATCCTCGTATTGGAATAAAATCTCAATGGCACGAGTTTACAATTTAAATTCTTGGCAACATTTCACATTTATCCTCTGTAAATAATCGAAAATACATTTTTTTATATTATTATTGATGTATTATCAACAGTATTATCGATGAATTTACAAACATATCAAATGAATCACTGAATTCAACAACTGTTTCATTGTAATATAATGATGTGATATCGTTCACCAGGTACAAGGCAACGTTTTTTTTTTTTTGTCTTCCAAATATATTTATGTACCTTTTGATTTCAGTTTAACGCCGGTAAAGTAAACGCGCACATCTTCGTATCTAAATCATACAAGGGTTTGGCGGTATTTGTTATTGATAGCATTATATAGCTTTACACTTTCATTTATATTTCTCTTTTTCAGGTCTCGAAGAGATATTGAAATATATAAATCGATTGATAAATAAATACTGAATGAAAAAGAGTGTGAATTGTCCTTTTGTCCTTTCAACACCTAACAATATAAATATATTATTAAACATTATGAATAAAGAATAATAAAATTATTTCATCAAATAAAACATACCAACAAGAGAGAAATATCCAACTAACATGTTCAGTCATTCATCAAATTAAACATTATGTATGATACGATAATTAAATCATCAATAAATTTATAATCACGTGAATATCATCATACGACAATTTCATTTATGCAATCAAGTGTAATTATTATGTATCAGTCATTCACGATCAAGAGTTTTGTTTGAACTGTAACGATCTATTCGTTGACTTTATAATTCTCCTTCTTATGTTCCACCATATCCACCGTTTATATATTCTCTCATTTCTTGGTTATATTCTTCTATACACATGACTCAGACGAACTTGGCATCGTCGCAGGGACATTTGTGTGTATACCGTTTCAGTCACTCAACATTTATCCGTTTGTTTAAAAAACAATCTGGCAGGACCGCGATGAAGCGGGTGAACTCATGAGAAGCATGAACAAGAATGCGTTCCAGGGATTTTATGGTAATCGACAAAACGATAATTGATATATATATATATGTATATATATACAGAAAAAGAATTGCAAGCAGCGTGATCTGAGGAATTTATATACATATGAATGAATATAATAATATTTATTCATATATAACCAACAAATAAATTAATGAGTCCGGTGTTGTCCGGGTATAACCTAAAAATTGAAATTAAAATATATATTTATGAAACTTGTACAGCATTTTATGTATATATATGTATATATATTATTATTTATGTATTCTTTCTTCACATGCCTATGTTTGTAAATATATATTTGACTTTTGAAAATAAAATCAATGTTATTGAATGTGAACCTAACCTCTCATATTACACTAACAATGTATAATCTTTTATATACTCAGGATTATATAACCGACCCTTGGATACTTGAATTTATGAATGAATGGTACATAAAAAATGGTTTGTTTAAAAAATATAATATAAATAGAACGGAATTTATAATCAATGAGAGGAATATATATATTTTCATGGTGATGATACACGAAATGGAGGACGTGTAAATGTTTATTTTATTATATACGTGAACATTAATCTAACAAGTTGATGATGATACAAATAAGGATGTGTTAATTGCCTTGAGATCGTAAATATATAAACATCAAATGCAGGTATGTATATAAATGTAAATCTAAGAATTGTACATATATATACTCTATGTAAATGGCGACCTTTGTGTTTGTTCTTCCACAATATTTTTATTTCTTTCGCCCTTCGCTGCAAATTCTAACTTGCCAACTTGTTTCTTTTCATTCAATACACTAAATAATGAAATGATAATTTCGTTTACGTATATATTATTATATTTATTTGGTGGAATGCTAATGAATAGGTTAAACTTTAAGTACAAATTAAAAGATAATGGGCATAGACTTTTAAATAAATGTGTTGATATTCAATGAAAAAATTAACATATTAACTTTAATAATTAACTCTAAATATTTTATAGCATATTCTTTCATTGCAGGAGGAGAATTTTGAATATAACTTGGCGAGATACAAAAATAGATTTGGCGTATGAACCCAATAGCATTGGTATATATTGGAGGCAATATTCTCAAAGTTATTTTCACCGATGGAATTTTACAGATGGGCCACACGCGTTTATATTAAACCGTGCATAAAAAATCATAAAGAATTGGAAATATATTTTAATGGAGAATTTTATTAAGTACCACAGCTGTGTATAAAAATATAATATGAATTGGAATCATAAACAATACACCCATGTTACAATGCTGCTTTTAATCATATAGCACAAGGGCGAATTTTACCTCACTTAATTCAATTGAAATAAATTAATGGCGCCCGCATTTTTGCGTTCATATAAACAAAAATAAAATATATATTTATTTTTAGAAATGGATTCAATTAATTGAAGCATACATGATATTTAACAGTACAGAATTGTGTGTATTACTGAGATGTTACTAATTCTTGAATAACGATGAATCGGTGATGATTCAGTAGACGATAATAGTAACGTGTCAATGCCACTGCGGCCAACATCAATCTACAAACAGCATCTAAATATATATACATAATCTGACGACATTCAATTTGAATAAATTGATTATATATTGTTGAAAATGAAAACCTCGAATGAACGGATAAATTATCCTACATGATTAACAGGAATAAATAATCTATAAGGATGTATTTATTCATTTATGTACACAAATTCAAAGAGGACAATTGAGGTTAATGTGCGAAAATATTTTTACTTTATACAAATGATAGTTATAAACATGACAGTGTGCATTCATGAACAATTGGTAAGACGTGTGAAAATATAAAGTTGCTAATGGAATAATCGTATATATTCAAAGATATTCTCAAGGTTAATATGCAACACGTCAAAAAAATAAAAAAATATATAATATATTTAATAGATTAATAACTCTCTCATTAAAAGATATAATTTTTTTTTTAGGAATACCATTTTGACTTCTGATATCACAAAGCAATAACCTCAAAAAATGAATAAATAATGTCCTGGTCTACATTCAAGTGTATTTATAATTATATAAAGAAAATTGGAAAAATAATATACAGTACAAGAAATTTTGTGCTATAAAAGCACATCATAACCTCAAATACCGAAGATTAATTTAAAAAAAAAATGTCACAAAAATATCAATGACAAATAGTGACACAATTGATGATATTTAATAAACTAAATACTTATAATACTCATTATTTTATCAACAAAAAGAATAAAATAACTATATAATTTTTCTCAGAGGTTAATGAAATTATAACGATAAATTACTGACACATATTAAAATGTCCACACGGAAACTTAACAAATTTCCTGAGCACATTTAACATTTATCAATTTAATTGTCACGTATTATCATAGTCCACATATTTAACATTACACATGAATATAATACGTTTATGTATTTAGAGTAATACTTATCGGTAATTTTTCACGGATATAATATGCGCAAATATCCATGATAATTAGCAATTACAATATTACACATATACATACGTACTTGTGTTATCAATAATATGCGTCGATGTCGAACGAGGACATGAATAATAGTCCTAACATTATACTCTCCAACTGCAGCATATTGATATGTATAAATTAAAGACACGTCTTTAGGTGTAAATGTTCCAATCATTTATATCATATCAATTATACTCAAAGACAGATGACATAATATTCAGTGTAATAATAAAAAATACATACATGAATTATTCATCAATGTTGAGTTGTCTTTTATTTATATATGTACAATATAAAGTTAACGAACTCATGCAATCAAGATAATATAAATAAATACATATATAAAAATATATTGTGAAAATACAACGAGTGAAATATTAAGAGAATAATGAAAAAAACAAGAGTGTTATGTTTGTTTGTTAAATAAGAAAAAAAAAAAAAAAGTAATGCGAAGCACCTGGTATAATTTTATTATTAATTCATCTCAATTTACTTACGCACGTGCTTTTAGCTTATGAATCATTTGTGTATATGTATAATGTTGTATGTATTGAAACATAATATGTCGTGATTTGAAGGTGAATTAAATTGGAAGAGGAGAGAATGAGGACAGAGGAAAAAGAGGCGCCGTTTGTGAGGTTATGGTAGGGCAAACTCTCAGGGGTTGAATCAATACTCTCTATAAGTGAGGGTTTATATACAGTTTGATATTGCAAAATGTATAATGTAGATGAATAATATCTATTTCAAGTGGAAATTATCATAAATATAATAATGTAATGTAAAAAAAAATTTTTTTTTAACAAATTATTCATATGGATTTACATGATTATATTTCGTTGGAAATTTGTTTTCTTCTTTTAGTAAATTGATTGGAAAACATAAGCTCAGAGGATTCCAAGTCTATTGTTCACATCGCGGGAAAATAATGTGCCACAAGTGAATGAAAAAAAAAAAAAAAAAAAAAAAAAAAAAAAAAAAAAAAAAAAGAAAATACAAAACTACGTGAAAGACGATAGGTAAATTATAAACAAACATATGAAACACGAGATAATTATCGGATAATTGTAAAAAAAAAAAAATGCCCGCGGTTACAAATAAATAAATAAATAAATAAATAAAAAAGGTATTCAGCTACATAAAAGTAGAGCTCATTAAGTGAGTCTTATCAAGAGACCTAAGATAATCCGCGCGCGTGAAATTAAATATTTATTTAAAATGCTACTGTAAAATATTTTCTCTCTTTCATCTCAACCCGAAAATAAATTTTCTTCTTACATTGTAATAAATTATTAAATTTATTTATTTTGTTTATCACCTGATTATAATTTTATATCTCGTTCTTAACAAGTTGAAGCAGATGTAAAATAAATATTATTCACAATTAACAAGAATAATAAGGAACAATTAATCCCACTGTGTTTTTCAATGCAAAAAATAAAATGTTTATAATATCTTGAAATAAAATACTTTTTTAACTATTTGAATTTAGTGTGAATAGAAAAAATTAACTAGAGCTTTTTTTGATTATTATTATTATTATTATTATTATTATTGTGCTTGCACTGATGATATGTTGCGCACGGTGGTTGATAGAACTATGGGACTAGAGTCAGAATATTATTCGCACGAGTGCGGAACCAACACATTCCAACGGGCTATTTCATTCGGTATATAATGACGACGTTTGGGCGTCGAGGCGCGCAGACGCCAGGCGTCTCCAACCCTTTTTGTTATTATTCTTCATTGCAATTGTATAAACTACAATTGTAAATTAATTATTTTCCTCGTTGGGAATTCCAATGTATATATTAGCGAAAACAATAGTTGAAATTTGATTATTTAATGCGCTATTGTGTTGCTCCTAAAAAGAAAAATATAGATAATAATTTGCATAATAATTTAGAGTATGTAGGATCATTGTACCTGATGATAATTACGGGTATGTAGATGAAGAAATTTAATCGAAAGAATATATGTTGATGTGGTGGAGTTTTTGAATTTTTATTCCAAGTTTAACGGTTAAAATGGAGGTTAGGATGTCTAGGGCGTGAACGCGCTTGTGCACGTCGAAATCCCGACCCTTCATATTAACGCCCACGATGACCTAAAGCACGTATACGTATATATTTTTAATAGTTACAAATCTATTAACTAGCTCAAGGCCACCAAGACGCCATTTGTCGACATTAACGACAACGAAATAGAACAACATAACCTATTAATTTCATCGATTGCTCGAAATAGATTTTGAGGAAATGACAACGGAAAAAATGAATAATCCAAACTTTGAATGATGGAATTTATAAGATATAATTATAAATTATATCAAAAGGTAGTGTATATATATGATATGAAATATTAATAATAAATTGGAAAAAAAAAAATATTTGATTATTTCATAGTAAAGTTTGAAATATTTTTATGTACCTTTAGAAAATTTGCAGATGATTGCGATGGAGATCAACACTTGAATGATATAGCTGATGTTTAGCACTTGGATTTGATGAGGATTGTGAACAAAAGTCAACAATGAATAAATAAATAAATGAATATTGCTGAAGCACTAACCACCAGTGTAACTATGATGTGACAATATCGATTCTATTAAGGGAAAATTCTTCATCTAAAAAGAAGTAGGTCAATCCTAGGCCTCGCCTAACTTTCAATGTTACTCTTCCTAGTCGAGGGGTGTAAGTGGGTCATGGTGAAACTAAAAGGGAGGTTCTGATTCGTTATATCCTCCAATACAAACACATATGTATATAAATTTATATACAATTCTCAAATTCATTGAATATTTTCCAATCAATATTTCAATATCAAAGTAGAATTTAATTTAAAATCAAAATAACTTACCACAAAATTATATTATTAATTACTTCCTCATTCAATTAATGTTATCAAATTAATATCCAGTATAGAATTATATGTTTATTTATTTTATTTATTTATTTATTTGTCGTTTGCAGCTGGACACACAAGAGACTGACAGTGGTATAAATTCCAGTCTATAATCGAATATGTTTTACTATTTCTGATATTCTTGGAGGTTATTTATGGGTGATTGGCTCTTTTTGTTGCATGTGTGTTGAATTTCATGGAAAAATAAAACACACTCGATGTAGACTTACAAAAAAATTCCAAGTTTACAGTCATTATAATAAGAGAGATGAAGTGAAGAAAAAAAAAAGATGAAAAAAAAATGGAGTACGTGTGAATATTGCGAGAGCATTTATATATGAAACAACTGTCGTGCCTTTCGCTTGAATATTTATATTATTTATATGTAAGTATATATGGTATTATGTGTTTACGCAGTTTATTGGGAGTAATTACTTTTTGTTTCACCACAATAATAGATCATTTGTTGGTGTAAGGACAATATTTGAATTAACAGTTATAAACAAATATGATAAAATGAATGTTCAAAGGTTTTATTTTTCTTTCATGTTCAGACACGTTTGTGTGTTGATAAAAACGCTTTTTCATTCATTATTTATTTAATTATCTACTATTATAAATTACTGAAAGAAGAATAAGATAGAAAAAAAAAAAAAAAAGTATTTGTTTGAATTAGATAAAATTTATTTCATCTAATGATTTTTAATTCTGTTGAATAGTTAAATGAATAAACAAATAAACAAATGGGTCCAGGTGTTGAAAAAACAAAAAGAATCGCCCAACGTGGGGCTCGAACCCACGACCCTGAGATTAAGAGTCTCATGCTCTACCGACTGAGCTAGCCAGGCCCGGGTCATTTTTTTCACTATGTTCTATTTAAACCTATTTATTATTTGTACACAAGTATATCTATATATATGATTTATAACCTGAATCTACTTACCGACTGAGCTGATTGAAAATGAATATTCATGTCTGTTATTTGAATTTAATTTTATTCCAGCATGAAAAGCATTTACGATGTCCACAAAACCGCAGTTGTAATTATACTACGGTGTATGGGAAAAAAAATATAATAAAATGATATGTAAAACAGATACGAAATCATAATATTATACATGAATATGCAAAGACATAAACAATAACAGAGTGGAATGTAATTGACAATGAGAAAAAAAAAATGGAAATAAACGGAGTATAAAATGTTTATTGACAACACACGATTCGTTTGTACATGGCTCAGGCAAATATGAATACAAAAAAAAATATTGAGGCGCGTCGGTTGATGTTCGACCTCGTCGATATCGTCACAGCCTGAGCAAGATATCATGAATTGCGCGAGTTGAATTATTACACTCTTAACGGCACAAATTCTCTTTTGATATTTAAAAAACATGCGCCATTTGCCGCATTGTTTGTTCCACTAAAAACAACACAAGCAAGACCATTAACCGCCATATGATGCCAAATTTTTTCCATCCATTTGTTTACATGACGACAAGTCTTTTCTAAATGTGACTCCAACAATTGTTCCTCTGATATTTTCACATGACAAATTGTTAATGCATGTTCCATTGCTATTTGACTTGCTCTATCCACTGCTTTTTCATTTGTCTCAGTCATAACGAGCCGTACCTGATCATTCTTATTGAAATGAGCATCGTCCATTATTGACAAAGAAGTAGTTTTTAAATATTTTGAATATTCATTCAATGCAACATCAGTTCCAACAATAGCAGCGGTTTTTTTCTCTTTTGTCACGTGTTTAAATATCGAAACACCATATTGACGTGTATCGGATGAATCTAAATTATCAGATTTTCGATTTTGTAACGTAACCTCCAATTCACGCCGTCCAATTAATACTGCATCACCAAATTCAACACTATTAGCCAGCTTTAATTGTGCCAATTTCATTGACGCCTGTGAATCTTCAGTTGAACAATGACCACTTTTATTTTCCTGAATTCGTTCATCCAAAAATTCTCTCACTAAAGTTTTTAACTTTGATTTACGATATCTATCACCTGTGATATTAAAAATAACCGATGTATCAATGATATATGGATGCATCATTTTTAAAGAATGAAGATCGGCATTTAAACTTTGTCCAACGAGAATTGCATCAGCAGGAAGTAATTTTTTTATTGCTTGCTGTACATCTGACAAACTGGTTGATACATTACTGAGCATTTCTTCTGTAATACCGCTAAAACGTGTGAGATAATCAGTAATTTCATTTTCTGGTTTTACGAGAGATTCATAAATGATATTCAATTTTTCATCTACAATTGATATTCTTGTGAGCTCTAAATATCCAGTTGTTGTTTTACACATCTCACAATCTAAACCAAACATTGGTGAATTTGATGTTGCTTCTAAATATGATTCTTTAGTAAGAACATAATCTTTGTATCTATTAGCTAAACCACCGCGCAATGGCAGTGGATAATTTTCTTCAACAAGTTGCCAAGGTGATAATAAAAGTTGTGTCCTTGAAAATTTATCATCAGATGGCAATTTTTGTTTAACTTTCATATTTTTCGTTGATTTTTTAACATTATTATCGCCTAATTGTGGATGCATTGGAAATATTACTTTTAATAATTTAACTAAATCTCCAGTACGTTGCATTGCTGCTTCTAATGAACCAAATTGTCTTATCAATGCTCGACTTTGTGTACCAGTTAATGGAACTGCAGCTATTTCCTCAACGACTGAACCGCCGTGTGCTGCAGGTGTTACCATTTCTAAACGATGCTCTAGATGATTTGTGATATGAGTAAATGTCGATTCATTTGAGCTGAAATGATACCAAGACAGACCTTCAACGACTAGAACAACTGTGTGTGATATTCGATTGAATTTTTCTAATTGACACCATCGTGCTGGTGAATATGGTGAATTATGTCCGAGTAATGAATACATAAGTAAATGCTGAACATCAGCAAGAAATATTGGTATACGATTTTCATGATTTATATTTGAATTTAAGCTTGCATTTTCTCCAACGGCTTTCAATCGGAAACGCGGAATATTTTTAAGAACTTTTTTACGTTCACGAAGCTCCTGTTTAAGCTTTTGATATTCTTCCGCTGCTAATCGTGGCTTTTTATTAGCCTGAAGTTCAGGATTTTCATTAGAATTTTCTGGATTATTTAATTCATTTGGGATTATATCTGTTGAATCGTCTAATGATTCACTGCATGGTCGTTTTCTGCTTGGACTCCGCGCTGCAATTTTATCTGAATTTACGTTGTTGGTATGTTCGCATGATTCATTCTGAAATAAATAATTATTTAATATTAATGAATAAATAAAGAGATTGAGAAATATTTTTTTTAAATTGATTTTTAATTTATATTTATTTAAATCTTACTGATTGCTTGAGGCCAAGTGCTTTAGCTTTTCTATCCTTGTCATTAAGTTTTGTGATCTCCAAGAGAGCAGCCATTTTTTTCCGTTTTTTTTCTATTCTTTGACGTTGTTTCTGAGTAGGTACCTTCATAACTATGGTGTATTGTAGAGAAACGTTTCTTTGGCAGCATTTAGTACCTGAAATTAATTAATTATAAATAAATATTAGTCTTCATAATTGTGGAAAAAAAAAAATTTTTTTTTTTCATGTACTTGAAAATTGGGAGGATAATAATGGGCATAATGCAGAAGAACATAAGGAAGCAATCACTAGAATTAACTTCGAGATGAAGATTCTTGTTAGTTCGTATTCATGCGAAAGAAAAAAAAATAGAATAATGGTGGAATTTCTTGTTTGCTGAAAAAGAGAGTATTGAAGAGAAAAACTTGAATAGATGTTCTTCTGTTGCTTGGTTACCATTCATTAATATTCGCTCTGTTAATAAACAATTGAATTCGATTATATAATTCAGTAAGATGAAATATTTTATAATTAAAGAAAAAATTTATTATTATAACCTAAATCACAAATTTATTTTATATTTAATATTGCAAAAATAATTACAATTACCATGATGTTAGGTTATGGTTCACACTTGATGTAAATTCGACATAATACTTGTGAAATTAACTACCAAATAATTTTCAAATATTCACCCTTTTTTTATTTTATAAATGAAATTAACCTTAATTTAAATTATCTACAAATTTTAATATTATTTCGAATAAATTTCGTGACAATGTGCGACAACAAAAATATTTTACAGCATATCTGATATTTAATCATATGGCACATGGATGTGGATGATAAATATGATTTCTACTTTATCAATTGTATAAACTACGAGATCTGTTAATATTTGAACTATTGATAACTAAGACTTTTAAATTTAATAAGTTTTTGCTCGACTACCCCATTAGCCAAGTGCGCGCACCGATCGTGCACCGTGCGTGCACCTAGTGCATTTTCATGTAAATCCCTGTATAGCCTTTGGTGGAGTACTGGAGTGCACCAAATGCTATTGGGGTAAATATATAATTAATAACCATTTTTTACAGACTCTCTAAAAATATAAAGATTCATTGAGATAAATTTCTCATGTATATAAAAATAAATTAATAATTCTTTTTTAATATTTATTAATAGATTTATATCATAAATATATATATCCATGATCTGTTCGTGAGGATTCTGCTTGCAGAATGATCTAAGTCCTTAGAATACTGATCTTTTTAGTGAAAGTGAGGTTATGAATTGTGTGAGAGAGTTTCAACCAATTACTCATACATATATGTATATAAATATAAATAGGTAATAAATATATATTCAAAAATAAAGCAGTAGTCAATAGAAATTTATTTATTAAAATTATTTCGTAGAATAAAAATATCTATTATTAAAATGTTTAAACTAAAAATGGCGGCGATTTAAATTATACGTTACTGTAAAAGACAGAAATAAAAAATGTCTGAAGAAATGAATATTACAAATTGTCAACAGCACGAACACTTCGTGCATTTCTTTGGCATAGATTTTAAATTCCCACTGAAAATAGGAAAACTAACAATGATCTTTATGTATACTGTACTAATATTCTAAGCCATACAAACGTCGTTCAGACATATTTAAACCAAGTGAAATTGTCACGAATAAATTCTACGCCTTCATAATAATATTAATAATAAAAATAACCAACTGTATTCCTATTTATCTCATAAAAACTCATCAAGGAGGACAAATTGCCAGTTAAATACCATAATTATAAATTTATAATAGCAAAAATAAATATCTAAATAATAATAAAGTAAAAAATATGTATAGATATATATATTGAGATTTCTAACCTATATTAATTTATTTCAACTCATTAAAAATTAGTAAATAATTATATATAAATAAATATATGTTGAAGAGAAATATATTTGTGTATACTATCTGCATTAATATTAAATGAAATCATCATTTATTTCGTTGTGAAATTTGTTTCGCTCAATTAACAAATATATTTATTATATCTGTATATTTTTCCTGTTTTCCTTTCCCAATTTTTTCTTTTCCATTGTTTTTCATGTATATCCAACTTCGATTACCGTGCACTCGTTGCAATGAGTGATTAGCTTCTTTTATGTGTGATGGGGAAAGCAGCAAACGTTGCCCACGATGAATTTCCAAGCAAATCGCTTTAACACTTTCGCTGACGGCAACATGATATTTTGTTGTTAAGCAATAATTTGCGGTAGTTTTAATATTTTTGTACATAAACATCAACATTTTCGTCATGCCATATCATTTGTATAAGTCTTGAACTTATTAATAATATATATTATGAAAAAAAGCCACATATGTTTATGGACAATGTAAAAAAAAAATGTCATGTTTCATTTCCTACGACGCAATTCGATAAAAAAAAAAAGACGATAATTCGTATTGGCCTTCAAACATCATTTCTGTGTATATTTTACGTCTCAGTAAACAATTACAGCTGTTATAAAGCTGAAGGAATTTAAAAACACCAGGTTTTGAATTATTTTTATAAACAGACCTACATTTTATGTTTAAAAACATTCCTAAAAATAGATTATTATTTTTTTTTATCGTTTCTAACCTAGCAAAAGAGTAAAATTGATTTGTAAATTTAATAGAAATAAAGAATAATGTAAAGAGTAAATAATTTACAAAAGTTTGATGCAACATATGGTTGTTGGCATGTATCAAAAACCGGTTCTTCAATAATTATTCTTTTCTTCAGTATAAAATATAATTTTTTATACACTTTTTTTTTGTCAAATAGACACAAATATACTGATGGTACATATGCCAAAGTACATGTACAAGCAATAATATATCCAATAAGCATCAGTTTATGCCTGTGAAGTTGCTTAGAAAGTTAAGATTGCACCTCGGTTGGTAGATGAAGATGGCGGCGACGTGAGAGCGGAGTTCCAGCAAATCGGTATATAGTTACAACGTTGATGGGGGAGTAAAGGAGAAAGAGGTCCCAACTTAATGTAATGTGTACATGAGTCCCACCGTTGATGTATTTACACCAAAGTGGGGGATGCCATCAAGAGCTAGCAGTTGATGGAATTGTTGGACATTCACTGCTCGAATGATTGCCGGGCAACATTGACGTTGAATTTTTATAACCGTCTTCCTGAAATAAATATTAAAAAGTGTTTGATTATATTGATCAATTTATAGAATTATTAATTAATACCAAAAGAAAAAATATATAATTTGAAATAATTAACGTTATTTATTGTTATTTTTTCAATAATCACGAGTGATTTCATTTTTTTTTTCTACTTCTGCTGAGAATGGAGAAAGATCAACTTGATTCACTGGCCACTGTGGCCGTGGGATCTGAAAAGATTCCACCATCACCTCACAGCCACTATGCTCCAAGCGAGATTTATTCATCATCTGAATCACCACCGGTAAAATATATAAATCATTTGTATAATTTTATATCACACGTATTATAATATTTTTGAATTATTTTTTTTCCATCTCACATCCGCTTTTTGAGTTTCACATTCATTTACCGTGACAATAATAGAAATTTATATAAAAACATTTCTGCTTTTATGTACATTTAGATTAAATATATAAATGTATGTATAACGTTATTCCAAGGTAAAAATTATGACGCATTGACATTTATTTTATATTTAACTATCATGTATCATAAAATAAATCTCATTTATAGGCATTAAAATTTCTCTGTAAATGAAGATTGTAAATATAAAATTGACGTTTATCCTGATTACACTATTTAATATCACGTTAATGATTATAATTATCGCGATTGTTGGAATATTTTTACATCTTTGATGAAGACATTTTTATTAAATACCCACCTATTATTCCACTTATTTTCACCATAATGTCGTGCTAAGTGATGCATTAAGCAAGCACAACACTTTGTATATTTTATTTTTCTTTCTCTTCTTCTATTTGGCCAATCCTTTTATATTGCGTATACGGTCGTCGTCGTTGTCATCATCATCATCATCAGGAAAATGTTCAGGCATTCTTACGCAACTAAAAATAAATATTCCATAAAGCAAACCACCTAAATAAGAATATATAAATGTAAACTATATAAATTAGTACATAGTATATATATATTTTTGCAATTTACCTCAAGCAGGAATTTTTCTATTTTTCTTATCCACTTTATGACACGTTTTTTAGGTTAGATTGTTATCTTATTCATGTTGAATATAAAAAATATATCAAAAATAAATATGAAAATATATAATTGAATAAGAAATAAATGTCCATAACTGACTGCGCTTGGCAACAGTGTTCTATGTTTACTTTTGTCTCTCCTGAGACATTCAGCAAAAGCATATGGTGTATAAAAGTTAAGTCTCTTGAATGGCCTACTATCTCCTGGAGGCCTCTCACCCGTGCTACACCATCGTCCATCCACATCGAGGTCATTACGAATTGCATACGTATATATATTGTAAAGACTCTCCTACACGATTTATCATTGACATCATCAGTGAACGAGCAAATAAATGAAACAGCTCTATGCAAAAAAAAAAAAAAAAAAAAAAAAAAAAAAAAAAAAAAAAAAAAAATGGAGATTCATTTAGATTGGAGAATAAAAAATAATGAATTTTGTCGGCGATCCAATATAATAAAGTAAATTTAATATACAATATCCCATCAAGATGTATTGTTGACAATTTATAATATTAATATATTTCAGACATTTTTTTATTTTTGTCTTTCACAGTAACGAATAATTTGAATCGCCGCCATTTTTAGTTTAAGTATATATTTCAATAATAGATATATTCATTTACCTTTATGTTTAACCTCTTAAATGCGCAATTTTCTTTGGATTAGGATTGCGATTATTTACGTACCTCACTTTATATACTATATGCAAAAGGAAATTAATTAGGTAATACAGTTAATAAAAATGTCTTGCAAATGAAGAACAATAAAACCGTTGGTAGACCTTTATGCTTGTCGTGTATCGTTTATTTTTTATTTCTATCATCAAAGAGCCGCTATTTAATTTTCTGACCCGTGGGACTAAGATGCACCTTTATATATTAATGTGCTTTCTCTTCCTATATGTATAATCTAGTTACAGTTCTTCCTTCTTGTTGAGTGATCCTCCGTGACCTCCAACATTATTCAATCGTCATCAGCATCAGTAAACTGTTAATTATTTTTTAAATAAATTCATCATCAGATTTCATTTTGTCTGTGTATTTTTATTTTTCATCTGATGTTTTCACTTTATAATAAACAAAAAGTTCCTTCAAGCATATTAACGGTTGCGGTGCCACCACAGACACGAATCGATAACGAAGCAAAATAGCTAAGTGGTGTACAGAGAACGACACAAAGGCCTCGACTCGGTTGGGTACCAAGCGTGAAGCTGGCACCGTCCACACACGTTTATATATCACCGGTGTACAATTCATTTGTAGCCTTTTGTCGCATTTTTTTTTGCATATTACACAGTCCTTGTATGTAAATCATGTACATATATGTATCCACAATGATGATCACCGTCATCATAAATGTCTGTTTCATATATTTATAATATATACAATCACAAATTGTGAGAGCAAATGGACACTCCTCTCTGTATATCTCTTATTGCATTACGAAATGATGACTACAGTGAGAAAGAAAAAAATAATACTATTATGTAAATGTTATTTGTAAAATTAATTAATTGACTTTGATAAATTTTTGAGGTTATACTTATTTACTTTTTTATTAATTATATTTTGTATATTTGTTTTTTATTTTTTTTTCAGGCATATTCACGTCCACCAATGAAGAGCACAGCTGTCCAAATAGCAAGGATAATTGCAATGACACTGATTGCCATTTCAATTATTATTGGTAGCTTTATTCTTGCTAGTGCTTGGCTTCAAGCACGTGCTTCATGTACACCTGAGTCAATTGCAGCAATGCAAGCACAAATGGGCATTCAACAGCAAGGTGAACTTTTCAAGCGGCTCCAACCTGAATCACTCATACAGGTACATCATTAAATAATAATCTTCCACTATTAGTTATTGATTGAACACAATAATTGGACTTTGTTATCTAGAAAAATCAAATTGATTTGATGAGTTTTTAATTGTCGCAGATTCAAGGCAAACAACTATTAAATATTGGTCATAATTTAAACAAAATAAGAATAAATAGATGAATGAAATATGACATTGAAATGGGATTTTGAGATAAACAATTTAAAAATTTTAAAAACCGGTTTAATTTCCAATTTAAAGACATGACTCAGATGGCAAACTTTGACGATTTTTTTTTCCTTTCATTCGCACATTTATATACTCTATGTATATTTTTAATACATACACGACATATATACCCATATGAATTCATATATATGTTCTTCACTTTCTACTGAGAGCACGTAATGCGAAGCCAGGAAGCGACACGTCGTGAATTACATGCGAATAATCGATGAAGCGACTTCTTAGATTTTTTTTTTCCACCCACATTATTGTTGACGCTATCTCTTTTTCCGGCATGAAATAAACTGATATTTCTCACGAGTCCTTTCTCAAGTAATATATATATATATATATATATTTATGTATTATACTACATAAATGCATGTGTATATATACTTTTATTTGTTTTCTTTATTTCAATTGCCATTGAGGTAGAAGATGAATGGGGATTGCACCGGGCTTAACCTGCAAATCAAATAATGATATAGATGAATCTTCAAATGTCTATACGTTTGTGATATTTATGTTTGTACATAGATACTAGTAAAAAAACATATATACTTACAGCAACCACAACAGAAAGTGGGTTGCTATTGCGATGATTACAAGAGAGCAAAGAGAGAAATGAAAGATATATATATATATATATGTAGAGGGAGGTGAATGCTCGCTGAAAGGATTTTCTCTTTGCCGATTAACTGTACATTGTCGAGACTATATATTTATTTTTTATTTATAAATATATTTACGTATACAGATGTATAATAATAGACATGTGAATTAACTTCTAATATATTTTTAATATTTAATTTTCTATTGTCTACTTTTGTGTGTATAACCTCAAAATTATTTCATTATTATATTCGTAAAAATATATTTATAATATTTTAGGTATTTTATTCAGTAGCTGAGATAATTATTATGTATCTTGAAAGGTTTCTCCGTTATTTTCTAACGTCTCATACGTGAAAAATATGTATATTTGTTTCTGGACGACCAAATTTCGTATTTTTGTATGATTGAAGGCAAAGGAATACTTTCAAATTATCATTTTGCATAATGATTCTTTAAATATATGATTGGTGTTCATACGAGAGAGCATAAAATATCTTCCTCTGCACTAGACATGTTCATGTCTATGTAATGAATAACAAAAAAAAAATATTAGATTTATATTATTGCGTTATGAACATTAAAGTTATTATAAGGATTAGATTTTTTGTACACTTTTATGTTCATGAATTTTACTTCCTTTGCGCCATTCAGCTGGCAAGTAGAAAGTTGTCAGTAAATCCAGCTGGTAAAACTGGACATATTAAAAAAATATTAGCAATAGACCTTCCTGTATAACCATTTATAATTTATTTCAAATTATTTTCTGACCTAACCTCATAAAATACATTTAATCAATATGGCGGTTGATAATGGTTAAACCAATATTAATTATTTCATCGAATGAATACATTTATTTACAATATATCAGTATTGGTTATACAACAATAATATAGCAACTATTTTTTTTTTGTTCTTCAATGTGTCCATCACCAATTTGCAACATGGTGTCTTCTGGTCATGCGTTGATGCCAGGTCGCGGTGAAAGTAAACTTCTGCTGTTGATTATAGCTTGAAATATGTATGTATGCGTGGCAAAACTATAGAATGATGGAAATTGTATGCGTCCAAGCGTATATCATGCAATTAACTTTTTCTATATGTGTGTATGAATATATAATAAATGAAAAATCACATAGTTGTAGAAGTAAAATCAAAGTCAAATGAATCCCGCATGCAATACATTCTTGCATGTATGCATCGGTGAAACTTGACGTTTATTATCATTAGTAATTTATATATCCGGTGATAATATTTAATATCAACTTCTTTACAGGATCCTATTGAGGCTAAGGAGAATCTTCAAAGTCTTAACGTTGTTGAATCAACCAATACACAATCATCGTCATCATCATTATCTTCAGATACAAAGGATAAAAAATTACAGAGCGACGACAAAGATAAATTCAAAAATGACAATGAAAACGATGACAATGAGAATGAGGATGATTATGATGATTCTGAATTCCCACCAGTTCACATCAAATTTCCTCTTCAGCTTGACTTGGACGACCTCGCTGGTGTAAGAATAAATATTATGAATAAATTTTCTCACGTAACACAAATCCAAATAGAGAAAGTGATTATATTTGCTGTTTTTATTTCTTTTAATTTTTTTTTTATTCTCTTTTTTAGACATTAATGCAACAAGCACGAAGTGTTGTTTCTTGTGTAGTTGAACGTCGTAGATCCGATGAATTTACTGATGACACTGCAGAACAAGTAGATAATAATGATAACAGCACAGATCATCCACGTGTTCAACGACTTAATGGTGAGCGTGTATCAATTCTCTGTCAATCTGGAGATCCCCGACGTCAAGAATCAGGGTATGTACACTTTAACTTGACCTCCAAAAAATTAATTTTATTAATATTATTCAATCAATAATTATTATCAAATTTAAATACAGACAACAGGAACAAGAGATTCTTACTCCAATAATTGTACCATTGGGACAAGTACAAATGCCAATGCAACCACAGGAGCAAGATTATCATCGGTATCAAGCTCAAAATCAATATCCAATACCAGAAATGATGCGTCCACCATTTCCTCATCGTGAATTGAATCAAATGGACAATCGAGTTGTTTCTGATATCAGAAATCTTCCACAAATAATGGACATGGTAGCTGCACGTATTGGATCACAAATGAATCATCAACAGCAAGAGATGCGTCCAGTACCATTTGAATTACGTCCAGTACCAATTGAAATAATTCGCGGTATGCGACCACCAATGAATCAAGAGCAACAACAACCACAAATGTTTGGTCAAGAACAAATAGCACCAGCATATCAACAAGAGCAACATACACAAGGAATGGTACCACCACCACCACCACCGCCACCATCTTCTTCTTCACAACCTCATCAACCTACAATGATGCTTGAGACGCCACAAAATGAAGGCAGAATTATTCCACAAATGATTATTCGTCAACAAATTGAACAAAGACCTGTTCAACCTCAAGAAAATCCAGAAAAATCATCTTTCCCCTTGGGTGGTATTCCAATTGAAATCCGTAGAATTATCCAACAAGTTCCAGTGGAAATTAAAAATATTATCCAGCATATAACTGGAGAAATGAGACCAGTTAATGATGTACCAGAAGGTGCACGACGAGAGGTGATAATTTATTAAAATTATAAAATTAAATAAAAAAATCCTAATCAAAGTTCAATATCATTTATTTATTTTTCTTTTATATTATTTCAGGAAGTTCAAGACTTTAAGCCATTCCCAGGTAATGCTCGGCCAATTCCAATGGCGCAATTTCTTCCCATTGAAGTGAGAAATCTTTTAGAACATGGTAATATTGAAGGTCGTCGTCAAAATGATTATGACGATCAGTCAGAACAAATTAAACATTATCCAAGTGAACAAGAACAAGCTGAAAAAGATGATGATAATGATGATGAAGAGAAACAAATTTCCATGCCAGCTGGAATCAGAAATATTATTCATCAAGTTGTTCAAGGACGCGCGTTTGCTGTGCCGAGATTTGAAATGTCTGTGGGACCAGTTGAATCATTGGAAGTTCCAGTTGAGGCAAGAACTCGTGTTATGGTAAATAATCCTCAAGAAGAGAAAGAACAACAGCAACAGCCACAACAACAACAGCAGCAACAACAACCACAACAAATACAATCTCAGGATGTACCATCTGATGTAATTCAAGAGCCACAGCCTCAATTGTTAGCTCAACCAACACAAGATCATGTAATGATTCAACATGATGAAACACAGGAGGAAGCTAATCGTCCTCATTGTACGTTAATTATTAATAATTAATGCAATATTATTTAATACAATGAAAATTTATTATTAATATTTAAATATTATTTTATTTAGATGTTCAACCACGCTCAGTTCGTTCAATTCCTGATGCATTAGCTCATCCTCGAGAAAAGAGAACTCGTCGTTGCGCCTGTGAATGCGCTTAAGAAATGGAAATTTTTTAATGATTTTTTTTTTTTAAGCCTCTGAATATGGTGAAAAGTCGATGGGATTCGTAAATTAATATTGGTAATAATTATTACAGGATTACTTATATAGAGTCCATGAACGTTTTGTAAATACGCCTGTTCATCAAATGAGGATACAAAGTGATACTTTAATAATTTTTGATTTGTAGTAAAACAAAAATCTGTTGATATATTATTTCATTATATTTTATGACGAGGAAGCAAAGAAACAAAACATATTAGTAGTTGTCTAGTTCCGTATTATTTCAGGTTTTGCTTTCAATTATAATTCATAAGACGAAAAGGAAATTTTATTCTATTATTATATATGATTTGTAGTCTATACAACCCAAGGTGTTAACTATTTTTTGTTTGTCCCAAACCTTAGAAATTCTAACACTGTTACAATGTGATCTTCTAACATTAATATTTTTTTTTCTCTACTCAACCATTGAACGATTAATTGTACTACGTACTTAATAGTTGCCTAGTTATTCTATGCATATATAATAAAATTTGACTTATTCGGACATTTATTTCTTCATTTTTTTTTATGTCAAATAAGTAAAATGATTTATTATATGAAATGTATTCTCATGGCATAATGAGGATGAGGAGGAAGAATTCAAGATTCAAATATATTATGTCGATATAAAACTCTGTTGATAATGAAGAAACAACTCCAAGAGAGGAAAAAGAGAGTAAATATGGCGGCGAGTAAAAATATTTCCCTAACAACGCGAGTCAGAAGTCCATCTCTTCAATCGCGAATGCTCTGTCATTTTTCAAATATTAAATAAATTATTTTCATTTAAATAAATTGCGAATAAAATATTATACAAGTGAATTTTGGTAAGTTTAATCATTTATCCTTTGTAATAACGACTTTTTTCTACTAATTTATGTTTGAAAATATTTTTAAATTCCATTTGAATAAATCCTAACCTCAAAAATCTCCCAATATCAACATGAGAGATGAGAGAGATATTTCGTGTCTTCAAAATGGCGAATGCAGCTACTGTTGAATAAGACCAATCGTGGGAAAAATAAAAAAAAATTTCTCATTTAAAGTTATATAAAGTTAGCTGAATTCTATTTTTAATTAAAAGCAACACAAGTCACAACGGGGAGGTTATGTCACAGGTCTCGTGTGTGTCATCTGCAGTTTAAAGCGCGGTTGTGATTGCCAGATTTTAACCGCGAGCTTGATCAATCAATAATGCATGAAATTGTGCTCGCTGCCTTTTCCATACTCTCCAGTTTATTAATTGTCTTTATCCTCGTATTGTTGGGTGAGAATCAACGGATGCATTGATCTAATTGCACGAAAAAAAAAAAAAAAACAAAATTTCATCAAATTTCACAACTAAATATGCATTCCGTTGAGTGTTCCTGTAACAAAAATCATAACCTCCAAATATCTTTGTTGTATCTATCATATTAACATTTATTTCTTACATTTTATTTTTTTTCAGGATGGTACCTAGTTTGGAAATTTTTCCTATCCAGATTCAGATTTGTTCGTGAGCTACTTGGTGGTATGAGCGAATCGTCATCATCAGTGCATGATTTAAAAAACGGACGATCACGAATTAAAAAATTACGAAGAGATTGAACTTTGGATCCATAGCAAAAATATATACGGAAATTTATTTATTTCATTGAAGATTCAAGATAATATTGAGGTTAATTAATAAAAAAGCTCATTAAAATTGTCATCAATTAATTGCTATAAATATTATTTATCATAATGGCAATTAATATACGTTGTGCTAATACAAATGATCTTCTCAATATACAACATTGTAATTTACAATGTTTACCAGAGAATTATCAAATGAAATATTATTTATATCATGCGTTATCGTGGCCACAATTGAGCTACGTAGCCGAAGATGAAAAAGGCAGAATAGTTGGATATGTACTAGCAAAAATGGAAGAAGATTGTGAAGACAATCCACATGGTCATATCACAAGTTTGGCTGTTAAACGATCTCATAGACGACTTGGTATTGCTCAAAAATTAATGAATCAAGCATCGAGAGCAATGGTTGAATGCTTTGAGGCAAATTATGTCTCATTACATGTTCGACGTAGCAACAGAGCAGCTTTAAATCTTTATACAAGCAGTTTGCAGTTTGAAGTATCAGAAGTTGAACCAAAATATTATGCCGATGGTGAGGATGCATACGCAATGAAGCGTGATCTTACCAGTTTTCATAAGGAAAAAAATTCACCCAAGGAAATAACTAAAGATTTAAATGTTGCACACACAGCGCAACATGCACATACAGGACGTTGTTGCGATCATTCTTAGTTGAATTATTTGTACATGCCATTGGTTGAATATTTTTCAATCTTGAAATAATAAACTGAAGATTAATAATAAAATCGAAAGATGAAATATTAATATGTATTGTGAATATGAATATAATGCTGAGTGCAAAATGAACTTAATTGATAAAAAAAAATAATGGTCAAATATTTTGTGATCAATTAAATATGGGTTAAATCAAATTTTGCAATTTTTTATCATATCTTTTTGTTTTTATTAACCTTTTAATTGTCGTGTTTATTATTTTATTGAAATTCAGGGTTTGCTATATAAATATACAAGAAAAAATGTGTTATATTTAATTAACACACTTTGGGTAGATATTATTATCAATTTTATAATTCGACAGACAATTTTGTCGAAATTGCTATTTTTTTTTTTTTCCTTTCTTGATTGCACAGTATTCTAAATACAATCTGTTGTATTTTTTTAACATTATATAGTTCCTTCATAATAGGAATATTAATTAATATATATATAAATACGTTTATTTACATATTACATTCTTCTTAAAATTATATTAAGTGGTTTATATTCTTTTTTTAATGGAGGATTTTTATCATCGTCAATTTACTGACACCCACCACAAATAAATTACACATTTTCTATATTCAATATTTTCACTATAAAAATTCATCTTAAATAATTATGTTTATCGTGTCTTATTTGTTGTCAATTTTTTTTTATCAAACATTTTGCGATAAAAGTTGCAATTAATTTGTAAAAAAAAATTTAACAAATCTTACAAAATCAGTCCACTGCATTATCAATAAATTCTGCGCAGTTCTAGTTGTCGTTGTGTGGTTTGTTGCTAATAAAAAGTTGTAATATATTGTCGAAAAAGTGAAAAAAAAAAGCCTTAATGGCTAATTAATTTTTCTTATGTCTCTTATTTAGAATGATATAAAAAAAATTTCAAACTCTTGACAAAATTACATTTGAAAATAATATTCAATTTTAAATCTCTGCTATTATTATTCTCTTTTGACACCACCATCATCACTTTGTCTTTACTACCTACAAAAAAAAAACATTCACCATTACAATAACGTATTCAATTTCATTGTATTAATGTTATGCATAATATGCTTTGGCAGTAGTGTACTCTGTAGTAATAAGTTATCCGCATTTCCTCAGGATTATGAATTATTTTTACAGACTTTGGGTATGGGGAATGAGGTATACAAAGGCATTTATTGATGCCTCAATTCATGCATTAACGTCCAGTTCATTCTTATCAAGGAAGAAAAATTAAAGTATTAATTTTATATCAAGTGATGATAAATATTTCACGGTTGTTGAGCAGCGTGAATCATCGCGACTTTTAAATCTTTTGCTAAATGAGAAACATCAACAACGCTATCAACCATCTCCTGTACTGCTGTAACACTCGGGAAAAATTGTGCAGCTTGTTTAGTTTTTAGTACTATTTGAGCAAGCGCGTCACTCAATAAATTGGCGCATTGAAGTACTTTTGTTCTCACATCATTTCTTATTATATTTCTGTGCACAGTATCGCCAATGTGTACCAGTCTGTGTGCGCTGAGAACAACAAATTTGCCGTGGGCGAGGAAAACCTGTAGATAAATCGTAAAATAACTTTGAATAAAGAGATTCGATAATTCTTGTCATGGTTAAGAATATAAAATATATAAAATAATATTACCTTTGGTGGTTGATTGTGTTCTACTGTCTGAAGAAAGGCGTCAATGGCGTGAGTCAAATGGGCGCCGTGCGTTATCACTTGTGCAGCATAAAATGCAAGCAGTTGTTTGTCATTTGGATCCATTGGCGTGGGCGTGGACGCGGGCATTTGTATAGCAGCATTATCAGCTTCAGATACAAGAAGATCATAGCTGCTTCGTAATTCTTGTGGCAATGTCGCTCGTAATTCTTCTCGTTGTTTCGCTACAGTCTCACGTGAATCAAGATTAACATAATCATCATCTTCAGTGCTATTTCCTGTGGTGCTAGTAGATATAATTGATGATCGCTTGAATAAAAGTGTTGAATTACCCTAGAAATAAATAAATAAAATAAATAAAATAAATCAATCATTTTATTGAAGCGTGTTTGTATTTGTAATGTAAATAAAATAAAATTTATAAAATACAAACCTGAATAAAACTGGCGATTTGTCGAACGTCTTCTGTAAGTGCTCGTGCACACGCGATCAATTGATCAAGTGGATCAGGTTGAAGTGAATGAATAATAGATGGCGATGAACAATTTATAAATGTAGGTGTGTCACTACCACTGCTGCCATTACCACAACCACGAGACAATTTACTAGCATTCCATTCAATTAAATCTAATTGAGTGGCAGCATCCTGAACAAGTTTGTCTGAATCACGAAGTGCTCTAACCAACGGTCGAAATTTCATTGCAAGTCCTTTATCCGGTGCTTTACTCGCATTGCCCAATGTCCCCTCGGCAAATTCAGCAAGATCATGTAATGATGTACGTAATCGTAATGCCGCCAATCTCAAATCCATCAATGTCGCATCAAGACGTTGAGGTGTCCTCCATCCAGGACTAACAAATCCAAGTAAACGTGAAATAGCACCAGAAGCTTCGGTCTGTAATTTTTGTAATCCTTCCAATGCAGATTCTAGCTCCAATGGTAGTTCTTTATTAACAGGCACATCGTAAATTTGTTGTGAATTTGTATTTTGTAAATTTTGCGGTGGTAATGGCGGTGGTGGTGGTGTTGTTGATACCTTTTGAATTGTTTTATTATATTTAGAGATCGATGGAAGACGTGGTCGTGGTATATCGTAATCAGGCGCTGTAATACTCGATCTATTTGAACCACTGAGAGACCCGTCATTTGTAAGACTTGACGCTGAGCTTGATGGTGTGAGCGGTTGGAGTGGTCGTGGCACATCGTAGCAATCAAGAGGCGTGACACCAGAACCGCCAGAGCAATTCGAGTTGGGTGTGTACGACGTTGGTGGTCTTGGTATGTCGTAGCACGAAGGTGCAGGACTTGGACTGTTTGCTGGCGATGGTATAACAGGTGTGGCACGAGGTGGTACGTCATAGCAATCACTTAAATCACCACCACTATCAATGGAACTCTGTTGACCAGTTGAAAAACGTCCTAAAATAATTAATCTTTGGATTATTTATGTTTATCCATGATGAATAAAATAACTTTTTGTTTTTGTGTATGAATTTAATTAATATGTTTATTAGGGTGCGATGTTTGAGGGGATTATTATTTTTTTTTTTTCGTGGCATTGACGAAATATTACTCTGAATATATTGAAAAGAAAATTCCCACCAAAGATGAGCTATTAATTTTAATGTTAAGTTATAATGTCGCGATCAATTTGGAATTTTGGTATTTAATTAACACGTAAATCTCAAATTTTTTTTTATTTTTATATAGCTTCGCAGCATTTTATGCTATTCAATTGGTTCTTGGTGGGAATTGTACAGGAATGTATAATCTTTAAAAGTGCCTATCACTAAATTATGTTCTGTGAATTGCCCCACCAGTAAAAAATGTTAAAGCCGATTTTTGCGTGAATTTTATGTTTTTTTCTCGAAAAATATCAACTTTACAGGAAAAGTATATGGGATCTTTTTTGTAGGAAATTGAATTTTCTATGAAAAAGTCTTTCTTGAAAAAAACTGTAGAATTGATGGTTTTCGAGAAAAATCCAATTAAATTAATATCATGCATAGATAACCAATTCAAGGTGTAAATAGTTCAAATTTTCTATATGTTTAATTGGATTTTTCTCAAAAACTATTAACTCTACGGTTTTTAGTTAAGAGGACTATTTTATAGAAAATTTAATTTCCTACAAAAAAGGTCTTATCAACTTTTCCTGTAAAGTTGATAGTTTTCGAGAAAAATCCAATTAAACGTTTGAAAATTTGAATTATTTATACCTTTAATTGGTCCTCTATGAATTGCAAGATATTATTTCAATTGCATTTTTCTCAAAAACTATGAGCTCTACGGTTTTTATTCAGGAGAACTATTTTATAGAAAATTTAATTTCCTACAAAAAAGGTCTCATTAACTTTTGCTATAAAGTTGATAGTTTTCGAGAAAAATCCAATTAAACATATAGAAATTTTAACTATTTATACCTTTAATTGCTCCTACGAATTGCAAGATATTATTTCAATTGCATTTTTCTCAAAAACTATGAGCTCTACGGTTTTTATTCAAGAGAACTATTTTATAGAAAATTTAATTTCCTACAAAAAAGGTCTCATTAACTTTTGCTGTAAAATTGATAGTTTTAAAAAAAAAATCAAAAAAACTATAAAATTCGAGCATAAATCGACTATAACATTTTTTATCAGTGGAGCAGTTCACAGAAAATAATTCAATAATAGGCACTTGCAAAGATTGTATATTTCTGTACAATATCTGCTGAAAACCAATTGAATATCATCTTTGGTGGAAATTTTTTCTTAAATATTTAGAGTAATATTTCGTCAACGCCACGAAAAAAAAAAATAATCCCCTCAAACACAGCCCCCTAATGTTTATCTTACCTGTGTGGCATAAATGATCTGAAGAATTTAACGGCGAGTCTCGTCTTGATAATGGCGCTGGACTTCCTCTATTGGCTGGTAAATCATACAGATATACATCACCGCATTTTTGCGGAGTCACCACCTGCAAAACAAAAAGATAAAATTACCTAAAGAAAATAAAAAAATAAAAAACTAAAAACGTTTTATAATAATAGGGGAAAAAAAACAATATATTTTAATGAAATTTCTGAACGCAGCCACGCCTCATAATATACATTATATGCGAAACCTACCCGCTTATGTCTATATGTACAGTCTATGTTCGATCGAGCGTTTGTGATTGGCTAAATTTGAAAACCCTCAGCCATTAGATAAGAAAGGTTTTATTTCCTCTTTCCATTTATTATTCATCCGCCAATTACATTCTCAGGTAGGTTAATTAATTATATAAAAATTTCCGTGTGTGAAGCTCAAGAGCTCGTGGATTTCAAAGACCGTGCTTATACTTTTCTACTCAAGTACTTATACTACAAATGTGTATTATAAGTGCAGACTTAACACAGACACATATGAAAAATAAAAAGAATATAAAGAATAAAGTGGAAAATGGCGGGAGTTTGAGAATGAAATTGAAATATAAAAATAAATATATTTAATATATTACAAAAGAAATGTAGATATGTATAAAATAAGTCACGATTATGAATTAAGGAGTCACGTGATATTCATGTTATTTTATTTATTTATTAATGTAGAAGTGTATTATTTATGGAGGAAATGAAGTTAACGTAGTAATGGTGAGGCTGAAGAGAGAATAAAACGCGGATGGTGGAAGAGTGTTATGAGGAGGAGGCGATTGAAAGCCGCCTGAGGGGAAACTATACTATACGACGTCGACGGGGTTGTATTATGAAGAGAGAGACGATAGGGGTTGAGGTCGGTCGATACTAGGCGTCGCGGCGCTCTCTCGTAAAAGGCGTATGACCTGCGAATACAAGAGAAAGACGCCAAAACGAAAAAGATGCGAAATAACAATAAATATCCATGTACAAATATAACATAATAAATATTTAAGAAAAAGAGAAACTGAAGAAAAATATTTAAAACTGCCTTAGAAATATTAAACAAACAAAAAATTTTTAGTAATTAAAATTATTAATAATAATAAAAATTGTAATTATTAATAATAATAAAAATAAAATTATTAATAACAATGAAAATAACAATTATTAATAATAATAAAAATAGAAATTATTAATAACAATAAAAATTAAAATTATTAATAATAATGAAAATAACAATTATTAATAATAATAAAAATAGAAATTATTAATAATAATAAAAATTAAAATTATTAATAACAATGAAAATAACAATTATTAATAATAATAAAAATAGAAATTATTAATAATAATAAAAATAAAAATTATTAATAACAATGAAAATAACAATTATTAATAATAATAAAAATATAAATTATTAATAATAATAAAAATTAAAATTATTAATAATAATGAAAATAACAATTATTAATAATAATAAAAATCGAAATTATTAATAATAATAAAAATATAAATTATTAATAATAATAAAAATTAAAATTATTAATAATAATGAAAATAACAATTATTAATAATAATAAAAATAAAAATTATTAATAATAATAAAAATTAAAATTATTAATAATAATGAAAATAACAATTATTAATAATAATAAAAATCGAAATTATTAATAATAATAAAAATCGAAATTATTAATAATAATAAAAATTAAAATTATTAATAATAATGAAAATAACAATTATTAATAATAATAAAAATCGAAATTATTAATAATAATAAAAATTAAAATTATTAATAATAATGAAAATAACAATTATTAATAATAATAAAAATAAAAATTATTAATAATAATAAAAATTAAAATTATTAATAATAATGAAAATAACAATTATTAATAATAATAAAAATCGAAATTATTAATAATAATAAAAATTAAAATTATTAATAATAATGAAAATAACAATTATTAATAATAATAAAAATATAAATTATTAATAATAATAAAAATTAAAATTATTAATAATAATGAAAATAACAATTATTAATAATAATAAAAATAGAAATTATTAATAATAATAAAAATTAAAATTATTAAGAACAATGAAAATAACAATTATTAATAATAATAAAAATAAAAATTATTAATAATAATAAAAATTAAAATTATTAATAATAATGAAAATAACAATTATTAATAATAATAAAAATAGAAATTATTAATAATAATAAAAATTAAAATTATTAATAACAATGAAAATAACAATTATTAATAATAATAAAAATAGAAATTATTAATAATAATAAAAATAGAAATTATTAATAATAATAAAAATTAAAATTATTAATAATAATGAAAATAACAATTATTAATAATAATAAAAATAGAAATTATTAATAATAATGAAAATAACAATTATTAATAATAATAAAAATAAAAATTATTAATAATATTGAAAATTAAAATTATTGATAATAATAAAAACAAAAATTATTAATAATAATAAAAATAGAAATTATTAATAATAATGAAAATAAAAATTATTAATAATAATAAAAATAAAAATTATTAATAATAATAAAAATTAAAATAAATAATCATAATAATAATTAAAATTATCAATAATAAAAATTAAAATTATTAAAAATAATAAAAATTAAAATTAAAAATAAATAAAAAGAATAATTAAAAATCTTTGGAAAAATAATTATTGTTTGCAACTTATATTCAATTAATCTTCATAAAATATTATTAATTAATATTCATTCATATTTCATTCATTCATCATAACAATTGTTAAGGAATATTATTATCACTTATTCAATTTTTTATAAGTAAAAAGTAGTAATATATGAGTTTAGACTCAGGCTGGAATCGTGACAAAATTAGAGATCTGAAGAGTATAGTTGTTGTACTGCCATTTTCACAATACTTTTCCTTCTAAATTAAAATACCAATAATATATTTGATTAATTAATCAATGTATTTGCACTTTCTCTCTCTCTCTCTCGTATTATATATGTCTCATTTATCTCCATACATAAAACAGTTTATTGCAGGGTTGTTCGCAGAACAATCCTACACAAACAACTTACTAGTTCATTGATATTACCGTGAAAAAAAATTCCTCCTACGCAAAAGTCAACTTGACTTCCCACTCTGGTTGATCAACTTTTCTATAATCACGTTATATATTTATATAGTTTTACTATATATCTCTCTAGGTCGCATTATCAAAACGTGAAAATATAACACAATACTTTCTTAGATTATATCTCTCTTTATGACCCACTGATTAATAAAATGTGTTGATAAATATAAAATTGGTCTCATAAAAAAATAGCTAGAGCATATGTATATAAAATTAAATAAATATTTTATAGGTGCAGAATTTAGATAATAAATTAATAAAATTCATAAAGAGCATGGGCAGATGCAGTGGATATTTTTTTTACCCAAGCAAAAGTAGAATTTCTTTGAAAGCAACCGCCCGCGCATTCCATTGAGATGACTCTAAAGACGAACCCTCTTTCTTTCTTTTTCACTCTCTTGTTGGTTGCCTTTCTCTTTTTCTCTTACATCTCACACTCTTGGGTGTATATACAATATATTCATGAAAGAGACTGCAAAAGTTAGTTTCACGACTTGGGAACCAAGGGATTGTCGCACGCTCCTGGGTCGCGTCTACAGACATTGTCTCATGACTCTTCATGAGGACTTATAAGGACACAGAAGCGTAAATAAACTTCATGAGAGTAGAGCAATGAGAAATAAATATAATAAATAAATTTTCAATGTTATAACAGCATTTTCTTCATTTCTCGCGTGTTCACTTCTGCAATCTTCAATACATTGCCAACAAACACGACGAGACGTGATATAGAAAAGAAAGAATAAATAAGGAGCAAGTCAACTATACTGGTTGATGGTTAAAAGTCGACGAATGAGTTCTTTTAAAAGGAGTAAACCTCTCACAAAGAAGACTTATAATATCTTCGCTCCATCTCTTTTATTCCCTCACAAGGCTCTTAAGTTGCCTCCTTATAACTCGTTCAAGTTCCATTGACCCAGGGCGCAATGACACAAAAATGAAGATGCGCACTTTATATACGCTCTCGTATTTCTGTCACATGGACACTAAAACTTAAAAAAAAATGCTCAATAGTTTATGGCAAAAAGAAACCAAGCAGAATAAAAATCATATAAGCTCATATCTCCACCAAGTATATGCAGGGCACTTAGCTCTGTATTCCTTCGTATATTTGTTTACATTCGGCATCGCAACAAACGATCGTTGAATTAAAATATCAATTTTAATTATATTTTCGATAATAAAATCACGTTAAACTTTTATTTATTTCGTTAGTCGGATACATGCTTCCCCATCTCTTCATCACAGCACACATCCTCCCACTGCATATATAAACATTATACATATACATGTCTGTAAATGAGGAAATGCTTGATGTGATGTTTGGAACAATATGAAACTGATGACCCTGGGTCTGTCTTAAATAAGCAGAGGGTAAATAAACCCAACGTAATATTGGAATTTTTGAATTGTAATTGCATTTTGTGCTCTCGACCCTTCGTTAAATTTCTATGCAGTGTAAAAATATATGAGGGTTGTTGTTATGTAGCCCATATATGTATGTATATAAAATCAAATTGAACATTAGCCGTGTCAGCTGACGCTTTTTCTCTCTATATAACATATTTAATAGGGGTTCCGGCCACACGTATATTTGCTATATGTGGCCATGTATACATTCAAGTAATTGCTCGCTCAGTTGGCATATGGGACTCAAAATGCCTTAGCCATTCTCAAACTATATAGAATATATAGGGTGAATGCACCAATGGACTTTTCAATGAATTGGTATTATTATATTACAATGTATTTGAGCACACAAACTGGCCAATGGTCTTTTAGTAATATCAACATGTGCCACCAAATATTAAATTCAATTGAATTTCAAACATGGAGAAATAAGATAATATATTGAGATGCTGAAAAATATAAAAAATTATATAAATGAATGAATAATACAATGAAAAATGAAAATTAATTAAATAAGATGAACCAACTGTGAATTGTTAACATAACCTCTTCATCAAATATCACATTATATTTATCCAATTTGTGTGTTGTCATATAGCATCTTTATCATCATCAATATTCTTTTATATACACATATATATGTATATGTATTTATGAGGGAGAGAAAATTGAAGGGCAAAAAGTGTTTTTAAACCCTGGCAAAGAGACACACACGATCATTTTCAGTTAAATACAACAATGAGTCAGAAACGTTGGGCAAACAGTTTTGAATTTTTTCATTGTGTCTTTTTTCCTTTTACCTAAAGTCAATAATAAAAGAAAAATATAAAAATGATAAATAAATAAACGGGCGAGTCACCAAGATCGAATTATAAAAAGGATTTTTAACTGAACCCCAAGGGCGTGGCATTTCTATTTAATACCCGGGCACGTGACTGAAAGCCTTTTTTTTTTTTTTTCTGTGTATGGATACTTTGAATATAATTAGTAATGCTGCGTTGGAAAATTCTTCCTATCAGCTGCTGTTTCCGGCCTCACCCGCTTTAATTTATCTTTATTTATTTTATTCACTCTCTCATTCATTGGCGCTCCTTCAATTATCTATTACACCTAGGTTTGCTTTGCAATTTGATAAAAATTCTTTGTATAATCATGGATATTTGATGCACCGACAAAAATTTCTGGCTGTTGAAAATGGAAAAGGAAAAAGAAATTAAGGAAGTATATATTGAATGTATAGACACACAATGGAGGGGAAAAAAAATAATACTCACTCTGTTTGGCTGCACGTGCCAACTTCGTCGTTTTCCATGACGTTGTAATCCATCTTCGTTGAGAGTTAGGTCGACTCTGCTGCCCCCCAGGCATCCACCATTGTCATATTGGCCCACTAGTAACCTCAATCTATTTCCTGGACATATTCCCTGCGAAATAATTATTAATTGAATAATGTATACAGTTTTTTATTCAATTTTAGTTTGATTTTTAATGATAAAATAATATTTCTATAAAAAATTATCTATTTTTGTGGTTCAAGTTGCCTTTTTTGAGGTTAGTTTTGAATCTACAATTTTATTATACGTTTGGAATTATATATTAATGTATAATCAATTCGTGGGTCTAAATTAATAATAAATATACAATTTTCTGATTATTTAAATTGCTATTTAAATATTTAAACGGTAAAATAAAACAAAAATCGTATATTTTTATGTTTCAAATTTATGAATAAATTTCTTTGATATAAAATATTGTCATACAGTATATTTTCCATAACGATAATGAATAATATGTGTGAAGAATAATGCAGACAAATGTTTTGAATATGTTTATAATTCATGCTTATATATTTCTTTGGCAGATGTCGGCCAGGATATATAAAATGCCTCCAGCGACTGTGCACGAGAAATTCATCTCGTGCGTGCAAAAGTTATTTACTGGTCATGCTGTTGCAGCTGTCTGCAGATACAGAGTTTGAAATAAATGTTTGTACAATATTGCAATGAAAAATATAGCTGAATATAACATAAAAATATTTGCATTCAACAGTATCATAACAAAGAATTTAATATATTTAACATTTACAGATCTTGAAGTTGAAACGAGAATAATTTAATGTTGGATTGAATTTATTTACCTGTCTGCCCCTTAAGGCACACAACCACCAACCCTCAAGACCTGCTGTATTTTGTTCCAACACTGTAAGAACATCACCTTTACGAAAAGCCAATTCATCTGGTGCTTCAGCAATATTATCATATAATGCTCGTGCTTTAACGCATTTTTGCTGAAACAAAAAAAAAATTATAAAGACATAAATAACACAAAAATTTCAACATTTCATATAAATTTATCATTATTTATACATATATTTAAATATTATATCTATTATTTACAACAAATTAATCTATTATTATTAATTATAGCTGTAATTAGATATTACAATTTCAAACAAATATTTACATAACCTATAAAAAATTTTTACTTAATATAAAAAAAAATAAATTATCAATAATATTTTATTGAATATTAATCTATAAATTATGATATTATATTTTACATAAATATTGCTTGAAATGCTTTGAATAAAATTCAATTTGTCAATCAAAGTATTTTGTTTGTTCTACTTTTAAAGATATATGTTGAGATATTCGTTGAGAAAATTAATTCTTGGGCATGATGAGAATATAAACGAGAATAATATGTATACAACAGTCACATCTCGTGTTTCAACGCTCAAGTGAGTTCAATTGAAGTGCTCGCTTGTAAAATGCCGTCATTTAAAAGAAATATGCATTTATATATAGCATAAAAACTCACAAAATAAAAAAAAAAATACTTGGGCAGTTTTATAACCTCACTAAATAACGTTGAAACAATTTACAATTATACATTTCGCAAATTCTTCAATTAAATTCAAATTAATTCAATGACGCAACATATTCATATTATACATTTTAACAATAATAATGATAATAATAATAATAATATAAATGTTTTAAATTAAAAACACGTGTGTACATATAAATTACAGCTAAATATATATTCACTCCACGAATTATTTCATGATAATACAATTAGCATTAATGTTAATTGTTATTTCACAATAGTTATGTCTGTGCAAAATTAACACTAAAATTGTTAGCAAATCCATATGTACCATATAAACATATAATTCTTTTTCTTTATATGCATACATATAAATATACTTTACAGGAAGTTTTCAGGGTCTAATCAATCTTCAATTAGAGAAATAATAAATATCCAACATAATATATCATTTCAACTTTTCAATTGTATAAAGAAAGGAATAAAAGTTTTTTTTTTTTATTGTAATAATAAAAAAGCTAAATCTTCTTCACATGTCGTTAATTAATATTCTATTGCATAATTATGATAAAGTAAAATTTAATAATTTAAAAGAACTCTTGCAAAACATTTAAACTATTTGCATAGAATGAATTTTTGATATTAATTTCGTTATTTTATTATATATTTTTTCGTTATATATTTTATGCTCCAATTGTCTTTTTGACAAGATGTCCAAATGCCTCAGGCAAATAAAATATGTAAATTCATTATGTTAATAATTCATCACTGATGATATTATATATTCTCTTGAAGAAAAAAAATATTTCTCATTTATTTTCTTATCTGAAATTTTTCATGTTTTTGATATATTGTAATAAAAAAAAAACCTATCGATGAATAAAAATAAATAAAAGAAGGGTTGCAAGAATGAATATGTATTCTTTCACCCTTTTTCATTTTATATATAATGGAGATTGTAATTCAGATGAATATCCATATATCATTTGGCACGTGTCGTACACAAGAAAAGAAAAAAAATATTCCCCTTGGTACAATTTAAATCTAAATATCGTGCAATAGTTCTCTTGTAATCCCCTTGTGGATATTCACAATCTTCCTGTCGTCACTATCATCTTTCCACTATACATAACTCTCTCTTTCACTCTTTCTATTCCAACATCTCCACCACATAGTAGTTTTATCTTACTCATGTTTTCTTTGAATCACAGCGCATATAGTTGGCTTTAATGCTAATCGCGCCAAACACGTATCAGATTCACCCATGCATATAGAGTTTATATCCAGCAGTAGAAGAAAATAATCGCTGGTCAGGTATATTAGTATATATACAAACTTGCATTCGTTTTTGAGGTTAACTTCATGTATGGTTTATGAGTTTATATTTGTCCACGCGTGATTAATCCAGTTAAATGTCGGATTATCATGTTCACGTGTGTATTATGTAGACATTTATTGTAAAGTTGTGCTTCTATTGTCACAATCATCATCATCATCGTTAAAGAATAAGTGAGGTTAAGTGTGCGGTGACGACACATCACTGGGGTTGTCACACGCCAACCTCCCTTTAAACATTAATAGGATTTCAATTGATGCATGAAGTTTATGTCACATATAATCATAGATTATAAATGTAATAAAATACAATTGTCATGTTGAATTTAAGGTATAGTTATGTGCATTCACATTTGGCAAATTATTCAAGACAGTTATAATAATGCAACGCAATTTGAAATTATATATAACATTACAAAAATTCTTTTACGATCTTTGAAACTTGGATTTTTATTTTTAAAACCATTTTCATGATGGTTTTTTTTCAACAAACCAACCATTTAATATATATATGTATATATATATATATATATATTGCTCTTGTTTATGACTTTGCCTGTGATGTGATTTTTCATGCATAGCAGGCGCAGAGCTCCCAACTCCCAAGTTTATATTCTTCCTGGAAGGTATATATACATGAAATGGTAGTGCGTTCAAGGACCACTTAAAGCCCATTGCAATTTATATATATATATATATTGTTAGGAAAAATTATGACCGGCCTCGAGACCATCAGACTGACCATCTTGTGATTTATCCTACACATGGTCGCCAGAGCTCAATTTCGTTCATGCAATACATACATATCCACGTATAATCAACGTCAAGAGCTTTTGTTTCCAATGATAATACATATAAATATATGTATATATGTGCACATAATCACAAACGTATTGTGAAATATATTTTTAGGTTATGCATTGGAGAAATATGAATAAATTCATGTCGAAAAGTGTTATCTAGAATAAATAAAAATGATGAATTATTAAATGTTTAAATTTACTTGAAGAACAAAACCGTTACTTCAAAGAATTACATGTATATATATCTATATGTACATGTATGATTTTTAAATTTTATAGGTATACATACACCGCAAGAAACACATTTAATATTTCATGTGTTTATATTATAAATTTATATCTTTTTAATAATTTTCCTACATAACGTTGGATATATATATTTTCAAGTGGATTCTTTACTATTTTCCCATGAAATATATTTTCTTTCTTTTCTTTTTTTTCGTCCAGAACTCAAGTTGATCCTCAAGATGTTTAAAATATGCGTGAACGTTTACAATATTATATTTGACCAGATTTTTTTCTCCCATCTGATTCTTGTTATTTTTTTTTCTTGTTGTTTCATTTCATTTGATCTTCATCATATATCGTCACTTCAAGCACGTTTATACGAACTTGGGTCTTGACTCTACTCTTCCACTGTTATATGTTCGTTATATAGAATATCTTGAAACTTTGGCAACGTGTTTTGTTGCCAAGTATTTTCTCTCATTCTCTTTTATCCCTCACATTCTATTTTTTTTTTCTTTTTATTTTTCTTTCACACTCTGTTACAATGTCACCTCTGTTTAACAGTGACGTGTCACGTTTGTTAGCACAAACTCAGCTCTCTACTCAAAAAATTCATGTGGTGGTGTTCAAGCCCATCATCATTCAACATGCACATAAGCAACTGATGTTGATGAAGCACTTATTTTGCTACCGTTTTTACCATTAACAAAATGATACTTCAACTCGACCACATATAAAAGACTTTAATCGTCAATCTCCATTAGTATAAATCCAGCAACAAGTTTCTTTTACTTTCCATTTATTTTTCTTTTTTACATTACATATATTTGGTTGAATATAATGATATATTCATAATGTAAAATGTGCAATTCTGCTATTATTTCAACCAGAGTTTATTGTCAACGTTATCGTAAATCGACGATAAAATATTAATCTAATCTTATCATACATGTCTCCAACGTGCTTGGATAGTATTTCAACAGCCATCAAAAATCTTGACATTATATATCCTATACTGCTGTTGAATATATGAACAATATCCATTGCAAGCACCAGAAAATTATGCGCAATTTATTTCACAACGGTTATTTATCATTACTGAAAAAAAAAGCAAGAATAAAAATATAAATAAATAATAAAATAAAATTGTTAATGATCGAGAGAACGAAGTTGAAAATTGCTGGTTATTTATGCTGCTACAAGTGAAATGAATGAATAAAAAAAAAAAGAATTTTCAACAATTCAACCAAGTTGCGTGCAGTAGCATATTATTATATCAACTCTTGTATTCAAACGATCATTGGATGAAACATGAAAGACAAATTTACTGTTAAAAAAAAATAATATACGTATATTCACAATATCTGTATATTATATTTACTTGTCATGTGTTTTTCTGATGAGGTATCCAATGTGATAAGACATTAGACGAGTGGAAATATGTACATAACCTCACATATCAGTGATGTATATAATAAACGTTATCGATGATTGAATATAATAAAGAAGGGACAAAAAAAAAATGAAAAAGGTGTCAGGCATTTTCATTTTGGTGTTTGCAAGAACGACCGGGTGAAGAAAAAAAAATCCTGGACAATAAAGAATATAAAACTGACAATGAACGGTTTGCAAAAGATAGAAACGAGAGATATGTGCAGATGAATTCTTTCATTATATCTTTATCTCATCCTCTCGTTTACATAGTGATATTCTTTTTATTCACACATTATATGTTTATATATATGTGTATATGTGTATATATGTGTACATTGTTGGCATACGTTGTTCATACAATGCCGACAATCGTTTTGTTCCACTTCATCTTGCAATTTTTTCCCATCCAAGGTTTGTGAACGATGATTTCGTAAATGACTGTACTTGTATGGATGGATAGACAATGAATACACATATTATTACATAATAACCTGGAATAGTGAGATAAAGATAATTAGTTTTAGTGTATTAATATGCGTTAAATTGTATTGAGTAACAGAAATATTTAGTACGTTTTTTTTTTATTGTTAGACTGTAGGTTTATATTAATGTGAGAAAAAAAGTGAGGTTAAGGCAGCGCGGCAAAAAGACTGCGCCGATACATAACACGATGGTGGTCTGTTAGGGTTGGTAAATGTCCCCTTTCTTTACAAAATTCTCTCCCTTTCTTTTATATATTCACTTGGTGGTCCTTTTTTTTCTTTTCTTTTCATTCTCTTTCACAGAAATCGATCTCGTATTTCTAAAAAAATTCCATTTCGTCGGCGCAATCAACATGGCGGATCGAATTTTTATTCATTTATCTTTATTGTTTTTACAATAAATAAAAAAGAAAAAATAACAACTTGGACATTTTTATAGCTGAGAGAACAAGTGAATGATTACCATTGGAGAATGAAATATACACAAGAGCTGTACAGTGTCCATCACCAAAAATGGCAATGAATTTCTTTCAAGATGCAATATCAAGCGCCAATCTTGTTCCTTAAGGCAAGTCTTGCCAAACTTTTATCATGATCATCAAGCCAAAAAAAAAACAAAATTAATAACAAACAAAGAGAGTTTAAATCTCCTCAACTTCAAAGAATATTTTTTATTTAATTAATTGCTTGATCAATTATAATTTATTTTCTGCATATATATTTCAGGTTATACATACAAAAAAAAGTCTCGTGTCTAGTGTACTTTATAGTACATGTATAGTAAAAGACAAGCGAGTACATGTCGCAAAGAGTAAAAGAGATCGGCATACCTTTCTCCATCATATACACAGGTATGTATATAATATAACACAAGCACTTGGTTTATATGTACTCTTGTGTGCGGTTTTAACGGTAAATTAGAACGTATTTAAACTACTGAGCACGACCTCTTGACCGTTGCGACTGCATCTTGACAACAAACAAACAAACATCCCTCTCATATTAAAATTAGTAAAACATTTACTATATTATTCATGATAAAAATTCCCCAATCGTCACTCTATTAATCTATCTATCTATCTACCTATCTAAACAACGTAATATATATTTATCATAATCGAATTTCTCATTGTTGAAATTCTTTGGGCGTGACTCAATTCATTTCCTTCATTGCATTCATAAAATGCAATAAACTTAATTATTTTAATTTTGTTTAATAATTTCAGATTGTGTCTGGCCATCAAATCAAAAATTTTTAATATTTTCCTGCGGAAATAATTGATTGTCATCTATGAAGATAAATAATTGCATATAAATATATTTATATATTGAAATAAAAAATACAAAGAGCAGTTAATACTCTCGCACGTGACAATCTAAGGTATTTATGGATTCGAAAGATTATATTTTTCTTTTAATGTATTTATGTAAATAAAAAATCGAAGGAGAATGTGACGTGAGAGTCGTTGGCTTTTATGGATCAATGCTATGATACATGTAGAGAGAGAGATTAATATAAAAGCTAGTGGAGAATTGTCATTCATTCTCACGTTTATTTTTATATTATTTTCATAAAATATAAATTGATTTTATCTATTTTTAAATTATACAATTCAAATTCTCTATAAATAATAAAATAAAATCAATGTTGATTGACACAGTGAAATTGTTTTGTTAATTAAGCGATTCATATCAGCTGCACATATTTTAGTTTATCAAATTGAAAATGAGAAAGTTATTTCTATTAATAATAGACAGTATTGTTGATTCATTGTGCAAAGAATTAGACACTTGAACAATTTAAATATTGATGATATGAAAAAGAATGCATGGATATATTCATATTAACAAAAGATGAAATATAATTTTGTTAAGGTCTCTAATGACATTCGTATTTAATTTCGTATTGTAACTTGATGATATCAACAATTATTTGTGCTTCATGAAGATCTAAATGTCATGAACAATTTAAAAATATTACAAGATTAATTATTATACATATAAATTTATTATTAAAATTTATTATTTATTACCTGATTTAATGTCGTTGGTATTATTTCAGATCCCTGTGACATTATTTTAACTCCAATCATCTTCATACGAAATTTAATTCGCTACAAGTCAATACTGCTGGGCGTTGTACATTTAGTCCAAACAATAAAAATACAAATCGACACATAAACAAACAAAAAAAAAACACTAATCACACACAGATATTGGAGCACGATCAATAACTATCTCATTTATCCATCCCAGGTGAGAAAAAAAAATATACATAAATAATATATATTTAAAAAAGAAAGAGAATTTTTTTCTATTCTTTCAAATCAAAAAAAATTTATATTAATTCATTATAAATTTATCTTTCTTTCTTTTTTTTCACAGAGTTATTTGTTCACATTTGACATTCACATCAATAACCACCGTGTAATGTCTACGTAATGATTGATTTTTTTAAAATAAATTATCAACAGTTGTGAAAGAAATATGGAATGTATATGGAACAGAAATAAAACAAAAATTATTCACCCTATCACGAGAATGTCGTGCGCGATACTGATGTCCGCCTCCGCTGAATTCTCCGGGGCAATGTTGAGTCTTTCATCGTCGAGAATGAACGAACTACGACGAGAATAACCGAGCAATATTCCCCGTGAAAATGTTTAATCCTTCTGTATCACCACCGTAAATGTGTGTGCTTGCTGCACGTTGCTCTGTTATCTTGGATCGCGTTTTGGTGCGCCTATATTTTATTTTTTTTAAATTTATTATTGACAAGACGTCGAGACGAATTGTATGGACCAACGACTGTAAAGACTCAACGATATGATGGGTTTAAATATTAATATACCTATAATACACTATATAATAATAGATAAATGATAAAAGTCCTGTTGAACATTCAGAGGGTTTTGGAATATATTTGGAATTTATTAGACTGGTTCAAATAAATCGACTATTTTTTTTTTTTTTGAAAACGGCCCCCACTGGAATACCTTCAGGGAGATGTAGAAAAATGCCTGTTAGAACCGGAGCTCTTGATATTAATATTAAAAGGTCACTCATTGTGAATTTCCATTTCTTATTTAAATAATAGAAAATTTATTTTTTGATAGAATTTTGTAGCTTACGAACCAATGGACGGATTCTAATGATCAATACATATTTTTATAGGAAATTGAACGCTCTACAAAAAAGGTCTCTTGTGGTTAATCGATTACTCTAACCATTTAGAAGATATATTCACATTCATGACTTGAATGGATAAATTTAAAATATTTATTAAAAAACTATCAAAATCAGTACGCATTGGAATTCGAATGCGAATATCTTCTAAATGGTTAGAGTAATCGATTAACCACAAGAGATCTTTTTTGTAGAGCGTTTAATTTCCTACAAAAATATATGTTTCGCAATTTATAATATTTATTTGTCTACGAGTTATAAAATTTAAAAGTAACAAAGAAATTTTTTTAAATTCTCCAAACTTGAATCTCCGATATCTTCTAAATAGTAAAAGTTATAAAAAAATTGCAAGATACCTTTTTTATAGAGCGTTTAATTTCCTACAAAAATATGTATTGATCATTTAAATCCGTCTATTAGTTTGTAAGCTACAAAATTCTAAAGATAAAAAAAAATTTGTCTGTTAAATTTAAATAGGAAATAGAAATTCACATTAACGAGTGACCTCTTAATATTAATATTAAGAGCGCTGGTTTGAACAAACATCTTTTTTACACTTCCTTGAAGGTATTTCAGTGTGGATTTTCAAAAAAAAATATTCGATTTATTTACATATTGTCTTTTTATGATTTTTTATGAATATTTTATGATTTAAAATCACGTCACATTTTTTTTTGTTTCAAGACAATAAATAAATAAACAGGATGTGCAGTTATATAAAATAATTCTATGTATATTTCCTCGCGTAGTTCACCTGTTTAAATATCTAAATGATAACGCGAATAGAGAGAAAAAATATATAATGATTACATCACGCTTAGCGCGTGAACGATGAGTCAGACTTTTGTGATGTAGAATTTTTGAATCAGAGTCACATACACTCACAAATACGACTCATCGTAGTGGCCTTTGCGATGAGGTGTATATAAAAACGCCAGCCGGATTTTTTAATGACCTTTATCATGGGTTTGATCTTGATGTGGGTGTCGCAATATTACCGTGAAACAAATAAATTTGTTATACATCCCCCATAGATATATTTATTTTCATATAAATGATCTTTCACCTTTGAATAAGCGAAAAAAATTTATACTGTAAAATCATTTTTTCTATACTCTCTATATACAATTCTTTATAATGATAAATCTCGAGGACTTTGACCCTGAAAATTGGTCCTGAATATATAAAAAAAAAATAAAGGCCACGTACGTGCTTGTCGTGATCTAAATCCACTTTCATCTCTCAAAGTATTTTTTTTTTTTTTTTATTATTTCTTTTTTCATATCCTAATATTCCTATCGCGTTTTATTTCTATCTCATTTCAATTCGCACCACGTTTCCGGAGTGTAATTGTCTTGCCATCTATCTCGCAAGCGTCGTACATCGAAAACATGTGTATATGCAGAAGACAAACTAAGCTCAAACTTCATTCCATGGAGTATAGATAAATGAATTTATAATTTCTTGGAAGTAAATACGTGTTTTGTGAACAGGATTCATCGCAATTCATTCATGTGTTAAATACATGTCTCAGTTTATTTTACTTCAACGAATTGTAGAATATAATTTTGATGATTATCCATATTTTCATTTGTTCATTGAAATTACTTGTCATTTGTTTGAAGAAAAATTATCAAAAATGACATTTAAACACTTTAACCAGGACAAATATCATTATGGCATTGTTAAATATTGGCTTGATGACGTCAAGGAATGGAAAGTGTATGATGTGTACGATGAAATAGTTGGAACGCGAGTCACGCATATTTCCTGCATCTTTAATTGAGAACCGCAATGGTATTTGTACACATATAATACTGTGAATGGCGCCAACGTTTTACTACATGTGTATATATTTGTATCAAACGAAGGAATCCATCCAATCGTCCATTGGATGAGACAGAGAAAGGCTCGGGCGAACCGGTAGCAGGTCGATGCCTGTAAGATATTCTGGTCGATGGGACTCTAATTATTTTCCCGCGGCAAGGCTGCTGCTGTTGCTGCTGCCATGAGCGCCAGACTGGCGTCAATTTGCACCATACATACATGCATTCCACAGCATCTATCCACACATAAATTATATAAAGTTGATCAAGATGCGGGCGATTGAGGATCCTTGAGTGAAGGCCGATTAGTAAAAGATTCATAATCTATATTTTACTTCGTTGAATAAATTGATAATCAATATCCGCCTGGAGGTTCTGTAATTTTGCTGATCAGCAAGAAAATTTTTTTACTATTATTATTAAGGAATAAATTATATTGTTAGATAAAATTATGAGAATTAGATAGCTTTGATTAGGTTAATGTAGTGAAAGGAATTGTGGACTTACGGAAATGAATAAAAAGATGAAATATTTTCTGATTTCATGAGAAAATAAAATAAATTATTCAATTTTTAAATGCAATATTTTATACTTTTATTTTATTTAGCGCGTACGTTTTCATGTTGTGTTTTTATAATTGAAACGTGCGAATTCATCACTTCATTTGCATTCATGTGTATATTTAAAACAACACATTCGTTTAGTAGTTTTGTGTTTTGGTATAATATTTTACCATGCAAGACAATATATTAAAATTAATGTTGTATACTATTGTCGTGATGGCGAAGTTTATTTAGCTTTCATCTCTTGATTATTGGTAGATACATCGGAATGATTAATACTTTATTCCTAATTTAGGAGTCGGGTTTTCTCATAGTGAATGAAGCATCAACATCAATCAATCACGTTTAAATCACGAGAAAAATAATAATTAGTCTTTGATGTAATGAAATGTTCAAAAAATTCATCGATTGCTTCGTCTTACAGTTGTTCTTAATTCTTTTTCAATTTCAAATTGACGAAGATCAGCGCGTTGGAGAAAATCTTGACGCTCCAAGTAGCCATCTTTGCCTTTATTATGAGTATTAATTTCCTCATCAAGATTCTCCTGTTTCTTGAAGCTATCCCAATCCAGTTTGGATTTTTCTAATGTACTGATTTTAGTTTTTTTACCAATTTGACTAAGTACTGAAGATATTCCACCAAGTCCACCAACACGTCCTCGTGGCGCACGTTTTTGCGCAGTATTAATTGTGTCATTTGATGATTTTTCACTATCTGTAGATAAAGTTAATCTTCCTTCAGCTGAATTTTTGTCAACTTCTTTTTCCACTTTAACTTCTTCACCAGCAAATTCAAATACTTTTGTAATTTTAACTTTCTCCATGACTTTAGGCCTCACTGGCAAATTTTCCTGGCTTTTGCTTGGTATTTTTTGTGGTTTAGGTTTGAATATTGTTCCTAAAATGAAATATTAATATTAAACAATAGTAAAATATAATTTATTTATTGCCTAAAAAACAATTTATAATTTTACCAGTGTCACTCATAAAATCAGCCCACAAAGAGTCTGCTTTTTTCTTTTCTTCTTCTTCAGTTAAAACTTTTTTCTTCTCTTTTTCATCATCATCGTCATCATTATTGTCATCAACTTTGTCTTCTGCTTCTACTTTTTTCTTTTTAGCCTTTGATTTATTTCCCGATTTACCACGTTTTCCAGATTTTATTTTAGATACTTGAATATTCTCATTGTTTTCCTCTTCAGGACCACTTTCAGCTTCTCCTTCAGACTCTACTTCAGACAAAATTTCACCCCCATCCGGAACATAGTCTTCATCATCTTCATCTGAGTCAGAAGGCAACTCATGTTCTTTAGACATTTTTTTTGAGCCTGAATAAAATAAAAAACAAATATAAAATCAATTATTTATGTTAAATTATTTCTATTTCTAAATTATAAAATTCAATTTACCTATTGGCAATATTTATATTATATATTTATAAGAATATATTGATAGATGCCGTTTATACCGACAATAATGATGTATCTTTGTGGCAAAGTCAATATTTCTGTTTAATTATTGTATTTTTTGTTAATTTTCATGAATTACGACAATTAAATATTATCAAAAATTTATTTTCAATGATTATTGTTATTTAATGATTGGGATAGATCGTTTAATTATGTGGATTAATTAACCGTAAACACTTTAATAATATATTTTGCAAAATATTTCATGAAATTCTGTGATTTTTATTCACGATGCCAAGCTCTCTTTGGAGATACTGAGAAAAACTAAATGCAATGGTGGCGCCAACTGGCAGCCATTACAGCCATTATTACATTGGCGACTGCGCGCGGTTTCTTCAATGAGCGCGCGGGAAATTTCAATTCAAGTTTCTTCTACAAATTGCTTAATAAATAAATTCATTCTAAAATTAAATTGTAATATATTTTTTGATAATCATTAAGGAGAAAATTAAAAATTACTAATAAATAGTTTTATATCAATTGATAATATGAATAAATGGATTAAATATATTTTTTAAACAAAATTAACTCTTTTTCTAACCTCAATCTGTTTTAAATGTTGATATTTATTTTAGCTCAAGGGGACACTTGAACCGAATTATGAGGGCTGAATATTACTTTTATTCTTTTAATTACCCAATTTATTTTTACATATAACATAAACAAATGAAATATATTTATCTATTAAATAATGTAGGGAAAATAATTTTTTCATTCGTTGGTTTCATCAAATTAATCGTTTATTGCATTCATACTTTTGTATGAAATAACGTATAACTATAAAAATTAATTAGAATTTATATCATTATTCCACCCCATTAGCCAAGTGCATGCACCGATCATGCACGGTGCATGCACCTAGTGCATTCTCATGTAAATCCCTGTATAGCCTTTGGTGGAGTGCACCAAATGCTATTGGGGCAGTTAATATAATTACTTCCTCGTAAATTCTGTATTACCATTTGTTACTTTGTTACCGATAACTTCATTTATAAGTTAGGTTAGTTTTCCAACCGGCGTGCGCCATGTTGTAAACATATATTCATACTAAATAAATATTTCAAGCAAAAATATTTATTATTTTTGTTCAAAAAACGAATATTAATGAAATATTCGCAAATAATATTTAATAAAAAGATAGTTTAATATATAACATTAATAAAATAATGAGTTAGTAAGTAAATTGCTTGGTAGAAAAATAATTATGGTATATTTTATTTCTACCACTTGAGTAATAGTGAGGTTATGTTTGTTGTAAGTAAATATTTTTATTTCATATTTTTGCTTTATAATTGATATTTATATATCGTTAATATTTAAAATAAAACTTAATTACATAAATTTTGTATATTTTATTTCAGATTTACATAATTTTTCAATAAAATTCAATTGATTATTAAATTAATTTTAATATTTGTAAAATAATTTATATATCATTTCACAATGGAAGACCAAGCTTGTCCACGTTGTAAAACGACAAAATACCGAAATCCATCGCTTAAATTGATGGTAAATGTTTGCGGACATACATTATGCGAGAGCTGTGTAGATCTGTTGTTTCTAAAAGGTGAGAAAAAAAATTATTTTTAATATCAATTTTCAATTACAATCATATAAAATATTTTATTCTCTACAGGTTCTGGTTCATGTCCAGAATGCAAAACGCCATTAAAAAGAACGCATTTTCGTGTACAAATGTTTGAGGATGCAATGGTAGAAAAAGAAGTTGATATACGTAAAAGAATTCTTCGTGATTTTAATAAAAAAGAAGAAGATTTTTCCACACTAAGAGAATACAACGATTATTTAGAAGAAATTGAAAATATTGTATTTAATTTATCCAATAACATTGATATTCTTGAAACAAATAAAAAAATAGAGCAATATAAAAGAGAAAATAGAGAGATAATAATGAAAAATAAAACGAAATTAGGACGAACTGAATGTGAATTACAAGAATTAATGGAATTGGAAAAACAAAAAGAGGAGGAACGAAGATTAGAAATTGTTCGTGAGGAAATGGAATTAAAGAAGAAAAAAATTCGTGATAAAGAAGCATTAATAGATGAATTAATGTTTTCTGAAGGGAATGCAAAGAATATTGTTGAAACATTTGCCAGTACAATACAGTCGGCTAAAGAGAAAGCTACTAAAACATCATCAGCTCCGCGAGCAACTCAATTCAGTACAGGAATTAAATTTGGAAAGCAGGGAACACAAGGATTTTTACCAGTACCCAAAATCGAAGAAGGTCCATTGTATAAATATGTACCAATTGAGCAAGAAATGGAGGGACCACCCGCACCAATAACACATGAAGTTATCTCACGTGGATATTTAAATCATATACGTGCTGAAACTCAATCTGATAAAGCCGGTGGATTTCGTGGTACTATTGCATGTCTTCGTGCTCTACAAGAAGCAATGGCTGGTCTTTATCATAATCCATCACAACAAATTGAGCCAATGAGCCTGTGACATTTTTGTCTTGCTGTAAATGTTCAATCGTTCAATTTCAACAGAGAAAAACAAGAAATATTTATAAATTCTTCATATTGTTAAATATTTTTGGATAAAAATTGCATAGGATTTTTTTTCTCATGCACAATTTAGCTCAGACACAAACCAATGCAACTTATCGACGTTCGATAGAATATAGATTATAATATAGACTTAATTGTAAGTTATTTTTTTGGGAAATAATAAAATTTATAAAGATTAAAATTGAAGAAAAAAAAATTCAGTGTTTTCATAAAAATTTATCTCATTTAATGATTTATGATTTAAACTTTTTACGCAATATGATAACCATGAACGCTATCTACCAGATCGATTATCAAGATATATACTAAACTATGTACATTTATTGTCGGTAGATTAAGACTTGATGTAGCGTCTTGTCAAACGAAAGGGCAAAATCAACAGAAAAAAAATCCAACCTCGACTCAAATATTATTAATATTTTATTTTATTTTTTCTTTTTTTTCTAACACTATCTTCTTCATGTTCATCCCAACACAAATGAAGTTAAATAGCTCTTTAAAGACCATCGCCTCGCCCTCTCATACACGACTATATATTTACTTAACAAACAAAAAAAAGTCCCTAAAGTTTCAACAAAGTTGACAGACTCCTTATCCTTTTTTTATTCATTTCTTTCTCATATTTTTTTTCCCTCAATATCAATCTAAAATTCCTCAAAATATTCATCAGTTACATGTCAATGATCTACAAAAATTAAAACATAAAAATCTCTTTGAATTTCTATAAAAAAAAATCCAAACAAATTATCAAATAATTCTAACCCTTAAAATCAAATATCAACGTAACATAACCAAAAAATTACCATACTTCCTTTTTTCACTGGGTGCAGTGCCAGTGTGTTAGCTGGTCAAAAATATGCCTGATTAACCACGGACACTGGGCCATAAGCACACAACAGACGAATACAACAATGCCCAGTGAACCAAATAGCCCTCTCCGTTATATTCCACCGGTATTCGTTAAGATCAACTCGTCGTTGCATTCCTACTTTTTTCCTCTCATTCGTACATCATTCAAAATAATAATAATAAAATAAAAACTTTAATAAAATTCAACTAGGGGTTGTGAATGTTGTTCCAAAGTGCAGGTATATACATATATAATAATAAATCCACACAATTCTCTATTTACTTGGCACACTCAGAAGTGGCTGATCGAGTTTCCTCCCCTCAGAAAACAAAAAAAAAAATCTCCACATGATTCAATATTAAAAAAAAAAAAAGGGTGATGTTAACTATATAATAATAACTGATGCTAAAGAGAGTAACTTAGGGTGCATTACTTCAAATATTCATAAGACATATTCTCATTTGTCTTCTTGACATTAATTATTTGCATATTGCCCCCAAGCAAATTTATATAACCTAAAAAAAAAAATAATAATGTGAATAGATCTACTCAAGTGGTTACAGAAAGCAACCACATCATCATCATCATCATCTACCTATAGAGCTTCTTACACCACAGGATCATGATGATGATGATGATGATGATGATGATGAAGAGCGGATATAAAAGGGGAAGGCTTCATATCACATTCGCATTTGTAAGCGTGGAATAAAGTATATAAATGCACGCGTGTAATTGTACAACAAAAACATGATGTAAAAGTTTTGAGAGATAGAGAGAAAAAATATTCATATAAGCCCCAGACCAAACCTCCCTCGCTTGGCCAATCCGTGAACAGCGATCAACATTCAAGCTCCGCCTTTTCATCACAAGACCGACGACGAGACCTCGTTGCCCTTTTCCTCGTGTCAACCAGCAGCACAGTACGAACGCGAACGTCCAACTGAATGGGTATTATTACGGTATATTTTCGCAATAACTTTAGAATTATTCCCGCGATTTATATATTAATTATAATCATCATCAGCAATCTGTAAACAAATAATCTGGTTATAATATTATTACTTGATATTTATATACATGATAAATTAAATTTAAAATTTATAAATAAATATATATTATTAATTGTGTTGATATTAAAAATGTAATTAATACACGTGAATAATTATTTGCTACAAAAAGTGATTTTTTAATATTATCCAATGACATTTTATCAATGAATTATATTTAATAAACTTATAGAAAAATAAATTATTTTAATTAGATAAAGAGATAATATTTTTGTTTTTTTTTTGTTTTAAATAGTGCAATAAATGTGAAATAATGCAAAGTTAAAGGGGGTGCGTTATACATTTATATACATGTACTAAATATCACAGTGGTGATATTAAAAAAATTTGTGTGGTGTCTGTGGAATTAGCTTTGATATTGGACATCATTTTTAAACCTTTTTCTACAAGAAGAAATGCCTCGTCCAAAGGTGGATCCAAAACTCATTGTCATCATTCTGGTGCTGATACTTGCACACTATCACGTTGTTAATGCTAATTGGTGGTAAGTAATAAACATTAATACATCATAATAAAAAAACATTTATCATAATAAAAATAAATAAAAATAGCCAAGCGAAATAATACTCACATTTATTTTATCCTTTCTTCTTTAGAGAATTCGCATATGAAACTATTACAAAAATCATTTGTAATATGCCGCTATATGGCACAGTACATATATATATAAATATATGTTTATATATGTACATAGATAGAAAGAAAGAGGAGTATATATAATGTATCATATACTTGAGATAGTGCGAGACAGAGGCGAGATGTGCGCGTTGATGCAGCGCGAGCGTTCAAACGATCGTTTGAGAAGATTTTATTTCTGACAAACTGGTTCCCCGACCGATTAATCGCCCCCACTATGTAACTTGCTTCAACGCGATTGCACATATATGTATATAATAGTATAGAGTTATATACTTATACTATATACAAACGCACACCCTTGTGTGTAAGTAATTCCAAGTCGAAGGCAATGAGAGTGGAGAATGGGATTTATAGTCGCAGTTTTTGCCACTCTATCCTTTTTTTTTTTCCCTTGCTAACTCTGCGCGTTTCTCTTCAAGATCCATACATATATGTGTATATGTATATATGTATAAATATATATAGTGGATATATATAGTTATTATTTTTATTTGAACCTTTTGCTTCATCTTTGGTGGACATCAGCAGCTTCATAGAAAAACCTGTAAATTAATCAGATTATACAGGTTATAATATTTAAGTTAGGTTATGTTTATGTATATTTATCATTTTTTTTTTAATTCAACCTGCATTTGGAGGTTAGGTTTATATACTTTCCACTTATTCTATATATTTATAAACATTTTTATAAGTTATATTCATAAACATTTATAAATATATTTATAGGTTATGTTTATATATTTATAATTTTTTTTTAATTTCAACCTCCGTTTGGGGGTTAGATTTATATACTTTCCACCTACTTTATATATTTATAAACATTTTTATAGGTTATATATTCATAAATATTTATAAATATATTTATAGGTTATGTTTATGAATATATTTATTAATTTTCCAAGTTGATGAATGTATGTGTTGTGATTATTATAGATAAATTGTGAGAGTAATAAATATAATAGTTATATTAATGATAAAAAAATTAAATGGTATAATGATAAAAAATAAAAAGATGTACAAATAACATATTATCTTTAAAGAGTTTTCATAGAAGGTAGTATAATAAAATAAATGATTGGTGTGTTGAATATATACATGTATGTATATGTATGGGTGTGAATGTATTAAATATATTATTGTACATATATGTTTAGGCATTTAAATTTGCGTTGATGTGTGTGTCGCAGATATTTTCCCAGACGTGACAAAAAAGAATTGATAGCCCACAATTGACTTTTGAGAGAAATGAATAAAATAACCGACGTGCAAAAAACACAACGCCATAAAATAAAAAGCGCAAAATCGCACGGCTTTAATGAAATTTATATATGTACATACCTTTTATTAACTGTGTGTGAGCATCAGAGTCATACACGAGCGTGAGAGCATATAGAAATAGACGCAAACGTTATATAGTTGCTTTCTGACTTTACGACAGCGATTAAAAATTGCATTAACGCCCTTACTATATCTCTTTACATATGTACACAGGTATATATTTATGTGAATGTGTGCGAAACCATTCACTTACACGTCAAATGATGAGATGAAGTATGTTCTATGGATGAAAATTGTTAGTTGGTTTTGGTTGGCTGCGCGCGCATCTCACAGAAGAGTTTTAAGGGCATGTTTTTTTTTTTTTTTTTTTAAGACATACAATTCTAGAAAGGTATATACAGTGAAGCTGTCTCAATGGAATATAACTTGAACTGTTTCATTTTGTCTTTATTTTTTGTTATTATCCTTCATCGTTTCTTACCTTTTTTATATCCACTACATAACCTCAAAACAAGATTACGCTATAAGGGTTTATATGCTCGAAGAGGTTAGGAACACCATATATGTGCGCATGCGCACTAGATTGTGCAGACTATTGTCGCCATAAGGGATATGAGGGACATTTTTAACGCCCGCTCGTAAACCTCATACAACAGATAGAAGACATAACTATATAAATACATATATTTACATCCCCTAGTCATTGGCATTGGTGAATTCGTGCTTTATTCACGATATAATATGGCCAAAAAGTCATTACGTTTTTGTCTCTTTCATTGCTATACACTGTTTCATATATATAAAACTTATGTATATACATAAATTTCCCCTTGTTCATTTCTTCTCATTGACAATATATTCACACACAACGTGTGACATTTTATTACATAGACGGATTTTGATATTTGTATACGTCACAATGAGTCACATATACATATACATATAATACATTGGAATATAGGCTTTTAATTCCTTTCTTTTGCGCACGGGAAAAATTTTATTACACGACGGTAAAAGAGATATTCTGAAGATGAGTGTATGTACGTATGTATGTATGTATGTATGTATGTAATAAATGTATGTATAGGAGTATTGTTTGTTGGGGCGAATGAGAATTTTCGAACGCCCTTATTTCGTATGGGCTTCGTTTATGGGGACATTGCCTGCTGCCCAATATCGAAATCTATAGGTTATGTATGTATGTATATATGTATGTATATGTATATACGCTTACACTTTGTCCATGGCGTATTTTACCACCCGTCCCACCTTCCCTTACATCACTACCCAACCAATCCGTGTGTGTATATGTATATAAGTAATGTAATATACATATACATGTAGTCAATGTATGTATTTGTGTATGTATGTACATTGTACATAATATATTAGGCCTATAAAAACTAACCCGAGGATGTATGTGTAGTCACGCCGCCTTGTACTGTCGTAAAAAAAATAAAAAAAAAATAAAAAAAAAAAGAAAGAGGAAATCGACGAAGGGGACTCTTCGTTGTCTCTTGGCTTCTTTTGGTTTTCGCTTTCTCTTTATATCTAGAGATTCTGATGTTATTTAATCGCGTTTTCTTCATCCCTGTAATGTAAATTTGTTATGTTTAATTGATTATTAATGTTATATGTGATGATGTAATGAATATTGGGGTGTTTAGTTATTTTCAAAGCTTTTTTTTTTGTTTGATGAGAATTTTTTGAGGTTATGTATATGGGGAGTTTGTTATAATTTTGTAGATTTTTATATTTTTTAATACAAATGTGAAATAGTGTGGTGATATTTTCGTTATTGATTATACTGGATTGTAGATAGTTTTTTAATATTTTTAAGTGATTATTATAGAAATTTTGAGAGAGTTAATGATTAATAATAGCAAGTTAATGAATTTCTAAATTGATATAATAAAATCTTTCCTATCATTTCACTAAAAAATCTTAATTAAAACCGCGTTATATTTATTTCCAATACATAACCTCAAAATGGCAAAGTATCAGATAATGATTTCTTTTCTAATTCAGGACGTTCGTTAGTGAAACTTTTCAATAGATAAATTTTTTTTTTTTAGTTTTGATAAGTTAAATCATGTAGCTATCTACTCTTGAAAATTCAAGACGCCTTATCGATAATTTAAGAAAGTTATTAAAGATCAAAAATCAAATTTTTAGCATAGAGCCTTATGGAGAATTAGCATTTTATGTATTTAAAATCACAAAAAGTATATTGTAAGAGTAGATACAATAATAAATAATGTTTAAAAATATTCTTTGAAATATGTAGTTTATATAACTCCACAAAAAAACAAGTGTTGACGAATGTTTAAATTAAATATTAATTATTTTAATAAAGATAATTAAAACTGTTTTGGTAAATTTTGATAAATGGAGTCAAATCAATTTTTAATGTGGATCAACTGATTTTTTTAAATAAATACCTTAAAAATAATTGGTACATATAAAAAAAATTATAAATCATTGTAAAATTATTAATATATTTTACAACACTTTTTCAAGCCACGAATAAATTTTATAAAAAATTAGTATAACTCATTTGACTCTAGCATCATGCAGCTCTTCAACATTCACATAAATAATCAATGAATGCAAACTCTAAAAACATACATATACACATTAACATAAAAAAAATATATAAATTTCTCATATAGCAAAAATAAATGGACCTGCTTGTATATATAATCCGAAAATTTACCTTTTCTATTCTTCAATTTTTATACATACATATACATATATATATATACTCGTCATGGACATGAAAAAATCTTTTTGGTTCATCATCTTATTTCTGTTTTCCTCATTTCAAGTTGCATTCTATTATATTCATAGCTGTCTATACATACAACTCAAAACCAATATATATATAAATACATAAAACTTCTTTTCTGTATCCTTCGTCGCGTCTCATCCTCTTTGCGGTTCTTTTCTATATGTTATACTCGTGTGCGTTCGAAAAATTTCCGACAAAGGAGGGCGGCAAGCTTTGGATGCCTGCGGGACTTCTTCGTCTCTTGGGCCAATGTTTCCCTCGAGCTTCGACATATACATATATTGTCATAACGACACGAGACGACAAGAAGAGAAGTGGAATCTTAACCAACTTCATACCGCACTATCATAATATACATCAAATATATATTTATACATACTGCAATTGTATATATATTAATATATGTATTATGTAGTCTATAACGCATGTCTTTTTACCTTTCTCTCCTGCACCTACATACATATTTTATATACATAGTTTTGTTATTCTCACTTGTTTATATTTTTTTTTTATATTTTATTTATTCTTTTTTTATTATAGTCTTGCAACACACTATTCACAAAAGATTATTTCAAAGTATTTTTCTTTTTATAAATAAATATATATCTTTGTTCTATTATTATAATGTTATATGTAGTATAAAAAATATAAAGGTGATAATTGTTATAATTGTAATTTAATAAAAATATTATGCAATTCATAGAGGACTAATTTAAGGTGTAGAATTAATTGAAATTTCCATGTGTTTATAATATTGGATTTTTCTTGAAAACTATGAACTTTACAGAAAAAGTTAATGAGATCTTTTTTGTTGGAAATTAAACTTTCTACAAAAAAGTCCTCTTGACTAAAAACCGTAGAGTTGATAGTTTTCGAGAAAAATCCAATTTTATATATGGAAATTTGAACTGTTTATAACTTTGAATTGTTTCTCTATGAATTGCATGATATTATTTTAATTGGATTTTTCTCGAAAACTATCAACTTTACAGCAAAAGTTGATGAGATTTTTTTTGTAGGAAATTTAACTTTCTACAAAAAAGTCCTCTTAACTAAAAACCGTAGAGTTGATAGTTTTCGAGAAAAATCCAATTTTATATATGGAAATTTGAACTGTTTATAACCTTGAATTTGTTTATGAATTGCATGATATTATTTTAATTGGATTTTTCTCGAAAACTATCAACTTTACAGCAAAAGTTGATGAGATTTTTTTTGTAGGAAATTTAACTTTCTACAAAAAAGTCCTCTTAACTAAAAACCGTAGAGTTGATAGTTTTCGAGAAAAATCCAATTAAACATATGGAAATTTAAACTATTTATATACCTTGAATTATTGGTTCTCTATGAATTGCATATTAATTTAATTGGATTTTTCTCGAAAACTATCAATTCTACGGTTTTTTGTCAAGAAGTCTATTTTGTAGAGAACTCAATTTCCTCCAAAAAAGCTCTCTTATAATTTTACTGTAAAGTTAATATTTTTCGAGAAAAATCGGAAAAACCATAAAGTAATTCACAGAACATAATTTAATGATAGCCACTTTTGAAGATTATATATAAATTTCTATACAATTTCTCCTGAGAACCAATTAAATATCATAAAATGCCACGAAGCCATACATCAATTAAAAAAATAAATTGAGATTTACATGTTAATTAAATAGGAAAACTTCAAATAAATTTTAAAAGTACTTAATATTAAAATTAAGAGCTCATATCTTTGGTGAGAATTTATTTTTTTTGAATGTATTTCGAGTAATATATATTTCGTCAATGCCGCGAAAAAAATAGTCCCCTCAAACGAAGCAGCCTAATGTATATACATAAATATATAAAAGCATTATACATATATGCGGTGACAGGTAGCATTGATGAACATAAAAAAAAATTGACCCTGTAACTGTCAAAGTTACTTGGCCAGTTATTTTTTAAATTGCTGATGCGCAGGATCTTTCGAATTATATTTCTCTCTTTCGTTTATATATCTCTTTAAATATATACATATGTGTATCTATACATATACATACATGCATATGCCTACTTATATATACATATAAAGCCATACGTTCTCAGAGCATTCGCAACCAAAGATAAGTGAAGAAAAAAAAAAAAGTATTCAAGGTTCGTTGGCCGTATCAGTATTTGTATATATATGTATGTATATTTATATGTATGTTTACATATATACATACATGTACATATACATATGTATATAGGTATAAGTATATAATACCACGAAGAGTCGTGGGCATTCATGAAAGTAAGAGAGCACGATGAGAGAAAGAGTTTATATAAAAGGCAAATATATAGTTAGTTTGACCGATGAGTATAAACGTTTGTTAAGATCATTATGTCCGGCTTTGTATATATATTCATATTGTATATGTATACAGATGAAGTAATACACAATCTCTGATTGATGATTAATATGTGACTTTTAGTTATAATGCCATTTTAAATGTAATTTTGTTTATAGGTTATGTTTTCAATTGATATGTCTTTATGACTCTTTACATTTCTGCCAAAGTGTACCTAACCAACAAAAACAGCTTTGGATCGATCACTTTTGTTTCTTAGTACTGCAGATACCGGTTTTATTACAGTTTTTAGGTTATTTTTTAATGTAATTTTGTATATAAATTTGTGATGAGAATATTATGTCATGATTTTAATTCCAACACTTGTGGAGTAATTAGATATTTATATTCATTTCTGTACCCAAATTGTTATAAGTTGAGTCTTGTTAGTTATTTATGAATTATCAATGTAATTTATTTGTTTATCCATTCATCTGTATGTTGAATATTATTGCAAGAGTTTTTGTGCATTTCATTTTCTGAGTTTGTTTCTTTATGAAACTATATATATATTTGCGAGGAAAATTCAACACGACTATCCTCTTGATGGACTATATCTCCACCCAACAAGCACACACCACTTGTTGAACGCACGTGGTTTATCTTCAGTCATAGATCACCCAAGTTTGTGTTGAGCGCAACCCCATCTGCTGCTAGACCAACTGAACCGCAGCAGCAGGTTCATTGCCGTATAATTGTTTGTCTTATAGAAAAAAGAAAAAGAAAACAGTTTGTTAAAGTGTCAGGAAATCAATGAAGAAAAAAAATTAATTACCTTTTAAATATGTATAAAGTAGTGATAAATATAGTTAATTCCAGTACTTCATTATCTTCTAATTATTCAATTAATAATTCTTCAAGTATTATTAATATAGCTTATGAATAATCATTGATAGTATTAGATTTAATAACCTAAAAATTTACTAGAGTTTTTTGAAAACATTAATATTAATTAATTTTTCAAATCCTTTCATTAATTTTTGCACTGATGATCAAAAGTGAATTATCCTTAGAGCTTTTATGTATATCTTACACAAATAACAAATTAGTTTCATTATACTGCTATTACATAATTCATAAATTCATTATTTCAATACAGATATTATAAACAAAATTACCCAAACAGCACTACATTAAATATCTTAATCCAACTTAACCTATAAAGTGTAAAACTCATAACAAAAAAAAAAAGGGTGAAACAATTTAAACAAGTAAAAAAAATCCTTCCCTTACATATTTTATACATATTTCACGTTTAAAAATTATTTCGCGTTTGAACATAACCTGTAGAATAAACTTTTTTTTCATCTCTGGAACCGACGGTGAATTCGCTCGTATAGTTGCAAGTCATTGGCACTTTATACACACACATACATATACATATATTAATAAATAAATAAATAAATAAATAAAATATATTTGTGTGCATGTGTGTATATAAACATATAAAAATAATGTAGTCACATATTTAAAATCGTCGTGGCAAGAGAATATGAACTGTTGTCAAGCGCCGTGGTTGAGCATAAATTAAACCGTTGGTTAAATCTCCTACGGCCTAAATCCATCATAAATAACTCGCGGTGCAGATGCGTGGTATATACCAGGGATATTGCCTCCCCTAAATTATTTCGAAACGATTGTAGTAACTCCCCGACTGCAACAACAGCAGCAGCAGCCCCCCAACTATACGGTACTATACGCGCGTATATTTACGCATTATGTCTCTCGTCAACTCCCCTTCAACCCAATGTATATTACATATATACTATATGAATATATATATACATATTTATATGTAATTTCATATGTTATACAACAATCTGTGGTGCAATAGAGTCATGGATTTGTCTTCCTGTAAAAAAAAAAAGAAAAAAAATTAGTAAAATTCACAAAGTGGTACTTTTTTGAGGTTAAATATTTAAAAAGTGAGGTTAGACTCCCCTTCTTGCTCGCACTATATCCCAAGGGATGTTCAATATTAATGAACGAGTTAGCGCGTAAACATCCACGCCCTGTGAGCACGATATATGTTTTTTTTTTCCTCCTTTTTTAATTCTCTCTTATATGAGATCTGTTTTTTATGAGACGCTGGGCAGCTGCTACTTCTGTTGTCTCGAGGCGCGGTGTGGGTGGGCTTATTATTATATACCGATAGTTGGCTTTGTTCGCCATAATGTACTGCAAGAGAAAAAGGAATGATGAAACAAGTGCTGGGAAAAAGAGCTAAGAGCTGCTGCTGCTATCATGTATATTATATAATATTAAAGTTGCTGAAGATATAGACATAATTTACCTTCTGGTAATATATACTGCTACTTTATTGCTACCGATTCATATCATCCAATATATATGATAATAATTATTTTGAAATTATATTATTTTCTATTCATTTATTAATCTTTGATATAATTATTAATAATGAATAATTCCAGTTTATTATTTTTATATCATGACAAAATAATATATTGAATGCATTTATATGCATCAGTGCAGGTTTTAAGCTGTCGGAAATTTTATCCCTGGAAAAATGAATTTAATTCAGTTAAATATTACTCTCTGGGGGTTTATGTTGATGTTCAGCTCTCATTCATTCTGTCTTTTTTCACTTTACAGGATTATATATTCACTCAGTAAGGGGAAATATATATATATATATTTCTAATGTATAGCTGTCGTGTAACGAATTGGTATGAATTTTTCACAGAGATCTGGGTGATGCTGTGAAAGGCGTGAACTCACCAATGAATTTTCACGCGTATACATCACCGTGTTGCACTCTTTATTATAGCTTTTCCAAGTTTTTCCTCTATTTCCGTCTGCAACAGCTATACCAGCAGCAGCAAAGTATTCTTTCACAGTCCTCGCACCCTCTCACAATAATGCGCAATAATTTTTCCACGGATCACTATTTCATATGTATATATGTATATTTGAAAGTGTATATGTACACTAGATTTATAGTTGGTCATTTTTTTTTCTTCTCTATTTTCCTTCATTGTATACTATACATTTCAGAGCAAATGGAAAATATGTTGATTGAGAGGAAGAGAGCTGAAAAGACGAGTTTTGTTTTCCCCCGCTGCATTTGTGAAAAAATTCACCAAATGAAAAAGTATATAAAGAAATAATAAAAAAGTGAACGATGAGGATGTCGGTAACTGGGGCGAAACTCTTGAGCTGTTCATTTTCCAGATTTATATGTATATTTTTTTTTCTTTTCTTTCAATTTGTTTTGCTTCTTTTCTCTATTTCCACTTTCATTATATATACCAACTTTGCAATATATCCATGTACACAACCAATTGCAAACATAAATATCCATAATGCTATGTATAGTGAGTATTTCCATCTAGATATATAAAAAAGAAAAATTATATTCAAACAAAGAAAATTAATTAACTTCTATAATACATATATACATACGTGATCTTTTTTAAACTCTTAAGTAATCATCATCGTCTTCATTGTTATCTTGTTATATATATTGTCATCATTATCATCTTCTTCATCTACAATCTTTTTTCTCTTCATTCTTAACATGAATATAAGTAGGGATATCATAGGTCTAAAGAGGACCACTTGAGTTGATGTCAAGCTCGCATAAATCTGAAATGTAATACATAATATATATACACATACACCATCACATCAGTTAGTATATAAAAAAAAATACATACATATACAATAAACACATTTTTTTAGACAGTGGTTGCAAATATAAATACATATGTATAACTCATACTTGATATAAGATTCTCCCGCGAACCAAACTTAACCTCACTTTTCGCGTTCTCTCATCTATCTCGATTTATATATATGTGTTTTATATACATTTATGTCTTTATATATGTAGTATATAGTTCCTCCTGTATATACCAAGAGCTGTCAAGTACCCTCTTGTCCGCTCCACCCTATATTGCGAACGATATATACTCTCTTCAAAATCCAACCCTCTTTGTGGGAGGCCGGCCAATTGGCGTGCTGTATCCCAATTAAAGCACGTATATGTTCGCCTCGATGGAGTACCCACTCTGGCGTCTTCTTTTTTATTTTTTTTTTTCCCTATCTGGTTTTTTTTTCTTCTATGTATATTGCGTGTCCCGCGTGCACTTGCTCAATATTCCACTTCTCTTCCGAGGGACTTCCTTGTTTCTCTGGTGGAAGTAAAAAAAAGGGGGAACGTGAGATTTATATTCTATCATCATTTTTATTTTATTGTTTTATACATGTATATCTATGTGTGTATTCAATTAATTAATTAATTAATTAATTGAATTGATTGTGTATGAGTGGAAATTTTATTAATATAAATAAATGGTTTATATAATATGTGAATATAGGTATGAATGAATTTGAGGTTATGTTGCATATTTGATGAATATTTTTTTCTTTTGTTTTAGTTTGTGTTCTTTGTTATGTTTTCGATTTAATGGATATGCAGAGTATCGAATTCTCGTGGTAACAATGTTGAAAGGAGTATTGCTTGCTCATTATAACCACAAGAATTGCCTGAGGGTTTGTTTTGAAAATACACAACAATCAAGAGAGAGAGAGAGAGAGAAAGTTTGTACATGGAAGCCAAAGGGAAAATATAATCAAGAAATATCTTTCTTCTCTTATATACATGAATAATCTCTTGTAATGTTGCATAATATTCTTTCAGTATAATTAATAAATAAAAAATAAATATCTAATTACAGATATTTTCTTCTCTATATATATTTTCATTAGATATATTTATTTTTTTTTAGGTTATACACGCATACGCAAATGAGCACAATTCATTTGCATATTTTTCGGTGTATGAGTCTGTTTTTCTCTCTATACACTTTCATTTACATCTTCGTGCATATATAAGCGTATACAAATGTAGTACATACAGATGGAAGAGTTAGAAAAACAAACGGCAAACAAAAACAAGAGGATTGTCTACTGAATTTTGCAAGACTTCATATTCGTTTTCTAGATTGCCTATCTTGTGGGGCGCACATTCATGCAGAATATACATCTCATTTCTCTGTTACACATTCACTTCAGTTTATTTTAGTCTTTCTCTTTACATATGTATACATATACAAGTAAAGTACGTATAATATTCCAAACTAACTCTGTAGCCATCTCCAATTTCTATCGTTTTCAATTCCATCTCAAATAAATATATTCATTTATAATAAAAATATCCATTGATATTCATCTTTCTCATTCTACAAATAAAACTCAACATTAATACAATTTTATCGAATGTATATTCACAAATTAATTTAATTCAAATTCAAAATATATTCAAACATATAAAATACACAAAAAAAATTACTCTATCCCCTCCATCATCGTCACAAAATAATAAATATACTAATGCAATCAATGTTTAACCTAAAAAAAAAAAAAAAATGCATGAATAAATAAATAAATAAATAAACAATACCAAACACATGAAAAGAGCAAAAAAAAAACAAGAAAAATGAATATCCGTTCGCCATTACGATATATATATATATAATATATATATCCACATGTCTATAATATACATAACAATATATGTATATATGTACATATATATATATATGTATGAACATACGAGAGGACGTTTCGCATTGGCCTACACAAGCTCCGCCCTTAACTAACTAACCCTCTTTACTAATTACCGCGTATGTACTTCGGGCATAACATAACCTAAGTATCCACAAACTAAAGCATATACAAACGAGAGAGCAATATACAAAATGAGTGAGTGAGCTAGATATATACCTATATACATATGTACACACGGTGTACAACCCGTCAGCGAGGGTTGTATTGAGTGGGCCACAGCAAAACCCATTGTATTATTTTGCTTCCATCATCATTCAGGACGAAACGTCGAGCGATGGTGCTTGTTTGCCACCGGCCATTATATTATATATACATTGCCCGCAGGGAGATAACAACACGAGGAATATATATATCCTTCAACTCTGATGCTTATATATATATATATATATATATATATATATATATATATATGGATATGTTCTCACTCATTATTTGTTAATTGTATCTGTTTTAATTAACCAATTATCGACAAAATGCTTCTGGCTATTATTTCACGTCCATTTACATTGCTGCATTCATTTACTTTCGATAATGGCAATATTTATTGGAAGAATATTATATATATATACGCTTTCTATATATATGTTGTTTATATTTGTATATATACTCTCTCAATGGCAATCAAATAAATATTTACAGCCAGTTTTACCATCAATATATTTATGTTGAAATTGTTTAATATATATAATTCTCATGTGCAGGGTTATATATATGTATACATAAATGCTTATATGGAAAAGACTTTGTTGGAATATATAAGTTGTTAAGCAGAGAGTTTATAATATATACACGTAATCGATGTGATTCCATAGCTCGTTAGACTTTGAACGACAAAAATCGTGGGCCAATCAAGAACTTGATTGCTTTTACTCACACGTTCATGCACGTTTGGATATATAAGTATATAAAATATGTATATGTATATATGTAAGTGTCTTTTATAAGAATCTGCAAGAGCGAGTTGAAGTATATAAATGTGTGTATATGTATATATGGGTATATATATTATATGTATATATAAAAGAGAAAAGATAAGGAAAAGATTTCTCATGCGACGGCTGGTTGGTTTTTTGCACACAAACACAGCAGGAATACCACGTATAGTGTCGCAGATTACGCTGAGTGGATTCCGTGGAATTGCATTGGCCACAAATGAGAAAAATAAAAAGGAGAATGAGTGCAAGGCTGTTGTATTTCGCCTTTTGATCGCAGTAGCATTGATGCGAATGATGATGATTAAAGTTATTTTTTAGCTTTTTGTTTATTAGGGTGGGTCGAAAAAATTGAATATTTTTTTTAACTTGCGATAGTGAAAAATTGGTTCCTAGACACTTTTGAAAAATGCTGTTCAAAGATGAGTTCTTAATTTTAATAGGAAGGTCCTTCTCATCTCAGTTTTCTATTTTTTTTTTCAGTTAAATTCATATCTCGAAATTACTTGATCGTACAGAAAAGTTCTATTGACATTTTTTGTAGGAAATTGAACGCTCTACAAAAAAGGTCTCTTGTGGTTAATCGATTACTCTAACCATTTAGAAGATATTCGCATTCGAATTCCAATGCGTACTGATTTTAATAGTTTTTTAATAAATATTTTAAATTTATCCATTCAAGTCATGAATGCGAATATCTTTTAAATGGTTAGAGTAATCGATTAACCACAAGAGACCTTTTTTGCAGAGCGTTTAATTTCCTATAAAAATATATGTTGCGCATTTTATAATATTTATTTATCTACGAGTTATAAAATTTAGAAGTAACAAAGAAATTTTTGTTAAATTCTTCAAACTTTGACCTCCGATATCTTCTAAACGGTAAGAGTTATGAAACAATTGTAAGATACCTTTTTTGTAGAGCGTTCAATTTCCTACAAAAAATGTCAATAGAACTTTTCTGTACGATCAAGTAATAGCGAGATATGAATTTCGCCATATGGGACTGAAGAAAAAATAGAAAACTGAGACAAAGATAGGCGACCTTCCTATTAAAATTAAACAGCTGATCATCTTTGGAGAGCATTATCTTTAAATGTGTCTAGCAACCAATTTTTCAGTGTCAGAAGTTAAAAAAAAATAGTCGATTTTTTTGACTCACCCTATTGTTTATACTTTATTTTCTTCGGTTCTTTCTCAAATGTTTTCATGGGATTAAGTATCAGTTTGATGGACGCAGTCAGATTGAATATAATATATAAACGTACATGAACCATGAAAATTATTTGAGTGATCCTAGTTAAGTGAAGTGTCGGATGTAGCTCAAAACCCTAAAGAAAAAGGAGAAAAAAAAATATAAAATAAATAAAGGAAATATTCCTTTTAATACAAAATTTTGTCTTTCACTTTATATGTTTGCGGGTATATACCTGCCAAAGAGATTTATTCAAGACACCCGCGTCGAAAGCCACTCTCCATACCAACGAAAACTCTTCTGCCTCCATTTACATCTTTATACATACATACATACATATATACATTCACATGTATACATAAATCTTATATATATATATTTCAAAGTATTCCGCTCCGTTTAACATCCCCACGTAATTCTATCGGACATCACCGTCAATCATCCACGGATTGTTGCGTTTTCCTTATTTCAATATGTGTATATATAGTGATGCAATATCAATTTCAATCATTTTATCAATATGTTAACGCTGAATATTTCTTTTTAATTCACATGATGATTGCCTGAATAAAAAAGTAAAAGTTAAAAAAAAAAAATCCACGTGCACAAATTATATAAAATATAAATTTATATATAATATTTGATTCTTTTTTTTTTTAATAATTTAATTCTTCAATTTCTTTTTCTTTTTTTTATAAGAATCAACTTGTCATGCTTCTGGGTGGTGTTTAAATTCCCAGGCAATTTGTATAGATTGCCATGTCGAGCTTTTGCCGACAAAGTCAAGCGCGAGTGTATACGTATATTATATAGTATCTTGACTTGCTGAAAACATGCGTGCACCATCGCTAAATCAACATGTATTTTTGGAAAGTGAATACACAACTTCCTGCCTATATTGCATTTGAGATGAGCATTAGTATATAACGAAGCAATGAGGCATATATAACCACTCTCTCTCTTTCTCTTCATATCATAAGAAATATATAGAGTGTGATGTGGATGTTGGTGTTGCCAAGGTATCCATGACATTTCATAAACACCAAATCAATTTTTATTCAACGTTGATGGTGTGTTGGCTGGCAACGACAACGCGATTTTTAGACGCCATCTGTAAATGAAATTTATTTATAAATCCATAAAGGTCTTTCTACTTAAACACATATAAATAAATATACATACATAAATGCTTTTCCGTCCATCTGCCATGTACATATATTAAACTAAACATCACCAACTATAATTCTCGTTGACTGTCCTCTTAATTTTTCAAATGCTCATGAGGATATATTTTTTATTTATTATTTACTTTCAATATAACAGTCACTTGGTTATAACTGCCATTATATATTTAAAACATATTTCTACAGCTGGGTATTGGGAGGTCATACTCTGTACAAGCATCTTCTCATCTTTTTTATTGTCACCACATAATTGTTGCTTTGGTTGAAAGCCAACCCAGGTTCGTTCCTCTAACTCTGCTTTGCTTTTTCTTTCTTTTTTTTTACTTGTTCTTCCTTCTTCCTCTCTAACCGTACATGGAGGAAATTTAATTGAACTCACACTTGGATGTAAATTATTGCTGGGTATTGACAGAAACGACGAGGGGGCAATAGTAATACATTTGGTGTTACGGTCGCTGTTAGCACGGTTAAACTAGCCTTTACTGTTTTGCCTTCGCCTTTGAGCGACTGAAAGCCGACGATGATGACGACGAACGACTGTACGGCCAACCACCATACCGCCCAATAAAACGCGTTCACCATAAAACGCAGCCGCGTCGCCAGCAAAACGACAAGCAGCAGCAGCACCCATGTATGTATATAGCTAAATGCCAAAGGAATCAGCATCATGAAGGTCTATAATGCGCGTCTCAAATCCTTTTATAACCGACACATTCGCCGCGCTTTTTTATTTCATCGCCTGTAGTTAAAAATAAATAAAATGAAATAAATTTATTGTATAAATATATATAAATTATATGAAAATTAATAAATAAATATAAATAAAGCATGATAGTAATATTTATACTATTGTCTGATAGCGTTGTTAGATAAATATACATGTGTATTATTATTTATTCAACTATACACAGCTAATATTATAGGTTATGTTATGTGAATATGTACTTACATTATATTTTATACTTTTTTTAGTGTTATATTCTTCATATGGCTTGAGTATTTGTATCAAATGTTTGCGTGCGATGTTAAAGAGTTGGTTGAACGTTAGTGATTCTCGAAAAAGATATTCTTTGATGTTTTGCCGCGTGAGCGCACACCGGAATTTCCTTGCACATAACCTAAAAGGCGCATTGGCTTATTTCGCCTACGTTACAACGCTGAAAACCGGATGTCGCACGATTGACGACATCAAAGAGTGAAATAAAGGAATATTATATAGACATGTATATAAATATGAGAGATAGAGATATGTTTTTATATGTATTATATATTATTTATATTTATATACTTGAATAAATAATTATTGTGGAAACAAGTTTTTGATGTATTGGATTGAGTTGATTATTAATTACGTATTAAAAGTTGTGGACTGAAAAATATATTGGATTAATTTTGAGGAGAATGAAAGTAGAAGTGTATATAATTAATTAATTCAATATGAGATTTAATTAATTATTTTAATTTAATATACCTGTATAGTTTAATTGCATTTCGAAAATTGAGATTTATTCATTTATAAAGACTGGCTTTTAACAGAATAATTTAGATTGATATTTTGATTATCTACATGTCCATTTAATCAGAAAAATATTTGTAAATTTAATTATTGATTTGTCTTAATTACTATAAAGCTAAGATTATTAATTGAAAGTTTTAATCTTTTGAAATTTAATCCAATATTTTTTTTAATTTACAGTGAATTATATCTACATCAAGAATGAATTTTAATTATTATATACACTCTGCATTTATTTTTTAATTGGAAAATAATTCATTAAACTTTTAAACAACATATTGAAAACTTTTATAGTTGAATATAATTTTCCTAAACAAAACTTTATCAAATTTTAAAACGATAATGAAATATATAAATGTATACCGCTATTTATATTTTCCAAACTATTTTATATTCATTGGAAAAAAGTAAATTGAGTACGATACATATTATTATAGAAAAGCAGATGTTGATATGCCGGGTGCATTGTTGTTAGGGTAAATACACAAGGCAGCCCACACCAACGAGGTAATTGCCGAAGAAAAAACGAAACGCGAAAGCTCGAATCTTCTATCAGCGGAAAATTGAGCAGTTTCCATCGGGGTTAAAATAGCTTGGGTGTGCACTGATGTCGTTGTCGCGACAAAAGTTTTCCTCCGGCAAGAAAAAAAAAAAAACAAAATATCCACACAAAGATAATATAATGAATAAAAAAAAATAAGGAAAAATCTAATCAGACTTTTTCAAAGAAGCAGGGTGAGAATATTTTTACCCAGCAAACTCCAATGTAACAAAAGAAAGAAAAAAAACCGCACTCAATAACCCCAGTGTACCTGGCGCGCGTGTATAACCTCACTTTTAATTTGTCCATTACATTTCTCATTTTTTTTTTCTCCTCTTTTGCATTATACATACATATTATATGTATATACATGCATATAAATACTCATATTAAATTCGCGAATGTAATTCCTGAAAAGAAAAACGAGAGTGTGCAAGCAAATTATTCAGCAGTAACAAAAGTAATATAATAATATATATACATATATATGAAACTATAATAACCTATACGTATACAATAAAAGCTAAAAGAAAAGATTATAATCGAACACGTGTGTGATTTACCGTGAGATATTCCACGAAGATACTCATCAGCACCAAACGTCGTCGCGTGCTTCTTCTTATTCTTTTATTTCTTCATTTCTCTTTGCTTTTTCTTTTACTACTACTACTACTACTACTACTGAAACTACTACATACACCGCCTTATATATTTTTCACTCCCGGTGAGAAACTGAGAATTGTCTGATGTCATTCATTGCCACCCGGCGAGCGATTTATTGCGCACGCCACCGCCGCTACATCACTCGCTCACTTACTCTTTTGCACCAAGCTATATAATACATAACCTCTTAACCAAAAGAGAGCTGTTTAAGTCGCGTGGTGAAGACTTGGCGACTTTGATCGCGCGAGTATGCTAATTGCCTCACTCGCGCCCACGCATCAGTGGTTTTGACACACTCGCCACATTACCACTTTATATATATGTACATTTATTTATTTATTTATTTATTTATTTGTGTGGTGAAAATATACAGCAAAGTCGTTTGGTGCGTCCACGCTAAATATCCCTATATACAACATCAAAAACAATTATTTAAAGATTAAATCGTATCAATGACGTTAAATAAAAGCTACCTACATCTTTTTATACATATTTATATACATATAAATTGTAAATTGTCGATGCATATATTTTTCCTTAATGAGTTGCGTGATATTGAACGTTCAAGTTGTTGATCATGGCATCAGCTATTTGTATTTCCATCCAAGCCCACCATGAAGGCAACGTTAACGTAATATATTTATATATACCGTTAACTAACACGCCTGCGGGTTTCTTTTTTTTATTTTTGAAATAACCAGAGGACTCGAATTAATTGATAAATTAATTATAAACAGACGCTCATGGGAAAATGACATCAGGTAGAAACAGGGAGAGTTGGGTGTGTATATCCAATCATATGTCTAGGGGGCAAATTATACATATGGCGTATGTAGTACATATGTATAGAGTATAGACCACGATATAAATGAAACTGTAACAATAAATAGATAAATAAATAAATAAATGATTGAATGAAAATAGAGAGAATTAATTAGAAATAAAATTAAATAAAACTGGTTGTTGCAATGTGTAGAATATTAATAAGATCTTAATATTTTTTTACATACCTTTTTATATATATGTATATTATGTATGTAGGTATGTGTGTATGTATTTATGTATATATATAAATGCCATCATCAACTTGAATGCCAATGGGGTTTGTTGAGGGAGCCATTAGAGGGTGATGCCACTTTTGACTAGCATTCATGATAATAACTTCCAAGTTTTTTCGAATTGGATCTTGAAGAGAGAAAAAGAAAATAATACAAAAAAATTATACAGTATCATGAGATAAAGAGAGAAAGAGATAACAAAAATTGAGAGAAAAATACGAAACAAAATTGGTAATTATTTCAAATTGGTTTGGACTAAAAAGAACCCAAAGTTTTTCGTTGGTTTTATATTCACATCCACCGTCCGGTTTTTTTTAACGCCGGGTGGTTTCGATTATTTCCCGGAATCACATCGTCGGGCCCCAAATGAGTCGCTAAAGTTGGGTGTGGTATATATATATATATATATATATATTCTTTATCCATGTTTAATATAGTACATAAATGCGTGCGTTGATGTCGTGACGATCGATCCATTTGTGTTATATAGTTGCTCACCGGCTTCATCATCATTATTCTCCATTAATTTGGCTGACGCATAAACAATATGTCTGTGTGTATATTATTATTCTATATTGCGTATATAACCTCAAAATGCAAATTTAAAGATTTGGAGTAAATTGGAATAGAAACGCTGTGTTATATCACCTAAGAGAAGGTGGAAAGTATAAACCTAACCTCCAACCGGTGGTTGAATCATCAAAAAAAAAGATATAAGGACTTGGGTGATGTATGCAAATGTCCACTTGATGTAAAGTAAGTGATGAGAAGATGTAAATGCACACGCGAGTTTCATCTCTTGTACACAACTTGGTATATTACACCTTCAAGTGATATTCGCCTGGTATTTTCATGTGCAAATGATACTTAACCCTCATGTCTGTATATGTAAATGAAAGACTGAATCAACATTCAGACAGTCTGATGTATAGGTTATGTTGCTCTGTACTGCTTACATCAATTCCAATGGCCAATATCGTTTAATATTATACATTTGATATTTACAATTGATAAAAGTATTTAAAATGAGAAAATATAATACATAAATCTAATGAATGTTGTATTATATGAATAGATAAAGAAGATTGTTTATGGATATTGTTATGAAACATGATCTATGATGATTTGGAAGAAAAATAGTAATATGAAATGAAATAATAAAAGAAAAATATCAGGAATTACATGGGAGTTAGTCTTGCATAACGTTCACAGAGATAAACAACAGAACATTAATGATTATGTATATGTATGATACACTCTATTTGATATCCCTTGGGCCGCCCTCGCTCGAGATTTACATATGTGCTAAATGTATTCTTGTTCATATGTGTTATAATATTGTACGATGATATTATTTATATATGTGTTTGTATGTACACATTCAACTCTTCGTTCATGCAATGTTCAAGAGGATAATAGAATTCCCACGGGATTGACGTCATTGTCTAATTATTTTAAATACTTCTTTTGTCTGCATATCCATCAATCTTCAAATAGTGATTTGTCAAAAGGTGTATGGATGTATTGCTAATAATATGGGTCTTTTGTGGTGTTCAAAACTTGACAAATTGACAAGTGAACGTTTAATTATGTGGAGAAAAGAGGCGGGAATCATTCAGACTATGTTCAATATATAATTCGCATATATTAACTTTTATTTTGTAATTTGGACGTGATCATTTGTGGATTTGTAAAGTCAAAAATATGATGAGATTATTATTAGTTTGAGAAATTACATCAAAATTTCATGTTAATTTTATCGTTCAGCTTTTAAGAAATATATAAAATCGTTTGGAATCGAACATAACCTCTAATACGAGCCTGGTTTGAAAATATTTTCTCTTTTTATACATAAAAATGAAATTGGAAAATTCTTATTGGTTAAACTACTTAATAAATTGAACAACTGGTACGCATGGATATTAAGAATGCTATTAAAAGTATACTTAGTTGAAATTTCAAGTTAATCGGAATATTAATATCCAAGAAAAGCTTTACGTTATACTCTGAAAAAAAGTTGTTTCGAAATAAACGACTGTACAGCCGCCATTCTTTTTTTATGGGCTTTTTTTTTTACCCTACTAATTCAAGATTAATAATCTATTAAGTCTGTATAAAGTATAAATATTTAACGAATAATAATTAATGAATTAAAAATTATTGAATTTTTAATTGTAATTCGTGCTAGTCAGTTCAAATTAACATTAATTATATAATTTACATAGAAAATAAATATACACAAATGTTACTAGTTAATATAAATATAATCGCAACAATCGAAGATCGATATATAAGTATTTTGACTTAATTATTATTAAATAAACAATTCAAGAATAACCTTTATCAATATTAACAAAAATTATAAATAAATGATAGATTAAAAAAGTATCTATACACTAATATAATATCAAATTGAATATATCGATTTAATTTGAAATTTTTAATGTATCGATATTTTTAATTGCGATATATATCGATATATTTATAAAAAAAAAAATCCTTTCTTCATAACGAAAAAAATTCACAATATTTCAAAGGAATATAAAAACATAATTTGAAATACACAGAATATATAATTAAATGTATCTCTTAAGACACCGTGTATATATATATATCCAATAATAGAGACATTTTACTTTCATTTACAAGCAATATGCAGTCTACATGTCATCCACCATGACACTAACGACAAGGTAAAACGAAGAGAGAGAATGAGAGTATAAGCCAAAGGTAATTCGATCTGTCGGTTGTCGATGGGGGGGCTTTCGATCGACCGTCCAATAACTGAAGGAAAAAAAAAATCATTCGACGGCTTTCATCGTCGGCGTCGTCGTTACGTTGTGTGCAGCGTATATAGTCAACTCTGCAGTGTAATCGTTATATACCCATATATGTACATTATATGCGATGACTATCCCCAATATATATGTTATATCAATATAACATATACATATATAAAAGCTACATGTCTTTTTTTTATTTTTTTTAAACATACAACCGCAGGCATAACGGATATCCAGCTGAGATTATATGACCAGTTAAGTGTCTTTTGCCTCCATTTTCCAGATTAAATTCACTGGCGTCTGCACTAACTTGCTACTGCGGAAAAACATTTTAAAACAGATCAGTTAAGATGAATAATTACGATTATTATTTGAATAATTATCTTTCATCATTAATAGTAAGGTAATTTTAATTATATATACAAATAATTTTATATATTTAATCGTAATATTAAATTTATAATCTATCCTAACCTATAAAACTAATATTTCATCCTCTATTTTATCTATAATCTGTTCTAACCTATAAAACTGATGTTTAATATATATTATATATCAATTGCAATAGGTTCTTTTAGGTTAAACAAATATACAAAAATATTTGTGTTATAATTTATAAGTAATAACTCATAACTACATTTTTTTTGATAATTCAAGATGAAAATATTTTTGTTTGTTCTTTCATTGTAGCTTACTTTAACCTCAAAAAAACTATTTTTTTTTCTCATAAAATAAATCATTGAATTTTTTTCAGCTATTAAAATGAAAATAGAAGACTCTGAAACTTCTTACTCATGTAATAAAGATGTATTATTTCTAAAATCGGTAAATAAAATAACGAAACATTATCAAACTTTTACTTATATAAATTTAGAATCTAAGGCCATTCTCACTAACAATCGAAACTTACGGATTTTCCATTTCTTATAGGCTTCAATTTTCATAAAAAAAACCTTATTACTCCTTTATAAAAAAACTCGATATCAATTACTAAAAGAAAATTTAATGATCTACAAACTTTGAAGAAGTTACTGCCTCAAGATTATCTAAATTTTTATGATAAATTAAGAGTCGAATCTAATCCCGAAAAATAATTTAAATTACTGGTATAACTTTCTAATAATAATAACAATACTTTAATTGAACTGATGATTAATTTTTTTGAAAAATTTTGGTGTAATCTATTACAAATTTACTTATAAAAATAACTTGAAATAATTTTAAGAACTCATTGTTCGTCTAATTACTCTTTAAAAGCATATCGAATGTAAGTGATTAACTAATGATTGAATATAACTAAAGTGAAACTTATGTGTCAAAAAATCATTTTCAATGATCTTACAGTAAAAAAATTTTTTTTAAATTATTACCAGAATTTATATAACAAAAACTCGTATCTACATAAAATCATCATTAGCTTTTGATTGCCAATGGCAATCATGAAATTTTCGTTTATCTATTTATAAATTGACACGAAAATAGCGTCTGAATTTGATATTTTTTATTAATATTTATGTATTTTCGATATTAAAAAGTGTTTTTATTGATTCCTAAAAAATTACGATTTTGTAGTTATACGAGATATAATACCCAGAAAGGGGACGAATATGTATAGTAATTATTATAGTGACATGTACTGTATCTCTATTTAATCTGTAGATATTTTTCTTTCTCTTGTTTTTATTTCATTTTTTTTTTCTTACACACATGGACTATTGTGAGGGTTTATTAAAGGGATTTTATCCTATTATTCATGCCCCGCTGGATGTTTGTAAGGTAAATGGGCCCTATCACTGTCGCATTAACAAAGCCCACCACTGACATGGTTATGATGGCAATAGGATACCTTCTAGTGTAGATGGGTCATGATGAAGTACAAGGCGCTCTTTAAATAATAATTATTATTCATGTGCAATAATGATGATAATGGATGAAGGGCCAATGGCAGTATGTTCATATATATAGTCTTGTTCAACAAAATATTTCTTATATTGAATAGAAATTCTCTCACTCACAAACTTCTTTAAATGCATCATCGAATAATTTGAATATGAATTTTTTTTTTTTTTCATTCACTTGTATTCTTTGTTGACCTGTCTTCATATAATTCACTCTCTTATTACTTTGCTTGAAACGAAATATTTTTTTCTCTTCATATATTTATTATTTTTCATCTTCTCTTTTTTACTTTTCATACAAATTTTTTTGTTCTATCGTATTGAAAAAGCTTGATGTCTACTAGCATATACCTTTCTCTCTTCATTTCATGTCCTTTATTTTTACTGTATAGTTTTATATTTATCGATTATTTATTTTTTCCTTCTTTTGTGTATTAACTTTTTTTATTTTCCCTCAGATAATAATTGAAACGATCAAGTGCACACAAGTCGTCTTACTTATGTATAGAGCTTAAGTCGACATATTGACTTCTGATATTGCATGATCCATGGCTCTAAATCGCCAATAGGGGAGAGAAGAAAATCCAAACTGTCAATATAAGGGTGGAGAATTACGTGGTACGATACAATAAATGCAATGCGAATATATACTGATGATGGCTGATACCAATGTGTATTTATTTACAAAATGTCCGCAACGATCTATTCATCAAATGGTTTATTGATATACCTCTTTATATACAGCAACTTCACATCACTACAAATACACATATATGTAAATGTATAATGTATATATATTGAAATGAGAAACTGCTATTGCAAGAAAGCAACGGATATATTTTTATATAGTGAGGAAGACAAAAATGAGTTGAGAGAAAGCCGCATATACAACTGGGAATAAATGATACTTTCTCGTATTTGTATACATGGTTATAATCTTTTATGAGCCGATGATGTTGAAAATAAATAGCTTATCCAAAAGCCCTGAGGGGCCACATTATACATATATCCCTCAGGAAGTTTATTATGTTTATATACATAGGTGTATTGTAGTGCGGAAGAGCTGATTTTTTTTTTTTATCTTTGAAATATATTTAGTTTTGAAGAATATATTTTGGTGATGCACTCGCGTTCCTATTTTATAAATTGTAAATACAAGTAAAATTAGGCGTATTATACTCATACAGCTTAGAAGAAAATAAAATACTACAATGAAATAAACAAAATGATTCATGAATTGAAAATATTAAAAAATATTTTGATAGAATATATATCAATTCATTTGTTTATTCCTCCCATAATTACGCACATAATTTCCCCATTACAGTAGCGTTATAAATGTTTAACGCAACAGTTTCCGAAGTCGATTAAGAAGTTTCACTTTAATAAAATAGTTATTTGTATGCCAAGCTAACTGTGAAGTTGATCTTTTTTAGCCAAATGATTATCCTAATTTAATTCATTCATTACTGATAATAATTAGAAATAAAAAAATATCGATATTTATATTGACAAAAATCATAACTAAAATTTTCATGCTAAAAATATCAAATTAAATATTTCCTCCATTTAATTTGCTATTTTTGGTGTATATTAATATAAATTAAATGAATTATAAATATATTTTTTTACTTATATAATTCATTTCCCATGATGAATTATAGCTAAATAAATTATTTACAAATGTAGTTGAGGTCAGTAAAAATTCTAAGACCTTGAACAACAAGTGTGTGGAAGGCACGCGCGTGTGCTTCAATAAATCTATCTAAACTCGTTAAGAAAGCGATAAAAATTCGTTTGAAGAAAATTTTTCTTTGTATACATACATCTGTCACTAAATGAAAAAAAAAAAAATATATTTCTTTTTTTTTTTTCGCTTCTTCATCCTCATTTTACACAGTTTTTTTTTTATTTCTTCTTTTTTATTCCTCGCCACCACCTTCTTCTCTCGCCCCTACTACACTTATTTTTATAAAAGAGACCGCGCGCGTGGTTACGCCTCCAGTCCAACGACTTTACCGACCTCTCTTCTTTTCTTTTCTGGCTGATGCGACCTGTAATCTTTGCCCAAGAAACGGTCTGCTCTAATTATATAGCTTCCTTTGGCGCACACTTGAAAAATCTGTCCTTCTCCATCCATTTTTTTCCTTTCATTCTTCTCTTCATCTTTCATCTAATTGGTTTCTTCCAACGAGCCATGTGAAGAGAGTTAAAAGAGAAAAACGACGAACTATTCATATACATATACACAAGATATATTCTTCACTACATCATTAATGATCACTGTCATATGACTCGCTATATGTGTGTTGTTTTCTCTATGTTATAGGTACTTGGGTCTCGAGCAAAGACTGAGTGGAGCTGCTGAAAGTGCTCCAGGAAGTCCAGACAGCGTCGCGCCACAGATTGGTGCGGGTGTTATTGGTCCAGCAAGTGCTGAAAGGAATTGTAAGAGCTCGCACTTGACCATCAAACAGCAGGGGATATGTTCACGCTCACCTCCAATATTACAAGTTAGTATAGATCAAATATAGAGGAATAAAAGATGCAAATTTGGAATACCACTTTTTTAAAAAATCGTATTAATCATATAGGTTAAGAGATAAAAATATAAGAACTGCATTAAATGTTAGAGAAACTTATATTTTATTTAAATAAAAAAAAATGAACAGCCTCGGATTATTATAAATAGGATAAATTTTGATTTAATCATAAAATTGCAGATTGTCGTGGTTTAAACCAATGTGAATATAATTTGTAATAGGGTATTCCAAATTACAATCACCTAAATAATCAACTTTAATTAACTATATAA
>JAQQBS010000002.1:11457865-11479130 GCA_030347275.1 Microctonus aethiopoides | reverse complement strand
TAAAATTTGTATTTTAGGAAGTAGTATTTTTGAGAATTTTTTGAGAAAAATCGAAAGATACAGTCTCAAAATCCACATTTTAACTTTAAAATTAAAAGAAAAAATCAAATTCATCATTGATAATTTTTTTCATAATTTTTCCAGAAAGTTCATTAAAAAACAAAAATTTTGAAAAAAAAAAGACTCAAATCGGACAATTCGTAGTCAAGTTATGGCCATTTGAACATTAAAAACCCCAAAAATTTTCAAAAATTTATCTTCTGAACGGCTCGATAAAAAAATTTGAAAAAAATCACCTCACCCTATTTCGATGGATAGAAAAAAATGCCCAAGTTTCAGCGAAATCGGAGATGCAAAGTTCATTGGTAGGATGAGTTGGCATGGAATGCCCCATCTATTTTATTATTACTTACAATTGAAATGATGATAAAATAAAAGAAAGACAGAACAAACCTCATCAGGAAGATGTCCAAAGCAGTAGCATTGATCTGCTGGATATAATGTCTTCATTGGACTATTATAGGGATGATGCAGTGAACGAGGCAGGTTTCGAAGGAAACAACGGTTGTCATTTAAACTATATATTCATGCCAATATTATTCACATTATTATCAATAAAAATATACTTTTATAATATTTAGTATTTATAAGATAATTTTAAACTTTTCATACCTGAGATATTCTTTAAAACTCTGAATGCTTTTTTCACTCCATGTTAAACAAGTTGGACAATAGTTATTACAAAACATTTGCATTATTCCATGAGTTTGTTTGTTATTATTCCTCAAATTCTTTATCATTAGTAGTAAATCATCGTCCTGCACAGTCATTCTACAGACATTACAAATTTAGAAAAGATTTTGAAAATAATATCTTATTTTTTCACTTGACAATAAGAATTATTACACGTACAAATGAGCAATTTCACGAGCGACATTGATATAATGTTTCATATTTATATGTTTCACAATTGAACCCAATCGTATGTTTGATAATTGAGGATTTTTATTTTTTCTTGCGATTTGTAGGTTATGTATTTTAGATGACTTCCCTGTATTAATGAAGAATAAAAATTATTGATTAATAATTTTGTAAATCGAAATTAATAAATAAATATCTGTTTATTCTGAATGATTTGAATATAGATTTCATACCTTTGGGATCCAGTTCATTATCTTTCCAATTGTAACTGAAAACAGAATCGATTATAATTTTATTTAATCACAGAGTATATTTCAAGTTTGTTAAATAATTATACTTGTATTTATATAAATATTGTGGAATATTACGTTGTAGGTAAGATGAAAAAGTCAAATGAATCAGGAACAAATAATGTTTGATGAATACTTTCAATAGCTCTTACAGAATTTAAATAATTTGTTACAGCCATCAGTATTGCTTTGCCATTGTTATCGCTGGATTCAAAAAGAAGTGAGCTGGGAAACTGGTCCTTAGATTTCTAAAATAAAAAAAAAACATCAATAGATACATAATTTAATTCAAATTCATATGAATTTTGTAACGTTCATAACCTCAATAATCATGCCAGCTATGTTGATGTGAATCTTTATGTTTTGTGATGCTAATTTAGCAAATAACATTGCTACAGCATTATACTGCACCAAGTAACGTAACACAAGAGTAGTAAGTTTTTCTGTAGTTCTATAAAAACAATTTTAAATATATAAAATAAAATGATTTTACAATTTTTTCTCTAGTGACATTAATAAATAATATACAGAATTACTTACTGTACAATTTCATATGGAATGCCAATCAGAATTTCAGGATAAACAACTATCACACGTTCTTCATCTGAAATTTGTGCGTTCAAATTATTGGATAATAAAAAAAATTCAAGTAATCGTTAAATCTCACTTACAATCCACACGTGGACATTTATGCCTGGATGAACCCTCATGACATGAGATTGATGGAGAATTCATTACTTTATCACTTTCAGACAGATGAGAATGTGATGATTTATCGTCTTGACTCATTAGTGGAAAATCAGAATTGACCCATGTTTTAATAAGCATATTGAAATCATTTGTTGTTTTATCAGAGTCTCTTATATCATGATTTGGAGATGCTGATGATGTACCATCAGATAAATCATCTTGGGGTGTCATATGATCCGGGAAATAATAAGGAGTTATTACTCTCACGTACTGACTTTCGTCTACTTTATGTTGATAGTCACGTAATTGATCCAATGGAAGGCAAATTATGTCGTATCTTACATCTATGATTCCAAACTGCAAATTATATGATATATTACACTAAAGGAAAAAATTAAAGGGTCAAAAATTTTTTGGCAATTTTTGCGTGTTTTTTGACGGGCTGTATTTCAGTGAAAAATGGTCGTATCGAGTTTCCAAAAAAAGGATTTTGAAGCTCTGAGTCTCTAGTTTTTAGTCCTTGTAGCGAAAAAATTTTGGAAGTTACGGTTATTACGTGATGCTAAGAGATAGCGCGAAAAAAAAAATTTGCAAATTTTGTGTCTTTTTTTTTTGAGTGCACGAACTTGGGAAATTTTTTTTTAGCTAAACCACCGAATGGGTTGGATAGCTTGTTTATTCAGCTTCAATTTCGTTTTTTTAAAACCTTGATACGACCATTTTTCACTGAGATACAGCCCGTCAAAAAACACGCAAAAATTGCGAAAAAATTTTTGACCCTTTAATTTTTTCCTTTAGTGTATTTATTAATTATTTTATTCAAACTTTGTACAATAGATTTAATAAAATATACTCACAATACAGTTCCATTCCTCAAGTAGAACAATAGCCGATGATTTTTCAAGATCATAATACGTTGTGAATTTCCCAAGTTCTTTCATAACCTAAAAAAAAATATTCAATTTCATTATATAGAGTTGTTCTAAAATATTATATCATAAATCATACTGAATTCCTTTATTGTCTCTATGTATTAATACATATTACGTATATACTAACTTCATAATTCCGTTCAACAACATCGCCAACTTGCATGGTAGTCCATATTGGTAAATGTTCATTAGCTAAAAAAGATTCTGATGCTTTCAACCATTTCAATGCAATCAACTCGTCATTTTCAGTTATAATCTCTGTTTTTAATTCATCAGGCACACCTACAAGTACAAAAGAAATATTTCAACTGTATGAATAATTAATTTTTACATTTTTACATAATAAAACAAGATGTCATTATAATTCTTTGATACTAAATACTGTTAAAGAGCCATTTAATTATATAAAATAACAACTCATAACATAATTATCAGGTTTATAATAAATGATCAGTATATACCTTTAACTATAATAAATAAAAAGATTTTTACTAGTAGAAATATAAAATAATTTTTTATAATGATTTGTGTCATTTTTATACTTGATTGATAATTTATCTATGAATTTTTAGTACTTAATGTTTCTTGATAGAATAATCGGCTGTTTTTATAGTCGAATTTTTCAGATTGTAAAAATTATGTATGGGGATTTTTTTACAGTTCAATAAAAATATTTTGTAGTTATTATTATCAACAACTGTGTTACACAATATAACTATCTGAGTGTAATCATAAGCAAATAATATGTTTAGGTAGATACAGCTTTGTTTAATATGAATAAATTTTTTTGAAAATGAACTATTAGTAAAATAACAGTCTAAAAATAAATAGAATTATTCAAACTTAGTTTGAAAATCGCTGGTAATCTCAAAATATATTTATTTATCTTTTAGTAATAATTATTGAATTAATAATTGCGGATTTTTGTTTATAATGAATAACATTTAATGAATAAATATTGTTTACTTATTTTATCATTGGTTTTATAAAAATTACTATTCATATTTGAGAAACGGTTTTTTGTTTATGCATAATTAATTTTGTGAAGATTAAAAATAATTCTAAAATTGTCTAAATCACTTTTCTGTAATTTTGATGTTGAATTATTATCACAAAAATATAATCAGAATGTATCATGAACTTATATAATAACTATTAATACAATTTTACGTATTTGTTGAGCTGAGTAAATAATACTTTACATCTTCGTTCTGCTCGTAGGAAAATTAAATTTACTTTAATTCAAATTTTCTATTTTAATTGAGTTAAATATTCAAAGTCGATCTTAACCTCATTTAATATTTTGTCTTTCAAGTCTTCATATTTAATTCATATGTTCAAGTTCAATTATATATAACGAGTAGCATTTTTTTAAAATATGTTTTATTCATTATATAGCTATAATAATATCTAATTAAGAAATAAAAACATCTTAATAATATCTTTATATATCGTATATTCAGATACATTATTTGTGTTATTTTATTTTAAATTGTTTATGTTAACTTATTGGATATTGTAGAATATTTGAGGTTAAGATCAGTGGAATCATTTGGGAATATATAAAACAGTCATAGATTTTCAAATTACAATTGTTTATCATATATTCAACAAATAATCAAGACATAAAATGTCGTTATGGATTCCTAACCTCACAAGTACATGACTAGATTTTAAAACACTAAGAAAACAATTTTGTAATATTAAATATAATTTACTGATTTATAGTGAATAATTATTGAATAAAATAAATAAAATGTATATTTAAATTAGCGTAATTATTTTGTAAAAATAATGTCGCTACTCTGTCAGGAAAACATAGATAATTGTCAACGATTTTTTTAAAATGATTCAATAAAAATTAAACAATTATTTGAGTCAAATATAGTCTTTTACTCTTAATAAATAATTTATTATCATTCAATGAGGTAGTTTCGCATTGTATGATTCTATATAAATATACGTATGTCTTTTTCTTCAAAATTGTAAGAGATATACATATATTTAAATTGATAAATTTATCAATAATAATTAAACCAATAAATATTTTCTTCATCAAATAATTCATTAGTCGCCAGAAATTTTAAAAATCGACTGATATTTGATCCAAATTATATTTATAAACCACCAATATTAATTACTATCATATTAATCAAACGCTAAAAAATATTCTAGTAAACAAATATTTTCTAAAATGAATCCAGCTATCAAATAACATTATTTAATATTTATATATTATTTTATCAGCACACTCCTCATTGGAAGAAACTTATAAATGTTCCAAAATAAATTATAGATTGGAAAATTTATTTAAATACCATCTATGGTCCATCATTGTTGCTAAAATTCCATGATCAAGTGTCACTGAACTTTTAGAATCAAAATCCATCAATGGTTCACCATCCAATGATGTGACCATCCCTCCAAGTGCACTAAAATCAATTAATTCAACTTAATTATCATTCAATCTAAACATTTATACATTAATAAATCTGCTTTACATACGTAATAATTGCTGCGCCTGAACAAATGTCCCATTTTTTAATCATTGTCATATGAATATAAGCCGTAACATTTCTATTAGCAACCTCAAGGGATTTATATCCTGCTCCAGCAGCTGACACTATCCTCACATCATCACCTAATGCTAACTTGGAGCTATTATAGACACGCCCAGCATGAGATCTTGATACAATAAGCACTGGATCTTTATTAGTTTCAGTCTAAAAAAATATTTTCATGTAATTTATTATTAATTGACAAAGTATTGACAAAAATATTTATATTATACTTACTGTTGATAACGTGTGTAAATTGCTAGATGATCCATGATTAGCCCAGGCCCAATAAGTTTGCTTTGATTCAAATGGTTTATGAATAACTCCAATAGACGGCATTCCTTTCACAGCTATGCAAACCATTGTGGTAACATAACCTAATAAATTTTCTGAAATAATTAATTTTACAATTATTCATTTAACAGTTAAATATATTTTTAAAGTTGAATAACTATAATTGAGATGAGTAAAATTGAAATAAATCTAAATGTATATTCATGGGATATATTTAATTTTAAATATTTGCATCACCAGTGAATTCTTTTGTGGCATCTAATGGATCAATCCAGATTGTAATATCTTCAACATTAACCTCAATATCATCTACATTCTGAATACGCTGTAAAATAGTAGCATCTATTGTTAAATCCTGCTTATTTGTATCATCACATCCTTTAGATTTTTCTTCGGAAATTATGAGTGAAGATGGGAAATTATTTGATAAATAACTGTACATTGCACAGTGTGATCTGTAATCTGCAGTTGTAACAGGATCATCGATGCCTTCTTTGGTTTTCCCTTTATTCTCAATTGTCATTTTGATATTCTCATGAACATTGATAACTTCTAAACCACCAATTTCTGCTGCTTTGATTGAAGCAGCGAGCAATGATTTCAGAGATATTGTATCAGTATTTGATCTCCATGTCAATAATGAAGATTCACGTATTGCATAAAGATAAAGTAAAATTAATAATATTGCACTAACACACAATGTTAATTTGTGTATTCGAATGTTTGCACCAATATTTATCGTCATTTTTAATTAATTGATGTCACGTCTCTGTCTATGCAATATTAATCTTTAATTTATCATTCAAGTATTTATATTCTTATGCCGCCATTTTTTGTTAAATATGTATAAAACGGATTTTACAATTGCGCATGCGCATGGTTTATGTATTACATGTTTTTTTTGTTTTTTCAGTATATATGTGTATACATATGATATATCCACATGAGTAAATAAAATTATGGAAAAGGACAAACGATATATTTAATAAATATGTTCCTTATTCTATGGAAAAAAAAAATAATTTTGTTGGTTAGGTTATTTTGCCTTAGTTTCAAAAATAGTTTTATATAACATATTTCAAAGTTTAGTATTTATTTTTCGAGTTATATTATGATAATTATGTATATTTCATATGTACATATAGGCTAATTTGTTCATTAGCCTACAAACCGAGCAGATGAAAAAAAAATAGTAATATAGGTTATGTATAGATGGCGATGGAAAACTTTTCCTTTATTTGTGTTTTATTTTCGCGGACTTTAAAGCAATTGGTGTTTGATAATAATAAAATATAATAAATAATAAATAAATTATAATGGAGGAAGATCAGGAATTGATTGCATTGAAAAAGTTACGAGATGAATTAATTGAAACAGCCTTAACACGCCGAGATAAATTATCTGAACATCTAAAAACACAAAAAACCAAAAAGAAAAATGTTAATATAACTTTGTGAGTAATTAATTTCATTTAAACCATATGTTTATTCTCTAATTAATAATTATTTTATTGAAATAATGAAATTTGTTTATTTATTTATATAGACTGAATGCCATACTTAATGAATCAGCTTTACCAAAAGATGAACAATTTATAGAAAATGTAGCAGAATTAAACAAATTAACCCAAAATCTTGTTGGATTTACGTACAATAATATCAATAAAAAATGGATCAGAGACAATGTGTGGCTTTATAATACTGATGTATCAATGAAATCTTTAAATTTTAATTTAGATTTAACTGTAGATCAAAAGGTGAATTCATAAAATTATATTTTTAATATTTCAATTTAAATTTACATACATAAATATTTTTATTCTATTTTTCTAGAATGATACAAATGAAATAATAGATATTATGTGTCATTTTGAAGAAGTGGATTCAAGTCTATTGCAAGAAATTTATCCATGGGTTTTATCATCAAGTAGAGCCAAAAATTTTTCTTCTCTTATGTCTGGTAAATAATAATATATAAAGTTTTTATATTAATTTCTGTGTACGTTTTTGTTTTAAATATTTATTGAATTTTCAGCTTTCAGTGAATACAACGAAAAGTGTGTTGTCAGGAAAAAAATATTGTCCAAATTGGTGAATAATAAATTTGTGACTGTAAACAAATGCACAAAAGAAGAAGGTGGTTTAATAATTTATATTCATTCACCAAAATCATTGGAAAAATTTTATGCTGAATATTTATGGAAATTAAAAATGAATCTAATAACAAAATCTATCGATCATTCTTTCACTATAAAATGTTTAGATCAAGGTAATTTTTACATAAACATAATAATGAGGAATGTTAACTAGTGATAATTAATTTTTTTTTTTTTATTATTGTCAATAGATTTTATGGACGCACATCCAAATCTTATTGGAGATTTTTGTAAGCCCGGACTTAAAAGAGATAAATTAGAAAACTTATGGAACGATTTGTGTCTTGCTATTGATCAATATAAATAATATCGTTTATGTTGATTAATATAATTTATAATAAAAAAAAAAAATTGTTTAGCTGGTATTTAAAGAATTTTTAATTTTCATCTACTTTCCCCAGTGGCGCAATTGGTTAGCGCACGGTACTTATAAGACAGTATTATAGTGAGCAATGCCGGGGTTGTGAGTTCGAGCCTCACCTGGGGAATAATTTTTTTATAATTATTTATAATACATTTCATTTTAATATTATATTTTAGTAATATTACAGTATCCAAATTATTTACAAAAAAGTAACGAAATTCTCAATTATTCAATTGGACTGCTCTGCTTTTTCTAAATTTTTTTCTGCCTCTTCTTTTGCTTTTGCTTCATCTTCAGCTTTTTTTCTAGAACTCCATGCTGTCATTATTGTATATGGATGCATAGGAAAGAATCCAGCAATTCCAAGAAGTTCTTTAATTGATTTAGAAATATCAACGTTTCCTTGTCCCAACCAGAATTGTATCCTCTCAAAATTGAAAGTTACTAATTTTTCATTGTATTGATTCACCATAGGATCATAAGTTCCCACTTGTTCAATTGGTGGATCACCTTTAACACTTTGTGGCTATATAAAAATAATTATTAATTCATTAAAGTATCAAAATTTATCATAATAAATTCAAAAGAAAAAATGAAAATGTAATTTTACCGTCGTGACAACAATGTGATAAAATGGCCGATTTGCACAACCATAACGAGCCAAACGTATTACTTTTTTCTCTAAATCTGAATAAATACCTGTACCACTCGCTGGATGTAATGGAAACCGCGGCATTTTATTTCTATTTATTATACAAATTCTCAAATAAATAATCTAATTCACCATAAAGGTTATGTTCATAAGTAAAACTTTTCTTTCACCGCTTTAAATATAACAGCGCATGCGCATGTATGTTATTATTAGCACTAACCTCAACGTCCAATAAGAAAACGAGAAATATATTTTCGGTGAATTTTCATTAAACTACATAAAAGACTGTATTTGAGAATCGATCGCGTGCATCGTGATGTCGTGAATCGCCATCTTGCCAAAAACCAACCAATAAAACTCGAGAACGTTACATATACGTCATAAGGTAAGATCATAGCGAATAAATTCGCTCGCAATATTATTCGCATTCATAAGTGTACATATATACATACATATATACATATATAACACGAAGAAAATTGTGATTGTGAGTATTCTGGGGGGCATCATTGCATTGGTTGTAGGCGTAGAAAAAAAAAAAAAGAAAAGGCGAAGCATTTCCTACAGCGATTATTTGTAAGCAGGGGCAGGGGAGTGGGGTCACGTGATCAAGTTGCGTTTTAAGCGGACTAACCAGGTACAGGAACTAATACGTTGTTTTTTCGTGGTTTTACGCGCGCCGCAGACGTGATAATACGAGGTAACGATAAACTGATGCGTATAACATTAATAAACATCCTCAGGGACAATTATTTTAGTGTCTATATACTTTGTGTCTTTACGCCAATAATTCGGTCCAAAATCCGCCATTCTATTCACAGGCTTTGTGGAACCCTATCAATGGTTGTGTGCCTGGTTTATATATACATATATTTTTGTCTTGTGTGTGTATGTATATGTATGCATGCATGTAGTATATATGTGTGTGTGTCACCCGCCACTACCGCTACGATGATGCTTGACAAGCCTTCCCCCGAATCCACAAATGGCGTCCATCGTGCACATGGTCTTGCAAAATTACAGTTCTACGACGTGTTTTAATTAGTTTTTTTTTTTTTTATTAACGAAAATTCATAGCGATAACAACTTTATAAGATTGAATAGTATTTTAATAGTCGTGATACGACGGTAGGTAAATTGTAGAGAATTTTAATTAGATAAAGCTGAATTGTGTGGTGAAAAATTAAAATTGTTCTCCTTTGGCTGGACACCGGGCAATGGTCACCGGTTTATTATCCAGTGGAATATTTATTGTCGTTTTATTTTACGCATTAAACAATTTTTTATTATTAGTTGATAATTATTTAATTTATAATTAAGATTAATTTTTTTTTTTTTTTGGTTATACATGATTCAATTCAATTGAAATATAGAGAAAGTTTATGCATAACTTTCTCCCCAAATTCAATGTGATATTTGTAGATTATTAAATTTATTGTATATATGTATATATATGTATAATTTTTTTTTATATATTTGTTTTTCAGATTGTAAATAGCCAGTGTATATAGGTGTGATAGACAAAGGAGATAGATAAGCGGATTTCGTAGTTTGCCATGAGTTCAGGCAACAAATCGTTGGTGTACTCCGGTGGGAAAGGCACCAACAAAAATAAGTCTCAGCAACATGGAAAATCGGACCATCATTCAAAAACTACAGACTCGGCTAAGCATGATAAAGGTCAAGTAAGTATATTGAGAATAATAGCAAATGAAAATTGTATTAAATTTAATATTCATTAAAATTATTTCAATTATTTATTCATGTATTTATATTTGTCCAGTCGAACAAGGATCAAACCAAACATGCACAAATAATTGACACTCGATCTGGTGGAATTGAAGACCCAGTTCTGAAAGAACAGATAAAGCAAGCCATTGAAGTGACTCGCCGTTCTGAGGATGAGGTAATCATGGCGCTTCATGACAGTGATTGGGATTTCGATCGTGCAGTGAACGATTTACTTGAGGGGGTTTCTACTGAATGGGAGGTAAAAAAGAAGAAACCTCGTCAGCCAAGTGGTTCAAAGCAAAGTGCAGATCCATCTGTTGATCATGATGAAAGCGGCGGTGGTGATTGGGATGAGCGACGTAATCAACGTAGTGGTGGTCCACCTCGTTTGCGTGGTCGTGCCAATCATGATAATCGTGGTTGGCGTGGCCGGGAGAATAAGGAGAATGAACGAAATATGGAGGATAATGTACGTGAAGGAGGCGGTGGTTATGGAGGTGGTAGAAGAGGTCGAGGTGGATCTGGTAGATCTGGACGTGGTGGACGTGGCGGTGGCAGAGGCCTTGGTCCACGTGCCTATGCCAGTCGTGGTGATACAGCGTCGTCTTCCGGTGCTCACAGCTTCAATCGTCCGATTGACACTTGGACTGGTAGCGAGGAACAACAGCAGAGTAATCAAGAATCAAAGATTGCAAGTGATCCGTGGAATAATTTAGAGCCTGCTGAAGATTGGGACAATGAGGAGTATACTGGTTCCTTGGCTGATACAAAAGTATTTACCCCAAGTACATCCACTAATGATCAATCAAGTGATGAAACAAAGAATTCATCAGATACCAGTGCATTAACAACAGTACAAAGTGGTAATATTGGTGGATTGCCTCAAGAGGAATTAGCTAAATTGTCAGATGGATCAGGAATGCAATCACAGCAAACTGCTATGATTCAACCGCAATCACAACAGTCTCAACAATCATCGGTAACACAGCAGCAAACACTTGGTATGCCAACATCAATGCAATTATCTCAACAATCCAGTACGTTAACTGCAGCACAAAGTCAATATTTAACTCAATTGACTCAACAGTCGAGTGAGAATTATAAAGGCACAGGTCAACCGGCATTTTCGTCAATGACAATATCTAATTTGCCTCAAAGACAAGTAAAACAACGTCCACGTGCTCCGCCACCGTCAAAAATTCCATCGAGTGCAGTTGAAATGCCTGGTGATACTGTTAACAGTGGCATTGGCCTTTTGGATGTACAATTTGGTGCTCTTGAATTTGGCAACGATACAACATCAGTCGACGCCACTAATGCAGATAAATATAATTCATCATCAACAAATATTTCTGGCATTGATGTATCTTCCAATGTGGTTGCTGCTTCGGCAGTCACTAATTCAACAACAACATCATCAAATACACTGGATATTGATACAGCACAGCAGAGCGGCTCATATAATACTTCTTCCCAAATGATTGCATCGCCAAATAATACCGGCGTTAATTACGGAAACAATACTGGCACAACTTCTGCAACTTATCAGTCTCAAAAAACGTCATATCAAACGTCTAATAATGCCCCAAGTAGTTATAACGCTTATTCGTCATCAACGGGCGGACAATCAGTAGTGCAATCATCATATTCAACATCTACCGGTGGCAATACCAATAGCTATACACCAACTACGCCTGTTACCCAGACTGGATATAGTGCTACCTCCTCGTATCCACAATCAAATGCATCTACATTTAGTCAAGCATCTCCGTCAGCGTCATCATCAACAGGCGCATCGGGTTACAATCAAACAACAACGACAAATCAAGTGTATCAATCATCAAGTGGATTTGTACCAGCAACAACTGGCCAATATCAAGTGCCACAATCGACAAACCCTGGTGCTAATAATAATAATACCGGTGGTTATCAAACCACTAGCTATCAGGGCTCATCGTCATTCCAATCAACACCTCAGGTCTATCAACCATCCGTTACGACATTCACATCGCCAATAACACAAGCCAGTAGTAGTGCTTATCAAAGTGCAGCACATTCTGTTTATGGCAGTGTTTATAGTACCTACAATAATCAATCTCAAGTGACATCTCACAATCATGCAAAATTAAACAGTGGCTCTGGTAAAGATTCACAATATGACAATACTGCAACAACAAGTACTGGCTCATTAGCGACAACAAGTGCCCCATCATTAGGACTCTCTTCAGCATCTGTAAATAGCTCACAGACAAAAGTGACAAGTTCTAATGGTAATTTAATATTTATTTTAATATTTGTTTTCTTTTTTTATTCTATTTTATTATAATTATAATTTATTTACAATTATTATTTGCAGTTGTACCAAAAAGTACATCGAGTGGAAGTACCGCGACGGGAGCAGGAGGTAGTGGAAGTATCACTGGTGCCAGTAGTGCTGGTGGTGCTGCTAGTAATATGACACCTATGCTAGGTCATCAGTATATTGTCGGACAAAGTATGCCCTATGCTGCATTTCAGCAGCCAATGTATAGCTATGAGGATCTTCAGTTGATGCAACAGAGGATACCGCACATGGTTAGTTTATAAATTTATTATATGTTCAATTACAAATCACGCATTGGGATGCTCAGTAGACATTGCTGCGTTTTATTTCAATTGATTTTAATTTAAAGGATTGCGTAAAACCATGCGATGAATTTTTTTATTTTATTTTTTCTATTCGCCTGGTGAATGGTTAAATAGTTCGTTTAATTATTATTCTCTGTTGGATATATTTATTTATTTATTTATTTATTTATTTTAGCATAATGTGATTTTTCACACTTTTATATTTTTATTTCAAACAATCAAAAAGAATGAGCGCAATTTTAATTTACATTCAATTGAAATTACGACGAGATTTTTTAATATTTCAAGGACTCGTCGTTGACTTTCAAATAGTAGAATTAATTATTAATATTTATTTTATGCACGAGATGGGATGAGACATGAATTAGAAGTAAATATAAAAAAAAAATTTATATTTCTTTTTTTTTATTTATTTATTTATTAGAAATATATTTTATAAAAATTGTACAATGAATAGCGCATGCTTTATCATTTATTTTATGTCCATTTTATATGTTTATTATTTCTCAACCTTCCTCGTGCAATTTAAAATTTAGTTTAGTTAGTTATTTTGAGTTAGAAGTCTCCTCGTATTCGGAGTACACAGTGTATGCATGTAGTTTTGTGTTTTGCCTCCCTGATTAACCTGCAGCCAACTACTGGTTACTATGATGCGGCACTTGGCTATCAGACAACTGCACCCGCGACAAGTCTCGGTGGTGGAAGGAATGATGCACTATCAGGCGTTCAAGGTGTCCAAGGTGTCCAAGGTGCTTATACAAGTATGAGCGATGGACGATTTGCAAGGAATGATAGCAATGCATCGCCAGTACCATCGACCATGTCACAACAGGTGGGGACAAAAAAAAAATACTTTTATATTAATGATTTTAATAATATTAAATTGATTTGATAATTAATGTAAATATTAATTTGTATTGTTAGACTGCAACGCAACATCAACAACCAATGTTGAATGCTCCATTACCGCCAGGTTATGCATATTTTTATGGAGCTGGTATAATGCCGCCTGGAAGTTTTCAATATAGTGGTCCCGCTATTTATCCGGTAAGAATATTATTAAAACTTTATAATATATTTGGGGCATTCCATGCCAACTTATTCTACCAATGAACTTTGCATCTCCGATTTCGCTGAAACTTGGGCATTTTTTTCTACCCATCGAAATAGGGTGAGGTGATTTTTTTCAAAATTTTTTATCGAGCCGTTCAAAAGATCAATTTTTGAAAATTTTTGGGGTTTTTAATGTTCAAATGGCCACGAATTGTCCGATTTGAGTCTTTTTTTTTTCAAAATTTTTGTTTTTTTAATGAACTTTCTGGAAAATTTATGCAAAAAATTATCAATGATGAATTTGATTTTTTTTTTTTAATTTTAAAGTTAAAATGTGGATTTTGAGAATGTTTGTATCTTTCGATTTTTCTCAAAAAATTATCAAAAATACTACTCCCTAAAAAGCAAATTTTAAGCCTAGTTTCGTAATGGGATAATGATGGGTTATAACTTTTTTTGAATTTTTTAAATTAATTATTTTCGTTTTTTTTTCGATTTTATTATTTTTTTAAAATTTATTTATTGTATACATGTATGCAATAAATAAAATACTCTATAAATTAAGAAAAAATATTTTAGGGAGTAGTATTTTTGAGAATTTTTTGAGAAAAATCGAAAGATACAAACAGTCTCAAAATCCACATTTTAACTTTAAAATTTAAAAAAAAAATCAAATTCATCATTGATAATTTTTTGCATAAATTTTCCAGAAAGTTCATTAAAAAACAAAAATTTTGAAAAAAAAAAGACTCAAATCGGACAATTCGTGGCCAAGTTATGGCCATTTGAACATTAAAAACCCCAAAAAATTTTCAAAAATTAATCTTTTGAACGGCTCGATAAAAAATTTTGAAAAAAATCACCTCACCCTATTTCGATGGATTAAAAAAAATGCCCAAGTTTCAGCGAAATCTGAGATGCAAAGTTCATTGGTAGGATGAGTTGGCATGGAATGCCCCATTTGTAAAAGAAAGAATTTTATTTGTTTCACTATAAATTGAATTATATTAATTTAATTATTTGTTGGGTTTAATTAATAGCAGATAGCAACGGCAGGAAATGCTGGAACAAACAGCGGTGCATATAGTGCTAAACCTAGTAGTTATGGTTCGGGTTATGGTGGTGGCACTAGTTATGATACATTGGCAAATGCTGGACCAACTGGAGAGTATAAAGGTGCAGGCAGTGGATACAGTGGAACACAAACTGGCAAGACTGGCACCTCTACGGGCAACAATAATTCTGGAGGATCATCAGCTGTTGATATTGGTGCTACAATGTATGCTAAAACTCATGTTGCAGTTAGCAAAGTAAACGTAAGTTTTATATTTAATAATCTTTTTGTTTGAATTAATAGAAAATTTTAAGAAGAATATTAAGTTTATTAATTTTTTATATTCATTTTATTTAGTCATATGACAAACAAACTTATCATTCGGCAACACCGCCACCATTTGGACTGACTGGCAATCAAAATGCCGCAATGCCTGGCGGTTATGGTACGCCACATTTGTTTATTTCGACAATGCCTCATCAGTTACATCAGCCATTGCATCAAGATGGTAGCAGCAGCTCTGGACAAAGATCCAATGCAAGTTCACAAAATAAAGCTCAGGCTAAATCTGGATATAGTTCAACATACTGGACTGCTGGTAATTAAATACGCGCCATGAGAGAACAAAATTTAATGTGGACTCGTGTCTGCTGTGTGCTCATTCAATGAGGGAGACGTAATCGAGTTAGAAAAATAGAGCTGGACGAAGGATACAAACATACATACAAAATAAAAATGCGCAAAATAAACGCGAAATGGATTAGAGAAGATTCGACAAATGAAAACAAAAAAAAAAGAAAAGCAGGGGATGATGGAGAAAATAATTTAAAAAAAAAAAAGAGGAAAAAAAACGAATTAACACAGTCGTTGCCCGCGCGATGCACGGACTCTCGAACGAACTTGCACATTTATTTAGGCTGTATTTGTTTATTCTTCTTTATCTATTTGTTTCTGATTTAATTTTCTTTTTTTTTTTATCGTAAATTGTAGGAAATTTATCGAAATGATGAAAGGATTCATTAACTTCCGCGGAACAACCATTTGAAATGCAATTGTTCATACATTGACAATGTGCATTTTAGCGGTAATTTTTGTAATTCATCGTTGTTATAAATTATAATTGAAATAAGGAAGGGTGGACGACACAACAGGGCGGTCTTGACTTATCGATACAATGTGTAACGCATCTCTTATGTGAAAAAAAAAAGAAAGAAATCTAATGATATTGTTGATACATTTATTATATATATTTGACACAAATGGTTAACAAACTTTTTTACGTTCCTAAGTTACGTTATATTTTTTTTTTTTTTGTTTATGTATACGCAGATAAATTAACTGGCATTATTACAAGGCATAAGTAGTATATAAAACCGCACATATAAATGAAAGTAACGCCAAGTAAATCAAGTCGATGAATTTAAAAAAAAAAAAATGATAAACTAATTTTTGCTATTTGTATAGATAATTTGGATTTTACCGGATTTATTTCCAGCCAATTGTCAATTATTCAAGTTTAATTTTTTCCTTAAATCAAACAACAAATTATGTGTCGTTAAAAATTTATTATTTACCATACAATAATTGTTCAAAAGGTGTATGTGTGTGTGTATGTGTGTGATGTGTAATGGGCCGCTCAAAAGTGTTCGGCAACTTTCAATTATTCTAATAATTTTTAAAAAGGAAGAATTCATTAATTCACGAAAGAAACAACAAATTAAAATTCGATTTATTCGCCCATGATGAACGCATAGAAGATAAGGAGTGTCATCCTTGGCAGATTTAACACTAACCAAAGTGAGGTAAATGGAAGAAAAAAATAAAAAAAATAAAAAAAAAAAAACGTAGATCGTTAAGCAAAATTCTATACTTTAGCCATCGTAGAGGATAAAGTTAATCATTATTTTTTATCGGTGTCGTACGACTCTAAAGAGTACCGAGGGTCCCTGTGTACTTGTAAACTTGTATTCATTGGATATGTTCTGTAATAATAAAATTGTGAAATTAAACTGAATCAATAAGTGTTATTCGCGAGGGCATATTATTATTCTCTTCTCTTTATAAATTGATAAATTACATACGAGTTAATTTATCTAAGGTCTTATAAATGAATGAAAGAAAGAAAAAAAAATACAAAACAGAATTAATAAAATTAATTTAATTCTGTTAAAAGTTATGGAATTAACAACAACAATTTACGAAGCTTCTTTAGAGTATCCTATTCTCGTCAAGCTTAGAATAATTAGAAATATTTAAGTAAAACTCGATTGAAAACGTCGATGATCCTCAAAATCTTGGCAATGCAATTTTCATTACAATGTAAAATTACTTTATATACAATTTGTGTATTTATCATGTTTGTACATGATTAAATTCGTCTCTTTCTTCCCTCTCATTTTTCTATTATACATATATAAATATGCATTATTTACACTCTTAAATTTCATCAGCACGCAAATGCCAATTACACAAAACAATTTTTAATAATGAACCAATAATTCATTGGTTTTAATTAAATGTATACATAAAAATATAAAGAAAAATGATGAAGATAAGAAAAGAAAAAGTAGGGTTAATTGAATATTAAATTAGATACACATACTTTTGTTTTTGCTTTACAGACATTATATTTAGTTAATCCACATATAAACATTGTAGTGTAATGAATTAATAATGATTATTAACGTTATATGTGACTGATTTTTGGGAGTAAATAAGTGTAATGTACAATGAGGAAGAAGAATTATATTGAATTAAAGTGCAAGTTAATTAATGGTCATTTAGTGACACATTGGATAAATAAATAAATAAATAGGAGACAATGGAAAATAAAATTTTAAAAAAATATTATAGTAATAAGAAAATAATGTGCCCGATGGAAGAATGGGCATGGGTTTGTTTCCCACAATTCATAGTAATTGTCATACCTTAATAATTTTTGTATTTTTGACAAATATTAATCAATCAATCGAAAGTGCAAAATGCGCATTAATGCCACTACCGCTAATTATTGCAGTATATGATTATTGATACTATAATAGTGAATAATACTGTGTATAAATATGAATATCTCGAAATAAATATACTGAGAAAAAAAAAAGGAATTATTTCAATTGATTTTATTGAATTATTTATTATCTTATTTTGTAATTCAATTTATTAATTTCAGATTTATTAAACTGAAATTTATTATGTGAAAAGGAATTCTAAGATTGCGTCTTTCTGTTAAATTAATTATCAATAAATAGCATGAATGTTATAAACAAATGATTTTTAAAGAAGAATTATTTTTATAAGTTTTTTCGTCAATTAACCTATAAATAAGATGAATTATTTCATTTAAAAATGATTATCTCTTATTGCGAATATCCATTTTTTAATATTATGATTTTATATTGAGGTTATTTTTATAATTATTCGTATTTGTTGTTAACAATGAATAAACTTTTCAACATTGGAATATTAATTTTATTTGAATGTAAATTAATTTTCTGGTAAATTTACAACTTGATGTCAGCAAATATATCTGAAAAATAAATTAAATAAATTCCCCATTGACAATATTATTATTTATATTATTTAATTTACAATAAAAATATATAAAAAGAGACAAATATTTTTATAAATATGAAAAAATAATTTCAATTAAATCTAAATATAATTATTATATTCCTTTAAAGAAAGTTGGTGTCGCCACCTATGAACGAAATCACAGTGAAATTTTTGGAAGATTAAAAAAAAATATTAATATTTATATTTTTAATATATTTATAAAACATTTTTATTCACATAATTTTATATAACATATTATTTATTATGTACAATGAATAAAATTATTTGTTTTACACTTTTATTCCTGGAACTCTGTACAAAAATTCACCATCTGTATCATAATAACGATCTTCTACTTTAAATGTAACTCCAGATTTTGCTTTTGCTCGCGGTACTTTTATAAAACTTGGATAATCATCTGTAGTTTTAAAAGTTTTCTTTTTCCATTCAAGAATTCCTGTGTCAATACTGCTTGTATTAACATCAATTCGTGGAACTTTGATTTCTGTAGTTAATTCATTTGTCGTTATTGCATTTGATAATTTGTCCTTTTTGTCTTCTAATAATTCTAAATCATTTGTTTCAATAGCTGCAATATTTTTTCGTTCTTTGTATTCATCTACCAATAATTGATTTTCTAATGATAAATTTTTTGAATCAGCAATTGTATCAATTTTATCTTGCAAAAATGCATCAAATGTTACCATTTTTTTATCATTATATTTATCTTTTTTTATTAATTCTTTTACAGAATTATTTGTTTTTGAAATTTTATCTTCTATTTTCAGCTGATTATTTAATTGTTTTTTCTTCGTATTTTCAATACCATCTTCAATTATACTTCTGTATATATTAGATTTCGGAGTTGGAAACACCGGTGGTTGTTTAACAAATTGTTCTGCGTTTAATGCTAAATTTTCAATATCAATTTTACGATTTTCAAATTTTTTTAAATGATTTTCAAGTGTAGGATCAACAGCTAAATTTCCTGACTTAAATTTCTTCCAGTTTTCAACTACACTTTGATCATGTTTGATCACAGAATCAACAGATTTTGGTAACCATTTGGCTTTCAAAATTTTATTAATTGTCTCTGGCAAAGCAGGAAATGATTCACTAAGTCTTTCTGGAGTCCATTCAACATTATCTGCTTTATGTAAAGATTGAATTTGATTTTTTTCTGTCCATGTAACAAAAGCCGGATCATTTGATTTAAAATATTTTCGTTTAATTATTCTCATTTTTAATAATTCTTTAGCATATTTTTCTTCCCTGAAAAGTTAAATAATTATTTCTCATGAAATTAAATAAATAAATAAATTACAAATATTTTTTAATTATAAGTTTACCTCAAATGTTGAGTGTAAGATTTGCCAGCCGATGAAAAATCGGATTCTGCACTATCTAAATCATCGTTGTCATCATAAAGATCCAATTCATTTTCATTTACATCAGGATAAAGTTGTTTTTCATTCATATTCTCATGAATTTTTTGAATTCTGTATGATTTATTGTATTGAGAGGGTCTTCTTGAATAACCTCTTGAAATTATGAAAATAAAAGATTTCAATGAATTCATCTTTTTAATCGAGTTTGTTTTAAATTTGTATATTTAATATTAAATATGATCTTGTTACTAAATTATTAGTATTTTCGTTTCGGATTTGATTTCCAGTGAGTGCAATATTTTTCTGGAAAATAATAAAATAACATTAACCTAAAAATTAAAATCAATGTGTATAAATAACAATTAGTTTGGAAAGGCACTGACTTGGTGGCAGCACCTGTAAACTAGAGGCCATCTGGTGGAAATAATAGTCAGCTTCATTACAGAGAAAACCTCACTTTCTTTCTCTACCCCATTAGCCAAGTGCGCGCACGTGCACGGTGCACGCACCTAGTGCACTAGGATCACGCACGGTGCACGTCAGGTGCCTGCCTCGTGTGGTAGCACAGTGGTCCACTAGAGTGAAATCCAAATCATCGTCCCCTGTCCCTTGTCCAACAACAAGAGATAGGGGACAACAGGGGACTAAATTCCTTTGTTTAGTGGTGGTAGTGGTAGTTGGTAGTTGGTAGTAGTGGTAGTAGTGGTAGTAGTGGTAGTGGTAGTTGGTAGTGGTAGTGGTGGTAGTGGTGGTAGTGGTGGTAGTCGTAGTGGTAGTTGGTAGTGGTAGTCGGTAGTCGGTAGTTGGTAGTCGATAGTGGTAGTTGGTACTTGGTAGTGGTAGTTGGTAGTGGCGGTAGTGGCGGTAGTGGTGGTAGTGGTACTGCTACCAACTACCAATTACCACTACCACCACCACCACCACGAAAAAAAAACAAATAATATAACAAAATACAAAAACAAATAACAAAACGAAAAATCTCTGAGAAACTTTCAAAACTTCT
>JAQQBS010000002.1:11415532-11457765 GCA_030347275.1 Microctonus aethiopoides | reverse complement strand
AAGACTCAAATCGGACAATTCGTGGCCAAGTTATGGCCATTTGAAAATTAAAACCCCGAAATTTTCAAAAATTTATATTTGTTGAACGGTTCGATAAAAAAATTTGAAAAAAATCACCTCACCCTTTTTCGATGGGTAGAAAAAGATGCCCAAGTTTCAGCGAAATCCGAGATGCAAAGGTCATTGGTAGGATGACTTGACATGGAATGTCCCATAATTATTAAATAAAATTTTATTTACCTATGAAAACCCTCATCATGAACTTCAGTTAAAAGCATATGATTCTCATTAATGCCAGTATCACTCGCTAATATATCTCTCAGCTCTCTCACATTAGCTGTTTGATTTATGCTAACACCTATTCTCACTTGTCGCGGTTGTTGTGATGTATACAAAACATTAACATAGAGATTAATTTGATGATGTTGCTGTGGCACTGGCACTGAGACACAGAGGAATGGGTCAAATGTATTGGATTGTCGTTGGCATTTAGGGCACGTGAGACTGGAACGAAATTGTGCTTGGAATACAGCATGTACAAACGAGTCATTGCATCGCATATGATTCGTCAGAGTTTCTTCCGCCACATCATCAGGTTTACCAAATGAATTCTGAAACATGATAAGGAAAATATTATTAATATTAGTCATTCAACTATAAATATATAAAATTATGGAATAATTAAATTACAAAATTTAATTTGATATAATTAATTCGCTTTGATGTCGTTATTTTTTTTTTTTTTATATATTTTGATATTTATCGTATAGTGTGACGCATTGTATGAAATATTTGACATTAATTATAAGAGAATAGAACCTGAAACCTTCATGTTTTAGTTTGTTCATTTGTCAACGTGTCAATTGTCTGTTTAATTATAAATAATGTGTAGAGTAGAACTCGATGAATGTTTACACATAAACTTTAATGCTGTTTACATTATTCATATCATTCATTATGTTCATGATGAATTATCCGGCCTTTACACAATGTACAAAGTTCAATAACGAATAACAATGTCAAAAAATAAATTATATAAATTGCACAATATTTATATTAATAAATATTACATATGTTGATTAATATAATTGAATCATTTGTGGTTTTTAATGGTATTATATTGTTGCTCATTCATTCAATTATATGTAAATAATTAATTGCGCAATTTTGTTTGAGTGTTTTTTTTTATATATATAAATTAATACAATATTGAAAAATTAAAAAAGAATTTAATTTCAACTGAAAGTAGATCATATCAATGCATGTAATAAGAAACTATAAGCGCAACAAATTATCGACTTACCACCCTCGAAAACCATTTAACGAGCCACACACACACACACACACAAATATTACGAGGTCAATGGGTTTCCCCCTTATTGGATCACAATCACCCACTGGTGTACGTAATCGTCACATGATGCCACGAAGCCTTGAATAATTTACAAGTTTTTGTCTCAGACAGGCGGTTAAGAAATTAACAATAGTGATATTGAGATATATATTTCATGGCTTCGTCTGACATAAAATGGCTTCTAATTTTAAAATAATGCCAGGTGAATTGGACCATTTTATGTGGTAAAAAACAAGGGGTTTAATATAGGGTGGGTCAAAAAAAAAAATTAACTATTTTTTGTTTAACTTTTGACATTGAAAAATTGGTTTCTAGACAACTTTAGATAATGTTCTTCAAAGATGAGCTCTTAATTTTAATAAGAAGGTCGTTTTCATTTCAGTTTTCTATTTTTTCTTCAGTCCCATATGGCGAAATTCATATCTCGCCATTACTTGATCGTACAGAAAAGTTCTATTGACATTTTTTGTAGGAAATTGAACGCTCTACAAAAAAGGTATCTTACAATTGTTTCATAACTCTTACCGTTTAGAAGATATCGGAGGTCAAAGTTTGAAGAATTTAACAAAAATTTCTTTGTTACTTCTAAATTTTATAACTCGTAGATAAATAAATATTATAAAATGCGCAACATATATTTTTATAGGAAATTAAACGCTCTACAAAAAAGGTCTCTTGTGGTTAATCGATTACTCTAACCATTTAAAAGATATTCGCATTCATGACTTGAATGGATAAATTTAAAATATTTATTAAAAAACTATTAAAATCAGTACGCATTGGAATTCGAATGCGAATATCTTCTAAATGGTTAGAGTAATCGATTAACTACAAGAGACCTTTTTTGTAGAGCGTTCAATTTCCTACAAAAAATGTCAAACGAACTTTTCTGTACGATCAAGTAATTTCAAGATATGGATTTGATTAAAAAAAAAAAAAATATTCAATTTTTTTAACCCACCCTACGCCTTAATAAATTTCATTTTATTTCTTTTTATAGAACTTAATTTCACTAATATGCAAACTCATTATATTAGTTTACACAGTGATAAAATCAACAGAGAGAGAGAGAGAGAGAGAGAGAGAGAGAGAGAGAGAGAGAGAGAGAGAGAGCGGGAATGTTAAAGATATGTATATATATAAACAGACAGAAGTTTTTTTTTCAATTGTAAATAGGTCACTGATAAAAGTATATGAATATATAATTATTAAAATATAAATTAATATACTTCTATTTTTCGTTCTTGTAAGAAATTATCAATTCAAATGAAAATTTCTCCTATTAAATTCAGTTAAAATTATATTCATGTAAAATATATATCGCACATTAGTTCTATGTGATTGTTACACAATGACACCCGGAAGTCTGATAAATAATCATTTGCTTGTCATGAAAAATACAACTTGATATGACGTTTTGTTAATTTAACATTCATATGGTCATTGTAAATAATTCATTTGAACATTGAGACTCTTGGATCTTGTAAGTGCCGATGAAGGCAGTAATTAATCATGAGATCAGAGTCCATGAAAAATTTCACTGCAATAAACTGAGCTTCAGTATAGAGAAAGTTTTCTTGCTCACAAACCACATTTATAATATTCTATTGTTTCAAAACTTCCATGAACATTAAAATTGGACATCACAGAAGCACCAAAGTTTCATTTTTTCCTCATCTTCCATTGATTCAATCTTGCAAAAGTTCTACTACAAATAATAAAAATGAAGATTAAAATATCTCAATAATTCTTCAATTTAAAAATTCTTCTATCAAACTATTTAATAAAAGCTATTTATATCCGCAATAATTAATAAAACTCCAGTTAATTATTCTCTCAAGTGAAACAATATGTTGTTGACTTTTCATCATTGGTATGCGACAAGATACCGACATAGTGGCGTCTTGGAACGAAATTCTGATGCCACGATGAACACGAAGAACTTGTTGATTGGCTCACATAAATCGCACGTTTCAAGGTTATGTGTCCCTTCTTCATTTTTTTACTCTTATTTTTGCCATTTTTCTTTTTTTTTTCATTCTCTCTGCGTGCAACGTTTGCTACACTTTATAATACATGAGAACCCATGCTCATAATAAATGATTGGTCCATAAGTAGAACGACTATAACGAAAAATTCCTCAGTAAACATAAATTAAATACGATTAAAAAGATTTAAAGATAATATATTTCTATACGTACTTGTAAATAATATTTGAATATATACAGATATCACGCATTGAAGATAAAATGAAAATATAGTTATAACAGTTGTGTAGTATTATGAGTTTATGACCATGACCGTTTTCCCTCTCTACAAATTTTCATGCTATATCGATGATACAATTGTCGCCTTCTGATACTTTGGTATTTTAATTGCGTGCAGCATGATAAACCGCACGTAAAACCAAATGGTTTTTAATTTTACAGCAAGAAAATATAGAACGTACCAAAATAAATCATATTATCGTTCTTGTATTTTCAAACAAATTAAATTCATTGTAATTAGTCAAACTTTCAAATATATATTCACACAACATAACCTCAAAATAGGTCAACCACAAATAAGCAAATAAAATGCATTGTAATTGATCAAATTTTGAATCGTTTTATTTATTATATTCCTACAGCATAACCTCAAAATAGTGACCACGAAAATTAACAAAATGGCCGTAAGAGGAGAGAGGAAATTATTTTTAAAAAGAAAGTGAAAAAAGGAAAAAAAAAGATTTGAATATTTGAAAAAATAACCGTTATTACAAGATGGCCGACAATCGTTGGTTATTTTACTGCAAAAAAAAAGAAACATAAAACCTTTATTTCGTAGAATTCAGAGCAAAAATAATTTCTTGACGTGGAGATTTTAAAGGGGACCAAGTTCTCAGAAATGTTCATCTTATGTCGAGACTTTGAGGTACATTCTGAATGAGCATATATATATACATACATATGTGTCTGAGATCGACTCTCTCAAACCGGTTACCACTTTACATTTATTGTCAACTGTATCGAATGTAAGTGCAACTTGAATGCCAGCTCAAACATATGTATAGAGAATATATTATTAAACAACGATGAGATGACAATTATAGGTTATGAATACATATGCATATGTATATATTCATGTTGAAGCTTAAAATTCAAGTAGGAATGATTCATTGGACGATGATAATCAGTCATATATACTCATCTACATTGTTATGTCAATTGTTATCGTTATCATTTGCTGTAGGCGGTTCATAATTAATTAATCAATGTACAGTAAAGTTATAAATAAGATGACTAAATATATTATTTATATCATCCATTAATTTCTACTGGTTGATTTCATAAGATACCATCGACACAGATATCGTCACACCATACATTTTTAACGGCATTTCAATATATTTACCGTTATTTAAAAATTTCTCGATAGCTCGACGTTAAAAAAATGTATTAGTTTTATATACAAAACCAAAAGTATTATATTATTTTGTTTGTATAAATTTATCTGTCCTTCAATTTTAACCAACGATTAATGCAGATAGTTAATTGATATTCCAATGTGTTTTACACCGTTGTCACGCATTTTCTTTACATTGAATGAATTGAGGTTATTGTCTAGACTCTGAAACTAACTTGCTTATATTTATCACCTTATTAAATTCAAGTTTCGATTTAGGTCAAGAGACATAAAACAACAGGCGTTATCATATCAATTTCATGATTGAATAAAAAAAAAAAAAGAATTTATAGAATTTTCCATATACAATTTGTTTACACTGTATTATATAATCAATTATAATAATATAATAAATATAAATAATTTACCTTTATAATTTTATATTTTTTCCAGGTTGCTTGATTGAGATCTTCATGAACTTTATCCAATAACCAAAGCAAAAATTCTTGAGCATCATGCTGTAAATTTCCTCTATATTGACTGCCATATTTATCAACTAAACCTTTGAATGCAGCACTCATTTCAGGATCATACTGACAACTCCATATTGCTTTTAATAAAAGTGCTAATTGTTCAGTAATTTCACCTCTAGTGCCATACTTTTTGGAATTTGATTTATTACGCTTTGATAAATCAACTTTATAATTATCAAGAACAAAATATTCAGCAAGTATATCAGTATGTGAAAGACATTGTAACACAGCATTCATAAAGCACGTGTTACCATGATTTCTCAATCCAATAACACCTGGAACTTTATCAGGTGGAATATGAATTGGTCGTGGCGGTGGTACTCTAACATCATTGGCACTCAATCTAAAATCATCGCATCTAAATGATTTATGATTTTGTACTCCAACATTCGATACATGTCTTATTACTTTATTAAAAAATTTTTTAAATCGTGAACGTGGTTTTTTACATCCTTGTTCATCTTGATAATAATTTCCATTTGATTGTGGTGATTGAATAATATTCTGTTCATTTTGTATATTAGTATTTAAATTTTCCCGCCCACTTAAAAAAATATTTGTCTCTTTAACATCTCTGGGCTTCAATCGTCTCTTTGATAATCTTGTTACATTATTAAATGGATTATTTTTGGGCATAGTAAATGTACGTTTTAATCGCCAACTTGTATCACGATTAATTGTTTCTGTATTTATTTTTCCCACGCCCAATTCACCCTCAGACACAGATTTTATCACCGAACCAATTTCGTTTACGCTCATTGCTATTCAACCACCACCTTCAGGGCCAACTTTCAATCTTAACTTCACAATCATTGGTCCCAATCACGTTTTTTACATTATACTATTTACATAATAGATATTTCAATAGCAAAAAAAAAAAAAAAAAAAAACCCACGTAATCATGAATTTTTAGTTATCACTCTTACAAATACATATGTATATATACATAAATATACAATAGCTATTCATGTATGTTTGCCATTTACACCAAACACTCTAAACTATTAAACATCACTAGATATCCACGGATTTTTATGTATTCTTCACTACTGACACGACGATCTTGAATCGCGAACAACTGCTAGAGTAGACTCAATCATAATATTTCGTATGTATTACACACATATCCATAGATAACTAAAGATATATATAGAAGCTCTAAATTTCAATGGGATAAGATGACCCCCTAGTAAGGTTAGTATGGTTTATTACACGACAGATGGCGGTATTGTCGATATTTTTTAGTGAAAACTTGCCTTAATATATTTACTCTGCACTTTTTTTTGTGTTTTTTATAGGTTAATTTTTTTTGGTAGAAACAGCGCCTCGTGCGGGCGACAGTATAACTATTCAGTGACTTTACCGACAGTAGATTAATACTAATATATGGGGCATTCCATGCCAACTCATTCTACCAATGAACTTTGCATCTCTGATTTCGCTGAAACTTGGGCATTTTTTTCTACCCATCGAAATAGGGTGAGGTGATTTTTTTCAAATTTTTTCATCGAACCGTTCAAAAGATCAATTTTTGAAAATTTTTGGGGTTTTTAATGCTCAAATGGTCATAACTTGGCCACGAATTGTCCAATTTGAGTCTTTTTTTTTCAAAGTTTTTGTTTTTTAATGAACTTTCTGGAAAATTTATGCAAAAAATTATCAATGATAAATTTGATTTTTTTTTTTAATTTTAAAGTTAAAATGTGGATTTTGAGACTGTTTGTATCTTTCAATTTTTCTCAAAAAATTCTCAAAAAAACTGCTCCCTAAAATACAAATTTTAAGCCTATAGTCTCGTAATGGGATAATGATGGGTTATAACTTTTTTTGAATTTTTTAAATTAATTATTTTCGTTTTTGTTCGATTTTATTATTTTTTTAAAATTTATTTATTGCATACATGTATACAATAAATAAAATACTCTATTAATTAAGAAAAAAAAATAAAATCGAAAAAAAAACGAAAATAATTAATTTAAAAAATTCAAAAAAAGTTATAACCCATCATTATCCCATTACGAAACTAGGCTTAAAATTTGTATTTTAGGGAGTAGTATTTTTGAGAATTTTTTGAGAAAAATCGAAATATACAGTCTCAAAATCCACATTTTAACTTTAAAATTAAAAAAAAAAATCAAATTCATCATTGATAATTTTTTGCATAAATTTTCCAGAAAGTTCATTAAAAAACAAAAACTTTGAAAAAAAAAAGACTCAAATCGGACAATTCGTGGCCAAGTTATGGCCATTTGAACATTAAAAACCCCAAAATTTTCAAAAATTTATATCTTTTGAACGGCTCGATAAAAAAATTTGAAAAAAATCACCTCACCCTATTTCGATGGGTAGAAAAAAATGCCCAAGTTTCAGCGAAATCGGAGATGCAAAATTTATTGGTAGGATGAGTTGGCATGGAATGCCTCATATATAATAATTGGATTAATGTTAAGGCGAATCTCTAATTATCTACCAGATTTTTACAGCGATAGTCAGCTGATGAATCTGTTGATAAAGCAGTTGCTTATTGCTTCAAGTCGAGGACACCGATAAACAAAATTTTTCTGAATATGTATGTATATTATTTATTATAATAAACAGTTGTAAAATATGTATATGTACATCAATAAATAAACTGTGATATAAATTTATAAATTAAAGAACTTTATACTTTTTCAGAATAATGGCCGACAAGTGGTGAATTGAAAAGTTGCCAGTCTTATAAAACAAGAGAACGACTGAGCGTGTCTTTAACGTGTACGCACGTTTTATACGATAAAAACGTTATTTTTTAACAATAAATATCGTCTTAATTGTTGATTAGTAAATGAAATATTGTGACAATGAGTCGTAGAAGAGCTCATGATGATGATGATGGATATGGTAAGAGATTATGAATCTTTTTTTGTTCTATAATAAGTAATTGTAATTTGAGGTTAAGTTTATGATGAAAATTAAAATTATTTCTAGATCGCGTTTATAAAAAACGTCGACGAGTATCAGAAAATCAAGAAATTGAAGATCGTCTTGAATCTCTTATACTACGAGTTGGTGAAAAATCAACGTCGTCATTGGAAAGTAATTTAGAGGGTTTAGCATCTGTGTTAGAAGCTGATCTTGGTGTATTTCGTAGTAAAATTCTACGAATTCTCACAGATTGCGCAATTAAAATGCCTGAAAAATGTACAATTTATACGACACTTGTTGGTCTATTGAATGCAAAAAATTTTAACTTTGGTGGAGAATTTGTTGATTATATGGTAAAAACTTTCAAAGATTCATTGAAAAATTGCAAATGGGATGTTGCCAGATATTCTTTGAGATTCTTATCAGATTTAGTTAACTGCCATGTATTATCTTGTGGTTCATTGATGCAACTATTTGATAATATGTTGGATGCAGCGAACGAAGACAGTGTACCACAAGTTAGACGAGATTGGTATAATATTGAATTAAATTAAATTAAATGAATAAATAATATTGATAATTAACAATAAAATGATATAATATTAAATTTTTAGGTATGTTTATGCAGTTTTATCAACTTTACCATGGGTTGGCAGAGAATTATATGAAAAGAAAGAACAAGAATTGGATCATTTAATGGTGACAATTGAAGTATTTTTAAATAAACGAAGTAAAAAACATCAACCTGCATTGAGAGTATGGTCAAGTGATACACCACATCCTCAAGAAGAATATTTAGATTGTCTTTGGGCACAAGTAAGAAAATTAAGGCAAGACAATTGGGCAGAAAAACATATTCCTCGACCATATCTTGCATTTGATTCAATATTATGCGAGGCATTGCAGCACAATTTACCTGTATTACTGCCACCACCTCATCATGATTCTTACATATATCCATTGCCATCAGTCACTTTCAGAATGTTTGATTATACAGATTGTCCCGCAGAGGGTCCAGTTTTGCCTGGTAGTCATGCGATTGAACGCTTTCTTATTGAGGAACATCTACGTCAAATACTTAACAATCATCATTTCGAAAGAAAAGATTGGTGAATATATTTATGATTTATTCGAAAAATTTATAGAGAATTCAAGGTTCAAATTCCCATGTGTTTAATTGGATTTTTCTCGAAAACTATCAAATTTACAGCAAAAGTTAATGAGCCCTTTTTTGTAGGAAATTAAATTTTCTACAGAAAAGTATTCTTGAGTAAAAACTGTAGAGTTGATAGTTTTTGAGAAAAATACGATTAAAATAATATCATGCAATTCATAGAAGATCAATTCTAGTTTCAAATTTACATTTGTTTAGTTGGATTTTTCTCGAAAACTATCAAATTTACAGCAAAAGTTAATGAGCCCTTTTTTGTAGGAAATTAAATTTTCTACAGAAAAGTATTCTTGACTAAAAACCGTAGAGTTGATAGTTTTTGAGAAAAATCCGATTGAAATAATATCATGCAATTCATAGAAGATCAATTCTAGTTTCAAATTTACATTTGTTTAGTTGGATTTTTCTCGAAAACTATCAAATTTACAGCAAAAGTTAATGAGCCCTTTTTTGTAGGAAATTAAATTTTCTACAGAAAAGTATTCTTGACTAAAAACCGTAGAGTTGATAGTTTTTGAGAAAAATCCGATTGAAATAATATCATGCAATTCATAGAGGATCAATTCTACATTCAAATTCCCATATGTTTAATTGGATTTTTCTCGAAAAATATCAACTCTACGGTTTTTAGTTAAGAATACTATTCTATAGAAAATTTAATTTCCTACAAAAAAGTTTTCATCAACTTTTGCTATAAAATTGATAGTTTCCGAGAAAAATCAAAAAAACTAATGTATAAATTGAAACATTGCAACGTTTTCCTCATGTGGCTTTTACATATTGAGCAACGAAAAATAAAAAAGAAATAGTCAATGAATTAATCTACATGTATTATTACTAATTTTTAGCGCGGCTAATTTATTGAATCTTCAATACAAATCAAAAATTCCAATGGATTACTGCATTGTAGAAGTTATATTTGGTGAATTATTCAAATTACCAACTCCAAAGTACTTAGAAATTGCTTACGGTTCTATTTTAATTGAACTATGTAAATTACAACCTTCAACAATGCCTCAAGTAAGTGTCGAAACATAAAATATAATTTAATAATAAATAAAAAAATTAATGGATACAAATTAAATTATTTTATAATATTTTTATTGATAAAAAAAATAATAGGTTTTAGCTCAAGCTACAGAAATACTTTTTCGTCGCATTGATAGTATGGCTGCGGCTTCATTTGATCGTTTTGTTTGGTGGTTTGCTTATCATTTAAGTAACTTTCAATTCCGATGGTCATGGGAGGATTGGGATTCATGTTTACAACGTGATATTGAACATCCACGACCAAAATTCATTCGAGAAGTATTACTAAAAGCTTTAAGGTAATTAAATATTTATATTTTTCAAATAAAATAATAACAAAAATGCTAAATAAATATTTTTTTTTTAGATTGTCTTATCATCAAAGGATTCGTGACATGATGCCTGAGAGTTATTCTGAATTATTACCAGCAGTACCTGAGCCTATTTATAAATATACATCTGAAGAAGCTAGTACGATAATTTTAAATATTAAATTAAATTTAGAAATGTAAAAAAAAAAAAAGTAATGGATTATGGGAATTGTTGAATAAATTGCTTATTAATATTTTCAGGTTCACTTCCTGGAACAGCAGCAGCTCATGAGCTTGTTGTTGCCATCAGACGTAAATGCACTCCAGAAGAAGTGCTCAATGTACTCAATACACTGCCTGGACAAGGCGATGGCGAAGAATTAAGTAACTTTAATCCATTGAAAATTGATGTATTTGTTCAAACATTATTGAATCTTGGATCTAAAAGTTTCAGTCACAGTTTTGCGGCTATTGGCAAATTTCATTATGTTTTCAAGGTAATTTATAATGAGTCAAATTATTTTTCTGTCGATTTTTTTATGTTTCTAAAGTTGTAATATTTATTAAAATTATAGGTACTTGCAGAAACGGAAGAATCACAAATATGTATTCTTAGAAATATGTATGCATTGTGGAAAAATCATCATCAAATAATGGTTGTGTTGACGGATAAATTTTTAAAGACTGGAATTATTGAATGTAGTGCAATAGCAAATTGGATTTTTTCCAAAGAAATGTCTACAGAATTTACAAAGTATGAATATTTATTGTTGATATGTAGAATTTGAATTATTATAATTTGTTTTAAGTCAATTTATTATAATAAGATTGATATGAATTTTTAGATTGTTCATTTGGGAAATACTTCATCTTACAATTCGTAAGAAAAATCAGCATGTTATTAAATTAACTCGAGAATTGACTGAGGCAAAAGATAAATTACGGAGAGCTGACAATGGATCTGCTTCATCTTCAGATGATGATGATGTTAATAAAGACAAGGAAAAAGAACGACCATCGGAGGAGACTGTGGAACGAATGGAAGAAAAATTAGAAGTTGCTCAAGCAGACCAAAAAAATTTATTTCTTATAATTTTTCAACGTTTTATTATGATTCTATCAGAACATTTAGTCAGATGCGATACTGATGGGATTGATTACAACACTCATTGGTACAAATGGACAATTGGCAGACTTCAACAAGTATTTTTATGTGTAAGTTATTCATCACACATTGAATTAAACATAACCTCAAAACAAATTATTTTTCATTTGTTTTTACCATTTAATTTATTTTGATTTCAGCATCACGAGCAAGTTATGAAATATTCATCGACTTTGGAAACTCTTTTGTTCACTCCTGATTTAGACCCACATATTTTAGATGTCTTCCACCAATTTGTATCATTACGTGCATAAATATGCATGAAAATAATTTGCATTGAATAATTTTAAGCCTTAAAACAAATATTATTTGTAATAAATTCGTCATATAAAAATAATTTCTTCCAATATAACCTCAATTTATATTCAACTCTATCCTCTGTCAATATGACAATATAATTTATAATTTTATAACAATATATTCTATTAATTTTATTCTTTATTATTCTCCGGAATTTACATTTTTTGCACTTAGTTTAAATTATCTTCAGATAATAAACTAATTATACTATTTCGTCTGAATGGTGTATTAATATTTGTAATTGCGCTACGAGATTTTATTGCACCCTCCATCATTAATTGATTGTAAATTGTTTGCATGGGTCCACCATAGAGAGGATACTTGAAAAAATAAAAATTTATTATGCAAATATATTACAATATTTAATTGTAAAATTATTATTTATGAAATTTGTACCAACTTTTTTATAAATTTCATCATTTTCTACAGACGATGACAGTGTGGAGTTGCAAAAATTCTCAATGTATTCAGAGGAATAGCAAACAGTAGGATTTGCTGCTAAATCAAGTTCGTCCATAGTCAATTGGATGGCCTCGAGATTTAACAAATTCTTAACTAACCTTCGACGTTGGCCTAATTTTTTTTTTTTTTAATAAACAATTACCAATAATATAAAATTATTAAAAGATTAATTTAATTCATGTGATTTTATTCACAATGAGAAAAGATTTCTCACCAAGCATTTGGTTATCATGAGTTTGTCCAGATTTTGAATCTTCGTTTGATTGGGTTTTTCCATTTGGAGATTTTAGGTTATTAGACATAATTAAATTGTTTTATTTAGAGTTATATAAATGGGAGAATTTGCTGACAACATTAACAATGGCTTCTGTATTAATGTGCCAACATATTTAATCCATACTCAACATCTGCATTCTATTGTTTGGTAACCATTACGTTTTTCCTTAGAGACATTCAATAACGACCAATGGCGATATGAAATGAAAAATATATAAAATATATAATAAATTTATTGAATATAAAATATTTTTTCTTATATTGTTAATCTTATATTTATTGTTTTTGATTAAAAAAAAGAGGATAAATTATTATTTTTATTGTTAATGAAAATTTGGGATTATAATAATATTTTTCAGGTGAATATGCTGATAAAATAAAATATAAATTTGTAACGATTGTGTTACTTTGTATAATAGGTCGAAGAATATTTGATAAATAAATAATAAGATTGTTAAGATTTTATAAATAATTATTATTGTTTGAATACAATGTCGACAGCTCGACCAATGAAATTCTAGATATTTTTCCCGCGTTCTGATAATAATAAAAAGTAGAAAGTTAAAATACGGTAAAATTTTGAGGTTATGAAAATTAATTTCATATCAGAAAACGACATTACCAACTGTTTCTCATTCAATCTAATGCAAGAAATTGATATTACCATCCCTATCAATCTCACAATTGTTGACATAATTAGTTATCAAGATTGTAAACAATTTGAAATTATTTAAATAAATAAATTGAAACGTTGGAATATCCCAATGGCTTTCAACAATGGCGAATGAATATTTTCCCCTGAATCATGTCATTCAAATCGTATAAATCGATTGAAATTCGAATTCTTTACTATATAATATTGTCAATCTAACGACATTTCTCCTATTTTCAATCTACATTATCTGCTGCACAGATTTATTTCAAAGTGTTATACATTTCCAAGAATCGCCCTGTATATGTACACATATTTTTTACATGTTGAAGAAACTAGCTGCTTCATCGCATCTTGTATATAAATAATATTCAACGGACGCACTGTCGGTATAAATGTGTTTTGAGCAATTTTCAAAATGAATGAATATAACCGTAACTTGTAAAGTTGCAACCGAAACATGGAAGTAGTCTCCATAGTGTCTTTTACATTAGTAAATTAAACATTTTAATATTCAAATTATCAAATTTATTCACAGTTTATACAAAAATTGTATTCTCAATTGATTTTCAATTAAATTTTACACATGTTTTAACAAATATTAATCAAAATCATGGAGTCTTGGATCAACGTAATTATTGAGTGGGTAAGTAACAAATCATCTATTGTTTATAAAAAATAATAACAAAAAATAGGATTTTAATTTATAAATTAAATTAATTATTCCAGATTAATTGTTTGGGCATTTGTGAAAAACCGATTTCTCATCTTCAACAATTGCAAGAGGATACGAATTTTTATACCAAACTTATTAAACAATTGTAAGTATTTATCAGACATTATTTTACAGTTTTCATTTATATATTTAATATATTAATATACCAATTTATTTTAATAAACTTTAGGAAACAGACAAATGATCAAAACAATGTTGACGATGATGTTCAGGTCTACAAATTTATTGCAGACGAATATCCAGAAATTGTACTAAATAAATGTGAAAATACTGATGATGAATTAGAGCAAGTTTACTTGGCATCTTTGTTACTTTTAAGTGCATCACAAAAAATATCATTTCATCGTCCGATGTATACTTTGAAGAATGAAACACAAATACTTATTAAACGATTTTTAGAATTGATATTACCTTATGGTAAAGACATAACATGGGAGACAATTCATGAGACAATACTTGAACTCAGTGATTCAACACCAAAAACCCCACCACAAACTCCTAAAGATCGTTTACTGAAAAATTTTTTAACTTCACCTGCAGCACAATCTGGCTATCGACATAAAATAATGAATGAACGTACTCGAGAGTTACGATTATTAAAAGCACAATTAGAAACAGAAAAATTTGAAAAGGCAGATTTGCATGAGGATATAAAAATGCTGGAGGATAAAATTCAAAATTTACAAAAGAAACTTCAGAGTAAAGTTGACGAATTGAAAGCATTACGACTGGAACGAATGTTACCAGCAACACCTAAATCTACTAAAAAAAATAAAAATCATGATATTGAGGGACTTTTGAGAAAAGAAATCCAAAATTTGGAGTCATATAATGCCAAACTTCAGGAGGATTTAATTCGTCTTGAGGGTAATCATGAAGAATTAACGCGACGCTTAATGTCAAAGGAACGAATTGGAAGTACACTCAAGACAAAAGTTGAAGAATATGAAAGAGAAATGGAAACTTTGGGTAATCAATTGGAAATTAAAACTAATGAGCTATTGGATTTACGAATGCAAAATGAAGAATTACGTGCTCATATTAAAGGAATGCAAAAGCATCCAATTGAAGCTGAACAAAGTTTTGAAATTGAAAATATTTCACGAGCACGTTCACCAACACCAGGATTAAATGTTAGCGAAGCTGCTAGTTCAATTATTGATATTCAATTGCGTGAATCATATGAGGAATCAGCAAGACTCAAGATAGAACTTAATAGTCTTCAAGAAAAATTGGACACAGCTTTAAATAATTGTCAAGAGTTAAAAGTTGATAATGAACTTTTGAATGAAAGAATTTTAAATTTAGATCAGGTTCAAATGACATTGGAAATTACGGAGGATAAATTATCAAAGCGAGAATGTCAATTACATATTATAGAAATGGAGAAAAAATCTCTTCAGGATGAATTGAATAAATTACAGGAGATAATTAATGATAAAGAAGTTATTTTAAAGAATACTGAAACAAAAAAATCTGAATTTGAATCGGAAGTATTTAATCTTAAAGAGAAATTAAATAATTTAAAGATTTGTCTTGTTACTACAGAGGATTCATTAGCACAAATTGCCATATCAAAAGAAGTTTTAGATATGAAATTAATAAGTTCTGAGGAAAAGATAAATGTTTTGGAAAAATCTTTGGCTGTTAAAACTACTGAATTTGTTGAATCATCGAAATTGTTGGAAAACAAAATTTTTAAGCTTGAGAATGATATTGCAATGTCTTTAAATGAAAAACAACAACTGGAACAAGTTGTCAATGATAAAAATAAAGAATTTGAAAATATTTCCGCAGAACTTGTTGATAAAAATTCGGAAATAAATTTATTAAAATTAAATATTTCACAATTAGAGTCTCAGTTAAATTTAAATCAGTCAGCATTGTCTGAAGCAAATACAAAATTATGTGAATTGAATGAACTTCGTGATGAGCTTCAGAGTCAACTTGTTCAAGAACGCGAAAAATTTACAACACTTTTCGATAAAAAATGCGAATTAGAATGTAATCTGTTAACAATTGAAACATCGAAAAATAAAATTTCCGAACAATTTTCAACTCTAGAAATTAACTTCAATGAATTGCAAGAAAATTATGACGATCTTCAGGACAAATTTAAAACTGAAGAACAAAAATATTTAAATCGAAAGAAAATTACTGATAAATTATGTTTGGAAAAAGATAATTTAACTGTTGAATTAGTTGATGCAAACACTCAAATATCTCAATTGAAAAATATTCAAGAGAATTTTGAAAATAGGCTTACTCAAGACCAAGAATATTGTGTGAAACTTGTGACTGAAAAAGCTGATTTAGAACGTACTATTACAATAATTGAACGTAAAAATGTTGAACAATCTGAAAAAATATTAATGTTACAATCTATTATTGATAAATCACAAGCAGAATTGGAAGAAATTAGAGTTAAATATAATGATACGAAGGTCAGCTGTGCTGAAGCCAATGAAAAAATTGATAATTTATTAATAACAATTGCAAAATCAACATCAGAAGTCGATGATTTAAATAATAAAATTTTGGAATTGGAAAATAATGTAAAGTCTTTGAGAGATGAATTAAAAATTGCTGAAGATATGAATGAAAATCTTTCAGCAGAAAAAATAACTTTGGAAATTGCTTTATCATCACGAGATAAAGATAAAAAAAATTTAACAACAAAAATAGAAAATCTTCAAGCTGATTTAAATGAATCGCGTGAAAATGCAAAAAAATTGGATAATAATTATGAAACTTTGCAACAAAAACATGAAGAAATGACACAAAAAATTATACTTTTAAATAAAGACATTGAAACACGCGATTATAAATACAAAGAAATTGAATGTGAACGAAATGTTTTGCAAGATAAAATGAATGAAATTAATGAGGAATTAAATTTACGTGAAATAAAATCGAAGGAAATGCAATTGCAAATCGAAGAATTGCGTCAAGCTAAAGAACGAATGATGGACGTTCATAAAAGCCATCAGGAAGCTTCAAATGAACTTATTGAATCTTTAGAAAAGCGTCTTCAAGCAACACAAAATAATTACGAAACACTAAAATTAGATGCACAATTACACGAAGAGTCTTTGACGACGCTTCAATTAAAATTACAAACTGCAATTAATGAAAAAGTCGAGTCAGAATTGAAAATGAAAGAAATAATTGACAATTTGCAAGAAGTACAATTAACTCAAGAATCAGCGTTAAAAGCACAAGCTAAAGCACTTGCTGATGAAACTTTAAAGTTAAATACCTTTAAAGAAGAACATTTGAAAATAAAAAAAGAGCTTCAAGCAGAAATTGAACATCAGAAAGCGATAAATGCAGAATCTTCAAGTAAATTTATGGCTTTAAAAGAAATTAGTGATAATAATATTAAAATGATTGAAGAACTTGAACAATCTCGAGATCAAGAGCGATCTTGTTCACAAGAATTACAAGAAAAATATAAATCATTAGAGACAGACTTGAAAATAATTGAAGACACTTTTGCTATGATACAATCCAAAAATTATCAGCATGAAAGTAACACGAATTTAGAACAATTCAATCATTCTACTACAAGAAAGTTGGGAGGAATGCTTAAGAATATTTTAGATGACATCAAAATTACGAATGAAAAAGTATTGGAGTTGTATGAGGAAAATAATAAATTGAAAAAGAATTTTGAAGATGACAAAATAACTTTGGAAACTGTTTTACAACACGAAAAAAATAATATTGATTTACTAGATCGAATTAATTCTATGGAAAGTGAATGGACACGACGAAATATGATTTTATCTAATTTAATACAAAAGAAAGAAGACCTGGAAGTATTATTTAAAAAAACAATTACAAATCGAGATGAATTAGAAGAAAAAATTTTGAATCTTCGTAAATTATGGATTACATTGTCGTGTGAAATGAAAGAAAATATTTCAATAAACAGTTCGGCTTGCGATGAATTAAAACAAATGGAGGCAATGAATATGGAGATTGATCAGTTGTTGAATGATTTGCAGGATCGTCACTTGAAGAATTTAAGGCCTTTAATGACAGTTATATGCGGAGTTTTCATGTGCTCTGAAAAGAAACTTGATGAAGTTTACAACGTTCCGTTATCAAATACTAAAGTTGAAATTTCTGAAATTGATCTTTCAAATGAAGCTTCGATATTACAAAGGGAAATTGAAATAAACGAAGTAATGTCAAAAGATTTTATTAAAATTCAGGAGAAAATTGATAAACTTCGTAATGCTTTAGATTCATATAAAGTAAATATAAAATCGGGCATTGTTAAACGTGAGGTAAATACCGAAGATAAATTACAGATTCAACTCGATAAAGTAATTAAAGAAAAGAAAGAGTTGAAAGATAAAATGGATGCAATACGTGTAAGAAATGCAAAAATGGAAAAAAATATGGATGAACTGAGGAATGAAAATAAAAAATTGAAAACACAATTATCTGAAGTATCATTAAAAGACGATTCAGAAATTAATTTGCTCACAGCGCAAAATGATAAATTAATAAAAGATATTGAACATTTAAAAAATGAAATAATTGAATTAGAAAAAAGACCAAAGAATGAAGATTTTGATACTCATTTAAAAGACATTCATAATGAATACGGACAAAAGCTGGAGAAACTTAAACAAAAAATGAAAGCAGCGTACAGTGAACAAATCGCAAAAATAAATGCCGATCAAGAAAAAGCAATGGCAGAAAAAATATCTATAATGCGCACAAAAATGGAACAACAATGTAAAAAATATTCTGAAGATATTGCTAAATATAAAGCTCATATAAGTGATATGTCATCGCAATTTTGGGATGTTGGTGAGAAGCTACTTGCTGAGAAACAAGAAAAAGAAACAGCGATACATCATCTTCGTGATTTACAACGAAAGCATCAAATTGCAATGACAGAAGCCAATCAATCAATTCAATCAGCTTTATCTCATAATCAATTAAATTCATTGAATATTGACAGAGAATATAGCATTAATGATCGATTGGATGGCCCAACACGATCAAATTTTCGAACAGTTCAATTAATTGAAGAACAAACCACGACAACTCGTCGACACAGTGTCAAAAGTATTCAAGCAATGGGAAATGCATTCAATGCCGCTGATGAAGAGGGCGAAGTATTTGACAATGTTTATCTTGCTGATTTGAAAGAAGGTAAATTTCGTGGATTGGATTCAGCTCCTGATTTAGATCGAATGTCCGAATTGCGAATGAGAAATTCTTTATGTCGACCTCATTTAAAATCATCGTACGCTGTAGAAACTCATTTTCATCCACTGGCTTTAACTGAAGAAGATATTAAGGTAATGATGCAATTGATAATGATTTTAAATTATTTATTTGCATGCAATTATTTGTGCCAAGTCTTTGTTATTGTGTCAATGTGGTTTTGGAGTAAGGAAAAATCTTTGTGTATTATTATTATAGAGTGGTCCACCTAATGAGGATACATTTAATGACAGTTTGAGTCAAAGTCTTCTGCCTGGTCAGAAGAAGAAAAAAGACAGAACCCAGGTAAAACGTTGGATTTATTTGTTTTAAATTTTTAATAATTGTTTTTCATGTTTTGTCTTTATTAATTATTACTTTTGTGTTTTTTCGTTGCTATTTGTTGTTGTTTAGACTTCATACAAGAGACCTGGACCTCCTACACCTAGTAAAAATGGTGGTAGATTGTCCCTTCAGGTGATAATTAATACCTCTTTGTTGTGATGAAATAAATTTTAAAAATATATTTGTAATTTAATTATGAAATATTTTTCGGTATTGAAAATAGGGTAACGAATTGAAGAGTCCAACTTTGAGAATTTTACGGGAAAGAAATAGCGAGAGACGTACAACGGCCACACCAAAACGCTTGAAAGATTTCTTTGCAACTTCTTTATCACGACGTCAAGACGAGGTAAGAATAAATTGTAGATAGAAAAATATTTCGTTGGTATATTGTAATAATTATAAATTTTATATTTTTAGAACGTTCCTGCAACGCCCAAAGGTCGCAGGCTCAGTAACATCTTTCGTAAAACTCGACCAGCAGATAAAAGTTAGGAATAATGAATGGCATTAATTGTACAATATTAATATTAAACACTTGGTTGCCCTAGTTTTTTTTTTTTATACATTTTTTATTATAAAAAGAATAATTTCAATTAAAAAAAAATTCTAATTTACTGAATAAATTTCAGCCTATCAGTTATTACAATTTAAAAATAAAGAAACAAATTTGTTGAAACAATAGAAAAATTTTATCGTTTACATTGTTTTCATTAATAAAATTAACTTTCGAATTAGGAACATAGAAATATAAAAAAAGCAACAAATGAAATATTTCTTTACAAAGAAAAAATATCTGCTGTACAAAGCTCGTAAAATTAAGAGGTTATGGTTGATTGAAGTGATTATGTATTAATGTTTATTGCTTGTGGAGTGAATATCCTTTGTCTTTACTCGGAATCGGACTCCTGAAATGATATTACAGGAAATAATTCCTGTGTTAAGACCTGATATTATCATCATCACTTACCATATATTGTCCTTCAATGTATCTTCCAGAATTCCTGGCAGTTCTTCGAAGCTCTCGCGGTCCCAATTGGTCTTGACTTCGACGCCTTTTGCGAAATGACAACGTTTTAATATTAATTCATTTCATGTTCGATAATATCATACGAAAATAATTTACTCACGGTCGATTTTGAATGTGTAACGATTTGAAATTCGTATCAATGTCCTGCGGTGGACTTGGAACATCTTCAATCGTTGGTGTAGGGGATGATGGGATAGTTTGAGTGTCATTATTATCAAAGAAACCTGAAACTCTTGATCGCGCAGTGGGGACTTTTGTAATGTTGAGGCTGAAACCCGAGATAAACTTTCGCAAACTTGTATCGGGAATAATAAATAAAAATTAAACAACAATTTTTTCATATACTCACGGTGTCTTCTTGGGTGTACGTTTCTTCTTTTGTTTACTGAAAGGAAATTTGAATATCAACGTAAATGTTTTATTCTACATTCGAAGGATCGAGGAGGAGCAATTAGGGAATTAAGGGGGCCGCATTAATTAACATCACATCATCGTTTTATCATTGATAGCCAATTTGTATTATCGATAAAAATCAAATACAATTTTTAATTTTTCAATTTAATAATTATGAAGAGAAAAAAATAAACAAATATCTTTTACACTTTTATAGTGTTGTTAAATTGTTTACAATTAAATTCAGATTATTTTTTTTGTTTTTTTTAAATAACATTAAAAGAATATCTTTAATAATGAACCGAGAAACAAAATTAATTACGGAAAAAAATATGTAGTTTTCCCCATAGTATCCCTAATGCTCCATGTAATTTTTGTAACTTTAGATACACTTTTATTTTTTCTTTTTATTATTTTCATAGCACAGACTCAAAGATCAGAGTGTTTACGACGAACCGGTGCAGGAGGGCCAGGTCGCATGTCATTGATTCCTGTAAAATTACATCCATATTTCCTTGATAGAAATGAAATGAAAAAAAAAAAAGGAAAAAAAAAATTAGATATTACAAAATATTTGGCGTTGAACCCTCTTGCACTGAGCCATCGATTTAATAATGATAAAGCGATCTCGCGACATATAAACAAATGATTATCAATGAGCACAGCAGTTAGGCATTTGGAATTTTATGCTAACAAATTATTGTTATGAAAATAAATTCAAAAGCTTATATAATAAAAAAAAATTGCCGTTGGAATAAATTAATTCAAGATTAATTAAAATTATAAATAAGCAAAATGATATATGAATAAAAAAAAAAAAATAGCGATGATTAAATTAAACAAGCGTTTATAAATAAAAAGCATATAATTTCAAATTATTATTACAATAATTGGAAGGCACCTTTTATTTAACATTACAGCGCACAACTTACCCCATTAACTCATGATCTGAGCTTTCATCTGCTTCTTCTTGTTCTTCTTCTTCTGTAATTAAAAATTAATTATAATAATTATTTAATTTTACGTAAATAATATTTAAATATAAATTAATTTTACCTGCTAATTGATCTTTTTTACGTCTAGTGTAAGCACGTTTGCTCGTTACTGGAACTTGATCAGTTTCTCCATGCAATAAACTGTTTCTATATAATAAAAGAGGTTGCCAATCTTCACCACGTGAAGATGGCATTCCAGCCTGTAGTCTTTTATCCAAGAAATTTAAACTGTCGAATTAAATAGCATTTAAAAAATTAAACATTCAAAATATAAATGTAAATAATTTTTTTACATTGATACTTACACAACACGTTTATCTTGTTTTAATAATTTATTCGTAAACTCTGCAAGAATTTCAAGATATGGAAGATTTGGTGGTGGACCAGTTGGATCAAGTTCAACATTATCCGGTGGTGTAATTGCAAATAAAACACCAGATCGATGAAGTGCTGTAATAGCTTCACGATTTTTAACAGCATCAAGTCCAAATGACAAAGCAAATCTTTTTGCAAGTTCTTTTATCGCTGTAAATTCTTCACTGTTTCTATTAACTTTTTCTTTTTCCGCAACAATTTCATTATACAAAATATTTAAACTCAATTGCATTGTTAAAGCACAATGAACTTTATTAATATCTCTGGCTTTTCCTAACGTTGTCTTAATTATATCACCATAATCATTGTAATATTTAACATAATGTTTAAAAACATCAGCTGCAGCTTTAGTTGGAATCATATTATAAACAATAAGTTTACAATAACCAGCAAGAAAATTTCTTCTTTTATGTAATTCTTCAATTTTTGAATGTTCATCATGTTCATCATCCTCTTCCTCAACAAACACATACTCTTGAATAAATTGATTGAGCATGTCCTGCATACTTTGATCAGCAACATAAATAAGTTGATGTATCAATGGATTTGATTGAGATGCTAATTGATTACAAAATACAACAAGAGTATCACATATTGTATTATACGCTTCTTCACGTAAGATAGCTAAACTATTTCCTTCACCAGCAACAAAATATCGCATTGAATCCATAAATGCATGAAGTCTTTCACGTAATATTTGTGCTTTATCTTCGCAATGATTTCCCATATCTGTTCCCTCCAACAGCTGATGTTGATCCCATAGAATAGAAAAAAAGCACGCGCTTATACTGTACTTTCCAGCTTCTTCTGGAAAACCCTTAGATGGATCTTTAGCGTCTTCAATGTCTCGATAAAGTGAATCCCATATGTTCCAACTATTTAAATTATGACAACGATATGATATTGAAACTTTTTTAAGCGATTGAACAACATTAAATATTTCATCTTCATCAGGAATTTCTGCGCCTTCAATTAAATTTCTGTATTCATCCATTGCTTCTTTATATTTATTTACAATTGAATCTATCAACGTTGAACGTGATATATCGCACTTGGTAAATATTGCATAGCGATCATCACACATGTATTCAAGTGTTTTAGCTGCTGTTTCTAATACATCATTGTCTTGCATTTTTTCAACAATAACATGAATTTTTTGTAATAACGCTTCAAGATTTCTTTCTTGTCTTGTTTTTGTATAAATATCCAATTCAAAATGTTGTGGTATGGATAAAAGATTAGCAAGTTTCTCCGGGTCCGCGCTATATTTATCAAGTAAAAGTGGTAAAGTTACAATAAAATGCTCGGTAAGTCTTTGTTTATCATCTTGAACTTGTTTTAATTCTTTTGCCGATAGCATTTTACGGGTTGGACCACGACCTACTGGAGCTTCACCAGAAGCCGCTTGTTTAATACAACAAACCATTAATTCAATAAGCGATGTTTCCTTTTGATTATCAAGTGGTTCTTCTTCAGGACCGGCTTCTTCAAGCAATAAATCAGTCATACACTCCCAATCTTTCATCATTTGATTGGTTTCAATAAGAGAATCCACAAGATATGCGCCGTGCTCATGCAATTCAGACTCAATGAAAAATAATACAAGATCACGAATAAGTGGAGTATTTGGTAGACGTTTTTTTCCTCGTTTAGTTTTTACACCAGCAACTGCTTCTTCATCTTGAGTAAATAAACGTTCATTTAAAAATTCACCAGCAGCTTGTGCAACTGCACGATGTGATGAATAGACAAGTTCATATACATGTTCACAATCTTTATCAGTTAATATTTCACGATGATGTTTTAGAATTGATATTACTAATTTAACAGCTTGTACTGCAACGTCGTATTCTTTATCAAGAGTCATTGCAACAATTCGATCTTTAAATTTACTTGTAAACAATTCCAATTTTGCTTTAAGCTCCTCAGATGCATAAAGAGGTTGTAAAGCTTGAAGACATTTCAATCTTACTTCACCAACTTTATCATGTAATGTCCAACCGATATATTTAAGATATGAATCATCTAAAAAATTCTGATGAAATTTTTTCATCCAAAGACCAATTTCAGCCATACAAATTGCACGAATTTCCGGTAATGTATCTCTGTATCTGTGTACAAATACTGATTTAAACATATAAGTGAGCATATTTTTAATTTCATCCATATTCTCTTCTAATTCTTTTCTCTTAGACATTAATGATTCAAGTCTGTCTGCTGCTCTTTTTTCCCTGGCCTTTTGTCTTTCACCCTCATATTGTCGTTGTGTATTATCCAAATTAACAGAAACAGTTAAAGCAACGTCTACAAGAGCAGTCATTAATTTCATTGCCGCAAGCGTTGCAGTATGACGAAAAGCACGAACTTGTGAATCCGATAAACCAGTTAATAATGATATAACATTGTCCATTAAAAATTGATCATAAATAATGGAATATTGACATTGACGTACGAGTATTTGAACGAATTCACAAAAATTAGCTCGAAATTTTTTCCACGGTTGTCCCGTCATTATCAATGGATATTCTCCACTCTCTTCTTCAAATTCCTCTGTCATTTTACGAATAATCGCAACATGCTCCATAGATGATTGCATATCAGCTGTAATTCGTCCTTTACAACCACTAGCATTAATAAAAAATTGCATTAACATAAGAAGAGCATTGTCCCGATTCATTTTGTACTTTTCAATCCATTCATCGACAATATTTGTTAAAGACGAACGATTATTTTTAATTACATAATACAAACTGGCTTCATCTTCAGAATTTGTTGGATTTGGAATACGTTTAGCACGACCACGCGTACTTCCACCTCTTCCTCGTGCAACTGTTGGCTGAGGAGTATAATCTGTATCAACTTCACGATATTTTGGTTGATTAACAGTGCCACCTCGCATTCTTGCTCGTGTATTTCTAGTAATTCTCATATTTGGTGTTGCCGGTGTCATTGGCTGCTCAAATTGAACAGAATCATTATTCACAGACTGATCTTGATAATGCGGTTGTGAAGTACTTGGCGAACTATGACTCTCTGATGAATAATGTTCAGAACTAAAAGAATAACAAAATTAATATTAAAATTATAATAGATAATTTATAATTATTAATTAATTTTTAATTACATTGGTGTATGAGCAGGCGTTTGTGGTGCTTGATTGTATGGAGCATAGCTATTAAAATTCTCTTGTCCATCTGCATCCAAATTATCAGTCATTGGCGTCATTGGTGTCATTGGTTCCTGATATTCGGGAGGCACAGGATCATCCATTCGGATCCTTTTGCCTCCGCGTCGAGGCATCATTTTGAATGATTATTGTTGTTTTTCACCACAATTAAAGTAAATCTATAAATCAAAAACATTAATAATTGATGTAAATTTATTGAAATGATATTTTATTACTAGTAAGTAATAGAATTGTTTAAATTTCTTGTTTGGAGACAGGCATTTAGCGTCATGATTAACGTAGTGAGTATACATCGAGATTTGTAAATGAAAAATTTTAATACATCTTTGGACAGTATAAATTTATAGAAGTGTATAAAAAATATACGTACCAAATTGTAATGACAATAATTATTAAGAGAAACGTCAGTTATTATTGAGAACCGCGGGAAAACAATACCGCATATATTTATCCAGGACGGCCATTTTTCTTTATATTCTTACGTATATATGTTAGTAGCCAGCAGCGCCACATCCGTCGTAGTATGGAACTTGTTTGAATATGGCAGTTTTATAAATATAGTAATACATTCATTGTCGGCCATCTTTGGTTATTTTTCAAATGATCAAAACTTTTTTTTTTATATATTTTTAACTTGTTTTCGATAATAATCACCTTTTTTTTATATTTACAGCACATTTTTTAACAAATTTTAATTGGTACTATTTGAAGGTTTTATTGTAATATTAAAAACAAAGACATTGAATATGTATTTTTAGGCTATGTTTTAAATTAGTTTTATAAATATATTTTAAATTAGTTATATAAAAATTCATCAATTCAATTGATTTCATTATTATTCATACACATCTGATAATTAATCTGAAAACAATATAACCTCGAGGTTTTCTGTTGTTTTGAAAAAAAGAAAAAAAATTATATAACCTTCATGAAATGATAAGAAAAATTGGGAAAAATCCAAAAACCATTTATAAAAATTAAGAACTTAATTATTTATTAATTACTATAATTCATTGCACCCGGCACTAAACTAATTAATAATTATACAATTACACAAACATATATAACAAAACATTTGTGAAAAACCAATAGTTAAAGCCAGCTTTTTATATTAATAATAATTTAAAAAAATAAAGAATAATGTCTCATAAATTGCATTAATTGAAACAAAAAAATAAAGACAATGCCCGAGAGATTTAATGTTATCTATCACAAAATACCAATTAATTACAAAAATATATATCATAAACTATTAGCTTGATATAAAAAAGGAACACCAACGTGAGCCAGTGCGCGATTATTACCCAAAGAACTTTTGATTTTCATATATACTTTGTATCACATAAATAAAATTATTTAATTTATACAATATGTCATTAAAAAACATTTTGGTATTAACAATGCTTATATGTTTTAGTACAAATTATTACACTATTAAAGGAGAAATTATACTTGGTGTAGAAATTCCAAAATTAAATATAACAGAGGTATGTTTCTGAATTAACATTCATATTAATTAATTTTATAATTCTATCAATTTGTTTGTTTGTTTTAGATTCTTGGAAAATGGTATTTGGTTGGATCTACTAAGGCAGATGACGAATTTGCTTGTATAAATATTATTATCCAACAACAATCAGAAAATAATTTTTCGATGGAAGCAAAAGTTTCATCAATGTCTTTTTTGAAAGTAAAATATTCATCAAACATTTCTGAATCTATCAATCATATTAAAATGAATGCCACAAAAAGAAATGATTCTAATATTATTAATATTGAACAATATCCTGGAGGTAAATCAGTGTTGTTAATATTTGATGTAAATTACAATTCTTACATGGTATTTTATACATCAGATACAATGACACATTTAAATAATGGCACCCATGGGGTTATTTATATATTCAGTCGTGAAAAAATGTTATCAAATGATATTTTTGATCGAGTAAAAAATTCAAATTTTTATACGCAAGGAGTGGATCCTAACCTCGAATTACGTCGTGTACAGGCAAATGTATGTTAATGTTATATTTGTTTTGTAAGTAAATAAATATTTATTTAACAAAGGCTTCTTTGAGTTGTCATTTTTTCTTTCATGTCCATTGAATTATTCAGATAGTAACAGAAAAAATTATGTTCATTATATATGAAATTTTCAATATACAGTTTATCAACATTTGGAATAATTTTTATGCAAAAAAATTATTCATTGATACATAAAAATATATCTTCAATCAAACTTAATGTGTTATTTGATAAATAAATGAAATAAAATAGCAATAAACATAAATATTGTGGTTTATTTTTATATACAAATAGGTTATGTTTCATTCCATAAAAACTATGAGATGAAACATGAATAAAATTATTTCTCTTTTATAAAAAAAAGTTTGATAACGAAAAAGATAAAAGTATTTATTCAAATTTCATTCGCTTACTGATGTGATAGCATGAAGTAGATGTTTTATTAAATTGTATAAATGTTCTTCTTGTATAATTTGAAGAATTAAAATGCAAATAATCAAAAGCAATTATTAAATTTTTTAGATCATCATTAAATAAATAATCAGCAATATTGTAAGTAGAATCAGGATCTAAAATAACTTTTTCTTTCTTATCATCTGGATTTGATGTATTAATTCTAACATAAATTTGTAATCTTCTTAATTTTCTCAATAAATAAATTTTTTCTGTAAATGGTTCCAACTTGTCCATTATAATTTCATAATATATAGGATATATTTCAAATAGCTCATCATCAAATTTCATTAATTTCCAGTATAATTGAAGATTGCATGGTTTGTTAAAATGTTCCATCATAATTAATTCATACAAAGTGAGGTTATTTTTTACTTCATAAGTTTTCATTTGAACAATTTCACAGACACAATCATACAAATAATTTGATAGGTTATTATACTTTGGATGATCTTTATAACCATTTAAATTAATAACCATCTGAATATCTGGTTGGAAATTGTTTATCAAATGATATCTAATCAACAATTTAACGCATCTTAGATCATTCATGGCATTATTCAATGGTGTACCAGGATCTGTATAATTTCTTACATCAAGTTTTTTTTTATAAATATCAGCGCCATATTCTAATAAAATTTTAATCAATTTAAAATTTTTGAAGCGACTTTTGACAGCAATGTTCAATGGAGTATTGCCTTTAAAATTTGTTGTATTAACATTAGCTCTATGTTTTAAAAGTTCTCTGACTATTTCCAAATTCTTCCTCTTCACTGCAGTATCCAGTGGAGTTTCTCCATATTTATTTGATGATTCAGTATGAACACCATGTAACAAAAGTTCTTTTGCAATTTCGACATCGCTAGTTACATGCAACAACGTCTCACCATTCCATCTTGATTTTGATTTAGCATCAACGCCCTCAGCTATAAGATTTCTAACTCTTTTCAAATTTCCCTCGCAAACAGCTACTTTTAATAAGTGGGAATCAACATCGCGATCATTAATCATGTTTTCAAATCCTTGATATACGAAAATATACAAAATAAAATCGTTAATTACAATACAATGTTGTTAATTATGAATGTAGTAAATATTATACCTCTATGTCAACAGTATGATTCACATTATACTGATGCCTTTGTTTTGTTTCTCGATATAGATTTACGAATTGATATGAAACTTAATCGCGCAAAAATGTCGGTTTCTAGTTTCACTACGTTCAGTTTTGCGCATGCGCAGCGCAGATTAATATCTGTATTATTTGAATTTGGTTATGAATATCATGATGAAAATCGGATTAAAAATTGTCTTCTAGGTTCTTTGAAAAGTCAAACTCAACTTTTTCAAGATATCGTTGGAATTTTTATTTCATATTCATTTGTTGAATAGAAATATTAATGACTGCGCTTGCGCGTTGTCTATTGGTGGCCATTTTAAAATGAGAAAATTTATTAATTAAGCTGAAATTATGATAAATGTAGAGATAAACAATTTCTAAAAATAAAAAAAAAAATATGCTAAATAATAATTCAATATTTAGTATTTTTATTAATAAATAATTTTTGGTGTCGATAAATATATAATTTAGTTTGTTGACAGTGTAACAAAATGGTCGTAGAATTTAGTACCGGAGCGAGGCGCTGTGATCAGTCTAGGGAAAATGGTAGCTAACTAGACATGCGCCGAAGTGATCACAAATAATTCGTATAAAAAAATACACTCAAAGTCTTGAGTTAGGTTAGGACACCATATAATATTCTTAAATAGCTCTCGAGACTACAAAAGATAAATACATATCAAAAATCGTTGTTTATAATAAACAATAAAAATGCCATATGCAAATCAGCCTTCTGTACACATTACAGATTTAACAGAAGAAAATGTTAAATTTAATGTTGAAGACACTGAACTAAGGTTTGAACTAATAACAATATATTCTAATGTCAATTCATTTCAATAAACAAACAAAAATATGATATATTAATTGTTTAACTAATTTAATACATTATTTTCAGCGTTGCAAATAGTATGAGACGTATATTCATTGCTGAAACACCAACAATGGCGATTGATTGGATTCAAATGGAGTCAAACACAACAGTTTTAAGCGATGAATTTCTTGCACATAGAATTGGTATGATACCATTGATCAGTGATGATGTTGTTGACAAAATGCAATATTCACGAGATTGTCAATGTCTGGATTTTTGTCAAGAATGCAGTGTTGAATTTACTCTTGATGTAAAATGTGAAGATACATCAACAAGACTTGTTACTACAGCTGATTTGAAATCAAGTGATCCTAGAGTTTTACCTATTTCTTCAAGACATAGAGAGGATGATCCTCATGAATATGGACAACCAACAGAGGGTAATGAATTAATATTTATATAATATGCACAAAGAATATGAATAAAATAATATGAGTTACATATTTTTTTAGAAATCTTAATTGTGAAATTAAGACACGGACAAGAATTAAAATTTCGTGCGTATGCTAAAAAAGGATTTGGTAAAGAACATGCAAAATGGAATCCAACAGCCGGAGTAAGCTTTGAATACGATCCTGACAATTCAATGCGTCATACATTGTTTCCAAAACCAAACGAGTGGCCCAAATCAGAATATTCTGAATTAGGAGATGATCAATGTAAATATTATATTAGTTATTAATATTATTTTTCTCAATACGTAGCATAATAAACTAGGGTTGTATTGTTATTCTGATAAAAAAATAACTTGATATCAGAGAGAAGATATGATATGATTTTATTTCGTTTTCTTTTTTAATCAGAGAGAAAACATAACCTCAATTTTTCTGCCGGTAGAAAAATGGCTGCATTATCATTATATATACTAAAATTGGATATAAATATAGCATTTATAATTTTTCAGTTGAAGCGCCGTTCAATTGGGAGGCTAAACCAAATAAATATTACTTCAATGTTGAAAGTAGTGGAGCATTGAAGCCGGAAAATATTGTCATGATGGGAATTGCAGCATTGAAAAATAAATTATCCAATTTACAAACTCAACTTAGCCATGAAGTTCAAATTGATGCTCTGAGTATTCATCATTAAATAAATTAGCAGAAAGCAAAATAAAAATTCATAACTTCGTACATTTGTTTAATAATAATCCAAAGTGTATATTTATCAAGATTTTAATAACCATATTCTTAAATTTAATATTTATACATTTTTATTCATCAAGAGACACGGTAGTGTCTCGCGCCAAGTTCGTGTCCAAATTATATCTTCTTCTAATACACGTTATATAATGAAATTAACAAAGATAATGCATGATTTTCATAATAACGACAAAGCCTATTGTTATGTTAATGTGATAATACAATTTCTTTTTATTCCACTCACATGTACTAATAGAATACTCCGCAGTTGTGATAATCAATTAAATAATTTGAGGGTATCAGAGTACGAAAATGGATGAAATTTTTCTTTCTTAAGGACGTTCATTCGCCGCGCTAGAGTCAAATGAGTACTAACTTTTTATAAAATTTATTCGAGGCTTGAAACAATTTGTAAAATATATTAATAATTTTACAATGATTTATAATTATTTTTTATATGTACCAATTAATTTCACGGTATTTATTTAAAAAAATCAGTTAATCCACATTAACAATTGATTTGACGCCATTTGAATTGCTAAATAAATTTGGCAACAGTGCCTATGTTATGTTTTGACACTTTCAATGTGTATGTGCATATGTGTATATTTCGTTACTACGCGCTGTTGCCAATTTTCAAGATGACTACAAATTTACCAAAACAGTTTTAATTATCTTTATTAAAATAATTAATATTTAATTCAAACATTCGTCAACACCTGTTTTTTTGTAGAGTTATATAAACTACATATTTCAAAGAATATTTTTAAACATTATTTATTATTGTATCTACTCTTACAATATACTTTTTGTAATTTTAAATACATAAAAATGCTAATTCTCCATAAGGCTCTATGTTAAAAATTTGAATTTTGATCTTTAATAACTTTCTTAAATTATCGATAAAGCGTCTTGAAATTTCAAGGGTAGATAGCTACATGATTTAACTTATCAAAACTGAAAACAAAAAAATTTTATCTACCAAAAAGTCTCATGGATGAACAGTCCTTAATTAAAACACTAATAAATTTTAAATGATTTTTATTAGTGAAATTTAATCTCAATAACATCCATTTTGTAGCCATTTGAACAAACCCACGGCCGCTATTTCGTTCTTACTAAATATGAAATTCATTTATCTATTAAATTTGTTTTATTTTTTTGAAAAAAATCCTTGTATTTTTTATATACTTAAAATAATTGAATTTACTTCACAAAAAGAATTGATATCAATTTGTATTGCCAAGTGCATAAAATACCGTAATACGCTAACTATAACATAATTATATTTGTTATTTATGATCATAACAACATATAGGTTTGAAGCAAGTATCATTAAATACACAAATTGATATATTTACATATAATTATATATGTATCGTTAAAGATTGTGCGTATAAGCTGAAAAAAAAGTTGAATTATTAGATCAAATAACTCCTGAAAGACTGTAATAAATTTAATTCTTATTAATTTTCCTAATTTATATTGAAAATTATTGATATTTCGACAATTTTATTGTTATCTTTACTCAATTGAAACGTGGAGAGTTTCATTCAAATTACAAAGATTTTAATTACTAAATACACACAAAAAAATATTGAGGTTAGAATATTTTTTTATCATGATGATAAATTTATCACTTATTTCTAATTGAAAAATCGTTTTTCCGTGCGTCAAAGCTATCCTTGGTGATAAGTGATATAGTATAACGATCCTATGTATAATCGTAAAAATGAAGAAGTAGTCTAAAAACAAAATGGAATTTTACCAATTATATTCAAACACATATGTACAAAAACTCAAGAATAAAATTAAGTAAAGATAAAGAATGATAATATTTTTATAAAATTTTAGACCATGAATCATCAGTTTGGAACGGAGCTCGTGTATATATATTCAAAGTATTACTGTAGCATCTCACATTTTTTAATTCAATAGTTCAGTAAACACTCTCAACAATGAATATCTCACCAAGTAATATTTACTTCATGATCAACGTCGTCTGTAAGTATTAAACTATCAATTATAAATAATATTTTACAATTTTATCCTTTCGCTGCGTATGAGTTAAGTTTCATTTGTTTATATTTGATGAACTTGGTGTGTTGTACGAAAATAAAAATAATTTTATATATAAATAAAGATGATTTTTTCAGTACTAACTTTTTATAAAATTTATTCGAGGCTTGAAAAAATTTGTAAAATATATTAATAATTTTACAATGATTTATAATTTTTTTTTATGTGTACCAATTATTTTCAAGGTTTTTACTTTTAAAAATTAGTTAATCTACATTGAAAATTGATTTGACTCCATTTATTAAAATTTACCAAAACAGTTTTAATTATCTTTATTAAAATAATTAAATAATTGTGGAGTTATATAAACTACATATTTCAAAGAATTTTTTAAACATTATTTATTATTGTATCTACTCATACAATATACTTATTGTAATTTTAAATACATAAAAGTGCTGAATTTTCATAAGGCTCTATGTTAAAAATTTGATTTTTGATCTTTATAATAACTTTCTGAAATAATCGATAAAGCGTTTTGAATTTTCCAGGGTATATAAATCATGTAGTTACATGATTTAACTTATCAAAACTAAAAAAAAAAAAATTTATCTACTAACAATTCTTATAAATAAACGTCCTTAAATTAATTAAGTTAATCTCCCTTACACGAAACATTTTACTAATTTCATCTTCATTTTTATAGTGGCCGGGATATCATTTTCATCTGGAAAAACTCAAGAATTTCAATGCAGTGATGGCGAATGTATAAACGAAAATATGATATGCGACGGCCGAAGGGACTGTTCTGATGGGGGCGATGAAGAAAATTGTACAACTCAAAAATGTTTACCCTGGATGTATCAATGCAATGACGGTGCATGCATTGATGGGTTTAAACAATGCAATGGACACGTTGATTGTCTTGATAGAAGTGACGAATTTAATTGTCCAAAATATTGTAACCACTTTTATGCATTTCAATGCGGCAGTGGCGAATGTATCGACAAATTTATTACATGTGATGGAAAAGTGGACTGTTCTGATGGAAGCGATGAAGAAATATGTTCAAATCAATACTGTCCAGGGTACTTGTACCGATGCCAGTACGGTGCATGCATTGATGGAGATAAAGGATGCGATGGACACGTTGATTGTCTTGATGGGAGTGACGAATTAAATTGTACCAAAAATGTTTGCCAATCTTATGAATTTCAATGCAGTAATGGCACATGTATAGAGATGGAATTTACATGTGATGGAAAAGCGGACTGTTCTGATGGAAGCGATGAAGAAATATGTTCAAATCAATACTGTCCAGAGTACTTGTACCGATGCCAGTACGGTGCATGCATTGATGGAGATAAAGGATGCGATGGACACGTTGATTGTCTTGATGGAAGCGATGAAGTTGACTGTGACACACCCAATTAATATTCAACAAATTAATCGCTTTTTATATCACGCACTTAATTACACCTCATATGTCTTGAACAGTTTAATCTTCTGTTCTAAAAATGAGATTATTAAAATATATCTCAAACTTTTTGGTTTCATATTCTTATGTTTTAATAAAACTATAATTTCTTGGCAATAAATCATTTTATTACCCATGAAGATATATATAATAATTAATTTTCATAAATTAGTTACATAAATTTATATATATCCAAATTAATGTATCTTTATAATTTGAGGTTAATAAAATTATCCCCGCGCAATTTCTAATTCTGTATTATTAATTATTATATCTGCAAATTTCTGCAAAATTGAAACTGGTAATTTATTTACCTGTTCCGCCCGCTGTATGGCGCGTCAGTCAACTCGGTCGACTGACGCGCCATCTTTAGAAACTATTTCACCTTTCATATATATATGTACATAAAACTATACTCAATTCATGTTAATAAATTATAGGAAATAGTATAAACAGTCCCCAACATTAAGTATAAAATAATTCAATTCATTCTAATTATTATTAGTTAACCGCCGTCAGTTATTGCTGATTGTTTTGGCGCAGTAAATAAATATTTGGTTTGTATTTGAAAATAAAAATTTAATTTTCTTATTTATTTATATATTTATACATTTTATTTTATTCTATTTAATATGTATACACATAGAATTATACATGTTTTATTTTGTTTCAACATTAAATTTGCCACGTGCTTATTATTACCCGCGTGAGATTTGTGTATTTATTTTACGTTTGAAATTGCAATAATAAATAAATTTTTTTTATTTACAGATTTGATATTTTATTCAAAGGAAAATGGTCATCACAAGATTTTATAGCAATCCAGGATTATTACCTGGTCAATTGAATAATAAATTGAAAAATATTATACAAATATGCAGTGATGTTGATGATCTTAAAACAGAATTGTGTTATTATATCGAAAGTTCATCGGAATTATCGAAAAAAGAACTTGATATCATTAAGTTCACTTTGAGTTCATCATTTACAGATAAGAATTTGCATGATTCGAGTATTTTTCAACTTTCAAACGATGAAATTATTATTGAAATTGGTCCAAGGTTGAATTTCTCAACACCATTATCAAGTAATGCCGTTTCAATATTTAAATCAGCGGAATTAAATAAAGTTACAAGAGTAGAAGTGGCTACAAGATATCTAATAAAGAGTAAAAAACCAATAAATAATGAAATAGAACAATTAATTGTTGATGTACTTCATGATAAAATGACTCAATGTAGATATTTAGAGCCAATAAAAACATTTGATCATGGATTTAGACCAGAAGAATGGTTTGAAGTTGATGTTATGAATAAAGGCAAAGAAGCATTAGAAGATGTTAATAAAAAATTAGGTTAGGAAACAACTAATACTATATAAATATAAAAATTATATTCAATAAATTTCTATTTATTATTTTTCTTCATTTTTAGGATTAGCATTTGATGACTGGGACTTGAATTACTATACAGATCTCTTCAAAACAAAATTAAAACGTAATCCAACAAGCGTAGAGTGCTTTGATCTTGCTCAGTCGAACAGTGAGCACAGTCGACATTGGTTTTTTCGTGGGAAAATGTTGATAGACGATGAAGAACAAAATGAAACACTTTTTCAAATGATTATTGACACTCAACGATACTCAAATCAAAATAATGTTATAAAATTTGCTGATAATAGCAGTGCAATTGAAGGTTATGAGTGCAAAACATTAATACCAAGAGAAACACACTGTCCAAGTTCATTTAAATTAAATAATATTCATCGTCATCTTATATTCACTGCTGAAACTCATAATTTTCCAACTGGAGTGGCGCCATTTAGTGGAGCTACAACTGGAACTGGTGGACGACTTAGAGATATTCAAGGATGTGGTAGAGGTGGTTATTATATTGCTGGTACAGCTGGTTATTCAGTAGGGAATTTACTTATGCCAGATTATGATTTACCATGGGAAGAAAAAAATGTCGATTATCCAAGTAATTTGGCTAGTCCATTAGAAATAATCATAGAAGCAAGTAATGGCGCTTCAGATTATGGTAATAAATTTGGTGAGCCAGTTATATCTGGATTTGCACGATCATTTGGAATGAAATTAAATGAAAAAAGACGAGAATGGATTAAACCAATTATGTTTAGTGGTGGTTTAGGAACTGTTGATGCTAATATGACGCAAAAGCTGACTCCAGAAAAAGGTGAAATCATAAAATATTTTTATTTTGAATTAATTCAAACCATTTATTATTTTAAAATTAAATTAAATTTCATTTTATTATTGTAATATTTATTTGGAGAATTTTTAAATTCAATGATTTAGGTATGGAAGTTGTTAAAATTGGTGGACCAGTTTATCGAATTGGTGTTGGAGGTGGTTCAGCATCGTCTGTTGCTGTTCAAGGTGACAATAAAATTGAATTAGATTTTGGTGCTGTCCAAAGAGGTGACGCTGAAATGGAACAAAAGTTAAATCGACTTGTGCGAGCGTGCACTGAGATGGGAACAAATAATCCAATCATGAGTATTCATGATCAAGGCGCAGGTGGTAATGGAAATGTATTAAAAGAAATAGTTGAACCAGCTGGTGCAGTTATTTTTACGAAGAAATTCGATTTGGGTGATCCAAGTATCAGCACAATGGAGCTTTGGGGTGCTGAATATCAAGAGAATGACGCTATTCTCTGTAAAAAAAATGACATTGAACTTTTACAGTCTATTGCTAAGCGCGAACGTTGTCCAATAAATTTTGTTGGGACTGTCACTGGATCGGGAAAAATTATATTGTCCGATGACGATGATTGCGATGCATCCAAATACATAAATGGCACAAACGATTCTCACGTGAAACATCCGGTAAATTTAGACCTGGAATTGGTCTTGGGAAAAATGCCACAAAAGGTAAATAAACTGATTTATAATCAATGAGAAATATTATTTCTAATTTGATTTTAATATTTTACAGACTTTTAATTTAACAAGAAAACAAAATATTTTACAATCAATAAGCATTCCATCATCTCTAACAGTTGAAGACGCTTTGACAAGAGTTTTAAGACTTCCATCGGTTGGTAGTAAACGATATTTAACAAATAAAGTTGATCGTTGCGTCACTGGATTAATCGCTCAACAACAATGCGTTGGTCCACTTCATACTCCACTCGCTGATGTTGCAGTCACTGCAATTTCACACTTTTCAACTGTTGGCATTGCTACGTCAATTGGAGAGCAACCAATTAAGGGACTGGTTAATGTTGCCGCCGGCGCACGAATGACTGTTATTGAAGCGTTATCTAATTTAGTTTTTGCTAAAATTACCGACATAAAGGTAAATTGTTTGAATAAATATTTTTATTAACTCAAAAGATTAATTATTAATATTTTATTCTTTTGTAGGATGTCAAATGCAGTGGAAATTGGATGTGGGCAGCGAAATTAGATGGTGAAGGTGCAGGATTGTACGATGCATGTCGTGCAATGTGTTCTATAATGAAACAATTAGGAATAGCCATTGATGGTGGTAAAGATTCACTTAGTATGGCGGCTAGAATCGGCGATGAAGTTGTTATATCACCTGGAACACTTGTTGTTTCATGTTATGCGCCTTGTCCAGATGTTCGTCTAGTAAGTAGTTATGAATGAATTTATTTCAGTTAATTTTTTGTATTTATTTAATGATTTATTTAATTTTACTCTAGACTGTAACACCATATCTTAAAACACCAAGAATTAATGAAGAAGGTTGTCTACTTTTCGTTGATCTATCTATGGGAAAGAGTCGTATTGGTGGAACTGCTTTAGCACAAGTATTTAATCAACTTGGAAATGATGTTCCTGATGTTGAAGACGTTGACACAATTGTAAATGCATTTAAAGCAATTCAACAACTTATTCAAGATAGAAAAATATTATCAGGACACGATGTCAGTGACGGTGGACTTGTGACTTGTCTTCTTGAAATGTCCTTCGCTGGATTGTCAGGAATTGACGTGAATATATCACATAAAAATGGAAATCCAATAGAAATTTTATTTGCTGAAGAGATTGGATGGATTTTAGAAATTTTACCAAATGATTTTGATGAAACAAAAAAGGTCTTTGCACATTTTAATGTTCCGGTTTTTAATATTGGAAAATCACGAGGTAATGGAATCGATTCCAAAGTGATATTTTCAGTGGGAAATAATATTGTATTGAATACCAGCATTTTACCGTTGATGCAAATGTGGGAAGAAACGAGTTATCAATTGGAGCGTCGTCAAACAAACATTGAATGTGCGGAAAAAGAATTTAATGATTTAAAATTACGTAAAGAGCCTTTGTACAAACTTACATTTAATCCTGATGTGCCGATTATTATTGAACAAAAATTATTGACATCGCAAATTAATGTCGCAGTTATCAGAGAAGAAGGTACGAATGGAGATAGAGAAATGGCGGCGTCGTTAATTAAAGCTGGTTTTGAAGTATGGGATGTAACAATGCAAGATCTTTTTGATAAAAAATTAACATTGGATCAATTTCGAGGCGTAATTTTCCCTGGTGGATTCAGTTATGCTGATGTTTTAGGATCAGCTAAAGGTTGGGCAACAAGTTTGTTATTTAATTTATCAATTCGTCAACAATTAGAGTCATTTATTGCACGAGAAGATACATTTAGTCTTGGAGTTTGTAATGGATGTCAATTAATGAGTCTTCTTGGATGGATTGGTGGAAAAATTGGTGATACACCAAATGTTGCTTTGACGCGAAACACATCAGAACGCTTTGAGTGTCGTTGGAGCACAGTGAAAATAAAAAAATCATCAGCAATGATGCTTCAGGGTATGGAAGATACAATAATGGGAGTTTGGATTGCTCATGGCGAGGGAAAATTTCAATTTAAAGATAATAAAGTGCTTGAACATTTGAAAAATCAACATTGTATAGCTATTCAGTATACGGATGAAGATGGTAATCCAACTGAAATATATCCATTGAATCCTAATGGAAGTGTTGAAGGCATTGCTGGTATTTGCTCAGATAATGGTAGACATTTAGCTATGATGCCACATCCAGAGAGATGTACAGAAATGTGGCAGTGGCCTTATGTTCCTTTTGATTGGACAAATAATACATCGCCATGGCTGAGAATTTTTCAAAATGCTTTTAACTGGTGTAAAAATTAAATAAACTTTATAATTTGATAATCATTTTATATTTGTAAATAAAATCATGTAATGTTTCTTTTCAATATGAATCATAAATATATTGAAATATTGTCTAAATCAGTTTTATCATTATTTTATACATAATTAATTGAACATGTTGAATAAAATCTCAGGGATAATATTTCTAGTTAATGATTTTTCATGTATGAATTATTCGGCATGTGCTGTCTTGTGAGCACGTTATATATTCCTCTTTTATATGTGGATGCCACGTACCGCAATTTAATGCCCCTGTATGACCTTTTGTACGGGCCATATCAGTTATATATTGATCACCCTTAACGGTTTCACATTTTTCAAAACCATCGCGATCAAGCACTTTTGCTTGAGCTGCGCCTGATATAACGAGTATAACGTCGCCCGTCATTGAATATTGTAGACATTTTATTGGATGATTTCCGCATGGTTGAAGTGTACGAAAGCTTTTTAATGACGAATCCATACCGGTAAAGTCCCAAAAGTTCACGTCATAATCAACTGATCCTGATGCTAAACGTGCGCCGAAATTGTCTCGTCGTTGAGACAATTTCGGCGCAAAAAAAAATATTTACCTGAAATGGCTTTTTGATGCCTCATCCGAATAAAGAGTATTCAAGTAATAACATGATCGTACCGTAGAATTCGTAGTCGGAGGATTCGCTTTTCACGATTGTAATTATGTAAGATTATATTCCATTCTTTATCTAAACTAAATGAAATAGATTCTGAAGTGTTATTACGACGCGCAAATAAATATGCAAGTGCGTCTGTAAAAGACATTTTGATTATGTCAAATGTCAATTATTTAAATACCCCACAATATAATAGACAGTTATTCCAAAATACAATATGAAAAATTAATTTATGTATATTTTTTTAATGTTTGTAAAATTAATCCTTTAGTTTTTCAAACTCGCCATTTGTAATTTTTGATGAACGCTCGAAACGACCCAAACTCCGTTCCACTTGGGTTCCATGATTGGAACGCTGTACCTACTCATCGACTGATTAGTTCAAAAAACCGCCACTTTCCGATTGGGGTCTCTTAAGTAGAACGGCAAAGTGGCGGTAGACTTTACCGTCTCTACTCAGTGTTGCGTGGACTGCACGACTCTACTCTCTTATCTATCGGATAGAGTTTTAGTTAAACCTTTATCAACAACATAAACGACATTTTGGGTATTATCGGTGTATTTGTAACGAAAATATTCCAAGTTTCTTTTAATCAGATCTAAACAAATGATCTATAACACAATTTAAAAAACAAAATAAACATAGAAAAGTATTTTGTTATAATTTTTAATAACAATTTTATTAATAATTGCTCGTAAAAAAGACGATTGCCGGTAAGTCAACCTAACCTCAAATTTATTTTTATTCTTAATGCACAAAACAAAAATTGATAAATATATGATAATGAAAGATGAAAGTTTATTAATAAGAATTTTATGTTATGTATTAATTTATAAATGAATAACTGAGAATATATTGTTATTAATGAAAGGTGAATTTTTTAGGTTATATATTGCATCCAGATGGTTCAAAAAAAAATATCGTTTGGAAAAATCAGCAGAGATTTCAATATGAAATCGGTGAATAATAAAAATGATGATGAAGAATCGCCGATTGTTAAGGGATTTGGCGTATTTAGTAATCGTGAATTGGAAAATAATACAACAAAAAATATGAATGAAATCCGCTTGGAGGACAATGACGAGTCGGAAAATCTTAAAAAAATCATGGGAATGTCGAGTTTTGGTAAAAAAGCCAAATGTTTCGATGTTCAAGAAATGATGAAAAACATAACAAAAACCATTAGTACCAATAGTAAAATTAAACCAAAAATAATTGGTAATATAAATAAAGAGAATGATATTCCAACAACATCAAATTTGTATGTAGAAAATTGCAATAACAAAAATGATGAAGATGATGATATTGTTGGGCCTATGCCACCACCACCACCACCACCACCATCATCATCATCTGAAATTCAAGATAAAACCAAATGTACATTGAAAAAAAAAAATAGCAACAGCGATTATTCAGACTCTAGCGATAGCGAATCAGACTCAGAAGAAACAAATTTAATAAATAAAATTCCATGCAGTC
>JAQQBS010000002.1:11383033-11408025 GCA_030347275.1 Microctonus aethiopoides | reverse complement strand
AGTTTAATTGATATTTAATATTGATGGGGATAGAACATAACCTATTATTGTTGTTAGATATTTATTGGAAGATTTTTATATTATGTGACAATGTACAATTGGTTTTTATTTCATGCATTTTTGCAATGCTGATTAGTTTAATTGATATTTAATATTGATGGGGATGAAACATAACCTATAATTGTTGTTAGATATTTATTAAAAGACTTGAAAGATTATGTAAATAATTTTTTTTTATTGTGATTTTGTTAGTTCTATGCTTTGAAGGTTATGTTTTGTTTGGTTTATTAATTTTATGTGAGGGAAATTTGTGAAATTTAAATATTTTTAGGTTAAGTTGAGGATTTTAAATAGGTTACATATTTATTTGTTTAAAAAAATGTTATAAAGGTTTTTAAAAGTAAATTTGAGTATTTGTATAGGAATTTTAATGAGATAATATTGTAAAATTGTTTGTGTATTTATTAACATACGGTAGGGATTTAATCATGTCGTGCCACGATGCACAACGCATTAAACTCAAATGCAAGTGCACGTTATTATTACCTTTGAAAGAAAGGAGTGGCGAGTACACGACTTGTGCCAACGAACTCTGAATATTCATAAGATCCGTCATATAAACCTAACTCTGTTGGTAACAAGTTAACAAATTGAATTTTTAAAAATCTTGATAAATCATAACACGTATTTGATTTAGTTATTTTACTTTAATTATTTTCTTCATCGGGAAACTAGGCGAGAAAATTCGATTATTTTTCTCAACTAATTACTCGAAATGAAATAAATAATATTGGATACGTGTATAGTGTGCACAAAGTCATGAAGCAAGTGTGGTTATTTTCACACTAGTGCAAGCTTTTCCATCGTTCATATATTTAAAGTGTCTTTTTGTTGGTTTTTTTTTATTATTTTTTTCTCTACAGCCAGCACGACCGAGTCAATTTCATTCTTTCATTTTAACTTGACGTGCGTGTTCAATTTTTTTTTTCTTCCTGTTATTTTAGTTTCACTGAATAATTCTCAATGTGAATCTATAAATCTTTATGAAGAAAATTGTATGTTTGTAATGAATTCATCATTCAGTAAAATTATTTCGCGTTATTTTTTGCATTTGTATATTGAATGTGATTTAATATTTTAAGTGAAAATTAATTGAACAGATTAATTTCATATTTCATATAAACAATAAGGCGGGTTAAAGCGATTGACTATTTTTTTTTTAACTTCCGACACTGAAAAATTAGTTTCTAGACACCTTTAAAAAATGCTCTCTAAAGTTGAGCTCTTAATTTTAATAGGAAGGTCCTTCTTATCTCAGTTTTCAATTTTTTTTTTAGTCAAATCCATATCTCGAAATTACTTGATCGTACAGAAAAGTTCTATTGACACTTTTTGTAGGAAATTGAACGCTCTACAAAAAAGGTCTCTTGTGGTTAATCGATTACTCTAACCATTTAGAAGATATTCGCATTCGAATTCCAATGCGTACTGATTTTAATAGTTTTTTAATAAATATTTTAAATTTATCCATTCAAGTCATGAATGCGAATATCTTTTAAATGGTTAGAGTAATCGATTAACCACAAGAGACCTTTTTTGTAGAGTGTTTAATTTCCTATAAAAATATATTTTGCGCATTTTATAATATTTATTTATCTACGAGTTATAAAATTTAGAAGTAACAAAGAAATTTTTGTTAAATTCTTCAAACTTTGACCTCCGATATCTTCTAAACGGTAAGAGTTATGAAACAATTGTAAGATACCTTTTTTGTAGAGCGTTCAATTTACTACAAAAAATGTCAATAGAACTTTTCTGTACGATCAAGTAATAGCGAGATATGAATTTCGCCATATGGGATTGAAGAAAAAATAGAAAACTGAGATGAGAACGACCTTCTTATTAAAATTAAGAGCTCATCTTTGAAGAGCATTATTTAAAGTTGTCTAAGAACCAATTTTTCAGTGTCGGAAGTTAAAAAAAATAGTCGATTTTTTTGACCCATCCTAACAAACATAAACAAATGATAAATCCAACAATATGTTTTTATAACAACAAGGAAAATGCATCAACATTTATAATATCATATTTATAAATACTTGATTCTGTCATTGCAATATAATAATTACAAATAGAAATCTCATCATTCATGTATTTTAATCTAACGATGAAGTAATTATAAACTTTATATTTATATCAACAATAATTTTTCTCATTTACATATTCCTATATCATCGTTATTAAACAATAGAATTAATCTTTAAATATTAATTCATTTATTAATATTATTTTCCTTTAAACAAAATGATTTTCTGGTAATAGAATTTTAACTAGCCGCTGTTTTAAACGTTGTAAAAGCCGATAAACTGTTTTAGATAAGCACACAAACAGTTGATAATGTGAAGGCAAGTGAAAGCCATACACAAATTATGTATGAAAAGAATCCATTGTTTTGTAATCGTTACCTGAAATATTTAAAAAATATTTTTAATAAACAGTTCTATCACCGTTGTAATTTCATTTTTATCTTTTTCTCCTCATGAAAACCAGGATAATACTATTGTAAATATAGATATGAAATATTTACCAGAATTTTCTTTTAATTCTATTTGCCCAAAGTTTTCAAAGAGACAAAAAAAAAAAAAAAAAATCTTTATATCCACATCTGTTGGGCACATTTATTTAGCTGACTGATTTTAGTATCTCCGTTTGTCAGAGGGATTCCGGGATATATAGAATGTAGATAGATAGATTGTAGAATATATATCCTGGTACGTTTAAGTTTTAGAGGTTATGTACGGGAACGACCATCTGTTCTTCTACTTCCACACTGTTATCCTTTTTCCCCCTCGTCTCTGGACAAAGAAAAATAAAGGACAACGTATAGTACATGTAAATATAGTTGATATAGTTCTTTCAAAAGAACTAAATCATTATTTATCAAAGTTATATATTTATTTGTGGTTTAAAATAAAATTAAAAAAAATAAAATTAAAATAGTTCATGCAATTATGATTTGATTATTAGTGATGAAAGATAAATATAAATAAAATGAGGAAGTTGATGTTTATAATTGGAAGTGTTAGGCTCTCAGTTGAGATGAGACACAAATGGCTTTGCAGTTAACTTTCAACGAGGTTGAATCATTGCTCACTCATAATTTCCTCATCGTGTCTTCTTTCATGCGCATGTTGTGGGCAATGATAATAATAATATGATGATAATGTAGTTGTATATTTGCAGTGAGATAGATTTATATTACACAAACAAACTTTTCCATATGACTTTGTTATATTTATAATGAGAATTTATTATTTATTTGCCATATCTGAAACAAAAAAAAAAAATTTAGATTTGGTTTATTATATTTGAAGCTTTTTTTTTTATAGTTGTTGATTTAATTTATCTAGATAATTAACTCCTTGACATTGTGAGGCCTTATTATATTTATTTTTTTTTATCGCACTCGGTCAAAGTGGTCTTTTGATGTCGGATAGAGAAGGTCAGCTGGGTATGTAGAACTAATCACATTAATACGCAATTCAATTTGATAATTTATTCAATATTTTAGACCTTGGATTGAAAAATCTGCAAGAAATTTAATAAATTAATTAATTTATACATTTGTTTATAACTATTTAGCTTTAGAATTCATTTTTTTTATTCTCGTTCAAAACTAACCTCAAAATAAATTTTTTTAAAACGGACTTTTAAAGTTTACTTTGCGTATAATATTTTTTTTTTATATATTATAATAATAATTAACGTTTTTATATAGTCCTATGAACAAATTTGAACAAATAAAACGTCTATTTATGCATAGATGACAATAATTTAGTCTTGTTCATAAATTTCTTTCATGTCTAAAGTTACTTTGTTTTATCGGTAATAAAAAATTATAAACCGATGGAATTATTCATTCTTGTTAATGATACTATGGCTGATGAATAAGTCAGCTGTTGTTAATGTATATAGATATTATGTATACAACATTGTGGATCGGTTGCGATGATACAGTTGAGCCTATGGCTTAAATTGTGATGAGAAAGGGAGACGAAGCAACAACTCCCGTCGATCGATTTCTCAGGCTTACAGTTTAATTCCCTCGGGTTCACCTTTATGCCACGCCTTTGGTTATTTATTCTCTTCCAGCTGTATCAGTACCAAAAAAAATTTCTATATTAACTATTCCATTATTTATATAAATAAAATTCAAAAGTATTTACCAATAATTTTAGGTTATGTATTAATTTTTAAATTTAATTTTAATGTAATATTAATTCTTGGTTGTTGATTATTATTCTCATTTCATTCTTCATTTATTTCGGACGATATTTTATTGTTCTTTCCATTACGTTTATTGCTGCTTCTGCTGCTGCTGTTGATTGTCTTCTTGATTTGTTCGAATTTCCGGTCGCAACCCATTGTCTCATGAACTGTATAAGTACCCTTTTGGAAGGGGCTGCTCATCTAACATAACCTCAGTAGCGTAGTCATCAGATCGAGTTCAAGGATGCATATAATTTAATCTGAATATTCATTCAATTCTCAATGGTTAAACATAATTGAATTTCAAATTATTTTTATTATTAATTTCACAATTGAATGATAAATAATTCGTTTTTTTTTATTTCTTTCAAATTGTCCCAATTTTACTTTAACCGTTTTATCGATCGATTATCGATATTGTTCGATATCAATAGCAGAAAATTCTGCGATGAGAAAAATTCATTTATTATTAAATATGGGGCATTCCATGCCAACTCATCCTACCAATGAACTTTGCATCTCCGATTTCGCTGAAACTTGGGCATTTTTTTCTACCCATCGAAATAGGGTGAGGTGATTTTTTTCAAATTTTTTTATCGAGCCGTTCAAAAGATAAATTTTTGAAAATTTTTGGGGTTTTTAATGTTCAAATGGCCATAACTTGGCCACGAATTGTCCGATTTGAGTCTTTTTTTTTCAAAATTTTTGTTTTTTAATGAACTTTCTGGAAAATTTATGCAAAAAATTATCAATGATGAATTTGATTTTTTTTTTAATTTTAAAGTTAAAATGTGGATTTTGAGACTGTATCTTTCGATTTTTCTCAAAAAATTCTCAAAAATACTACTCCCTAAAATACAAATTTTAAGCCTAGTTTTGTAATGGGATAATAATGGGTTATAACTTTTTTTGAATTTTTTAAATTAATTATTTTCGATTTTATTATATTTTCTTAATTTATAGAGTATTTTATTTATTGTATACATGTATACAATAAATAAATTCAAAATTATTTTCTTAATTTATAGAGTATTTTATTTATTGTATACATGTATACAATAAATAAATTCAAAAAAAATAATAAAATCGAAAAAAAAAACGAAAATAATTAATTTAAAAAATTCAAAAAAAGTTATAACCCATCGTTATCCCATTACGAAACTAGGCTTAAAATTTGTATTTTAGGGAGTTGTATTTTTGAGAATTTTTTGAGAAAAATCGAAAGATACAAACAGTCTCAAAATCCACATTTTAACTTTAAAATTAAAAAAAAACAATCAAATTCATCATTGATAATTTTTTGCATAAATTTTCCAGAAAGTTCATTAAAAAACAAAAATTTTGAAAAAAAAAAGACTCAAATCGGAGAATTCGTGGCCAAGTTATGGCCATTTGAACATTAAAAACCCCAAAAATTTTCAAAAATTAATCTTTTGAACGGCTCGATAAAAAAATTTGAAAAAATCACCTCACCCTATTTCGATGGGTAGAAAAAAATGCCCAAGTTTCAGCGAAATCGGAGATGCAAAGTTCATTGGTAGGATGAGTTGGCATGGAATGCCCCATATATTTATTATTAAATAAACAAAACATTGTTTGATGAATTATATATATTTTATTTTATCTTTCATATTGAATTTTCAATATATCATGATAATATTACTACCAACATAAACATATTCATGTAAAAGTCAAAAGAACAAAGTACAGTGAACATAGCTTCACAAGTTTTAGAGGTTAATGGATTTTAATAACTAACTCAGTTTGTCGCACAGTATCTAAATCAATATTGAAAGCTTTTCTTTTTTCTTTTTTCACTACTCTTTCCCTCAATATTAATTTTACATATAAAATTAATAAATATAATTATTATTTCCAGGCTTCACGTAGCATGTCTTGACAAGTGAGAGAGGCTTTCTTACGGAGGTCTCCGTAATTTAAGGATTCATCATGATTTCCAGCGGACCACAGCTTCCAGAACAGTATACGATACCACCATTAGCAATATTTTTCCACCGTTTGCCACATTTAAACGTATCTCTTCATACAGTTAATACCACCTTTAATCCTCACTCAGAAATATATCTCGAGGTAATTTCTTTTTTCATATTTTTTTTTCTCACTAGCACAACGTAATTTTCATTCCTATTCCTTTATTTCAACGTCGACGGTTGATGCATCATGGTATATAGGTCATGAAATGGAAGAGAGAGCAAATGATAATGAGAAAAAAAAAATTCTGTACAATAGTGTTGATTACTTTTAGCGAAAATGGGTAAAAACGTGACTTGAAATATGTGAAGCTGATAATAAAAATTCAAAAATACAATGAATATACTCAAACAAATGAACAAAAGAAATGCAGTTGGTATAATTTATATATTGAGAGAGTATTTAGTTTGTGCTATGATTTATTTGTTTATTTTTTTATGCAGCAGGTAAAATATTACTATCATTGATAGAATAATTTAATGAATAGGAAAAATTATGATGAATAAATTGTGCTAGATGAAGAATAATTTAATTATCAGTATGATAATTAATGATAGAATATTTTTGGTGTAAGATAATTAATATAAAAGATAATTGTTTATTTTTAAAAATTATTTACAGAGTCTGGGAATATTAGGAAGTATACCAGCTGCTTGGTTAATTCTAACACTTCTTGTCCTGTTGGTTTATCTTGTGACAAGATGCTGCGATCGCAAACCACGTCCACGAAGATCAATAACATTGCTAAAATGTTCATTAGCAATATTGGCTGTTTTATGTTCTGGTGCAGTTGCAGTTGGTTTATATGGAAATGACGATGTTCACAATGGCCTCGTACAATTTTTGGATGCAGCAAAAAATGTTGACACAAGTCTTACTTCAGTAAAAAATCAAACGGAAACTATTGAAAATATATTAAAGAGAAAACTTGAGCCTGGACTTACATCACTTCGTGATGAATTTGACGCACCAATAAGTAATAAAACAGCATTGGATTATTTATTAAAAGTTTGGGATTATATGACACAAAATACTACCATCGCTGTTAATCGTAGTTTTGAAATTAAAAAACCACTTGCGGGAATAAATCTTGGTAAAGCCGTTAGAATGGGAGAAAAAATTGAATTATTTAGATGGCCAATAACAATGGCTGTTCTCAGTGCTCTTCTTGTACTATGCGTTGTTCTGCTGGTCGGAGTCGCGCGACATTCTCGATGCGCTCTTATTACGTAAGCTGTCTTTCATATAATTTATAATAATAATAATAATAATAATAATAATAATAATATATTACACTAGAAGTGCTAGTGGTTTATACTAATTTTTCTTTATAGCTGGTCGAAAGTACGAAAAAAATTGCCTGCCCTTCATTTTTAGGTTATGAAGGGGGGAAATAGGTGTAAGATAGCATATTTAGAGTAATTTTCATGAATTTTTTTAACTTATAAAGAATGAATATATTTTATTGAGATTTTGAGGTTATTTTAGGGATATATTGAAAACATTTACTGAAATTTTCATGAATTTTTTTAACTTATAAAGAATAAATATATTTTATTGAGATTTTGAGGTTATTTTAGGGATATATTGAAAACATTTACTGAAATTTTCATGAATTTTTTTAACTTATAAAGAATAAATATATTTTATTGAGATTTTGAGGTTATTTTAGAGATTTATTGAAAACATTTACTGAAATTTTCATGAATTTTTTTAACTTATAAAGAATAAATATATTTTATTGAGATTTTGAGGTTATTTTAGAGATTTATTGAAAACATTTACTGAAATTTTCATGAATTTTTTTAACTTAAAAAGAATAAATATATTTTATTGAGATTTTGAGGTTATTTTAGAGATTTATTGAAAACATTTACTGAAATTTTCATGAATTTTTTTAACTTAAAAAGAATAAATATATTTTATTGAGATTTTGAGGTTATTTTAGAAATGTATTGAAAACATTTACCGAAATTTTCATGAATTTTTTTAACTTATAAAGAATAAATATATTTTATTGAGATTTTGAGGTGATTTTAGAGATATATTGAAAACATTTACTGAAATTTTCAAACATTTTTCTTGAAAAATCCCGGAGATATCAGCTGCTGCACATTGTAAGTCACCAGAAACCCAGATCGGCAGTTTGTGTAACTCCTGGAGGTCACAATTTTTATCTGAAATCAATTTTGGGAAAAAAAAATTTACATTTTTTATAAGTGTGTCTTCTATTCGAACTAAAATTATTTCTATTTTGTTATTTTTGTTATTTTTTTATTGCAAAAAAAAAATAACAAAAAAACAGTGAGAAATCGTACTTAATTTTCACATTCTAAAAAAAAAAATAGAAATTTTTATTTTTTTTGGAAGAATTTTAGTAAATATTCTTCAATGTATCTCTAAAATAACCTCAAAATATCAATAAAATATATTTATTACATTTCCATGAAATACGCAATTATTATTTACATTATATAGATTTTTATCAACTGATGAATTGGTAGAAAAAGATTTTGATATTCATTTACTTGCATCATGATGAGTTATTTCAATAATTTTAAATAAAAAAATTAAATAACAGGCGCGTAATTGTACCAGTGCACAAATCTTAGACTTTCGGCTTTAAAATGAATGCCGTAAGTACGTACTTTCGACCAAGACATAAAGAAAATAATATATTGTAGAATAAAAATAAAAATAATTTAGAACTTATTAATAAATATATAAATTTAGTTTCTTTTCTTTTGTTGGTGAAGATTTTCTGTATTCGGCTTATTTGCCGTCATAGTATCATGGCTAATGGCATCCCTGTACCTGGCAACATCAGTGGCTCTTGGTGATTTATGTGTATCACCAGATGGCTATCTCACTAGAGCTGTACCATCAACATTGGCCTCAGAAGTGCTCAATTACTATACACAATGTGAAAGTACACGAAATAATCCATTCACACAACGATTAAGAGAAGGTCAATTGGCTGCGGGAAATATGAGAACAAGTCTGAGCATCGTAGAACGTATTGCATTGGATTTATTCAAGGATCAACAGCTTGCGCCCAAGCTCAGTAGTCTTAAAAATGAAGTTAATGCTGTTGATCGATTAATGTCTGGTTTAACAACTCTTCTTGATTGTAAACCACTTCATAAACAATATATAAATGCTGCCAAAGGTCTTTGTCATTTAGGTCTTTATGGACTTACCTTTATGCTATTGGCAAGTCTTGCTGCTGGTTTATTTTTCACTGTTCTTGTATGGGTTGATTCTCATACATGGATTTATATTAGAAAACGGTATTAATATATTTATTTAATATTTTATAATTTATTTTATTTTATATTTTATTTTTGTAGAATGATTTATATGAATAATTGGTTTCAGAAGGGATTACCACCAAGTTGATGAACAGGATCCTTATTTGCCGCCATCAGCTGCCTCTCAAGCTATTGCTGCCAGGACTCTTCGAGGCCAAGGGTCGTACCCGCCTACAGCCCCTTCTCTTAATTCAAATGTTCATGGCACGAATAATACAATTAAGCAGCCTCTTCTGCTAACGCCGCCCCCGCCATCCTACGCTACTGCGACAGCTCGCGCACGTCAGATGCACGAGAGCATGTTAAAGTTTGTGCATGTTTATTTTGTTTTCAGTTATTTTATTATTATTTTTTGTTTTTTATTTTTTTTTTTAATTATTCACTATTCGATTTTTTATAAAGTACACACAATTTTATAGGTTTTGTAAATTCATTCATGTACGTATGTATATTAGGGTGCTTTGTTTGAGGGGATTTTTCTTTTTTTTTTTTTTATGGGATTGACGAAATATTACTCTGAACATTTAAAGAAAATTTCCACGAAAGATGAGCTTTTAGTTTTAATGTTAAGTACTGTGAAGTTTTTTCGATTTTTATTGAACACTATCAACTTTACGGCAAAAGTTAATGAGACCTTTTTTGTGGGAAATTAAATTTTCTACAAAATAGTCCTCTTGACTAAAAACCGTAGAGTTGATAGTTTTTGAGAAAAATCCATTTAAAATAATATCATGTAATTCATAGAGGAATAATTCAAGGTTATGAATAGTTTAAATTTTCATATGTTTAGTTGGATTTTCCTCGGAAACTATCAACTTTACAGCAAAAGTTAAAGAGACCTTTTTTGTGGGAAATTAAATTTCCTACAAAATAGTCCTCTTGACTAAAAACCGTAGAGTTGATAGTTTTTGAGAAAAATCCATTTAAAATAATATCATGTAATTCATAGAGGAATAATTCAAGGTTATGAATAGTTCAAATTTCCATATGTTTAATTGGATTTTTCTCGAAAACTATCAATTCTACGGCTTTAAGTTAAGAGGACTATTTTGTATAAAATTTAATTTCCTACAAAAAAGGTCCCATTAACTTTGGCCGTAAAGTTGATAGTTTTCAAGAAAAATTGAAAAAACTTCAAAGTACTCAATAATTAAAATTAAAAGTTCATCTTTGGTAGGAATTTTTTTTATTTTAATGTTTACAGTAATATTTCGTCAATCCCGCAAAAAAAAAATAGTCCTCTCAAAGCACCCTACTGCACATACATTAATATATAATTTTTTTGCTGCTTTTACATTTATTTTCAGAAAAAAATTAAGACGAAAAAAAAAAATTAAAAAAATCAATGTTATTAAACAGGAGAAAGAAATAAAAAAAAAATAGTTTCGCTGCTTGTCGCAATAGATGTTAGTCGTTTGATTAATAATTATAAAAAATTAAAAATAAGTTTTTCATAAAGTGTGCGTTTTTACAATGAAAATTAATAATTTAGGCATTAGTTGTTGTTTCTTTTTTTTTTTTTTTCTATTTTATTATAGTTATTTCAAGTAATACAAATCATTTGTAATAATTTTTGTTCTGTCATTAATATTTACAGAGGTGGGGGTATTAACGGAAGTGGAGGAATCAATGATCACAAATCGTCTCAGCATAATCAGCAATCAGCGAGTGGACGAGCTGACCACCGTTCTGGACACGGAGATCAACCTGGTCAGTACGCAACTCTAAGTAAACAATGTAAAACATTGGAATCAAGTGATTTTTACTGAGGGCACGCCCCCTCGGGCCCAGGTAATTAATACAAATTAATTAAAGTAATCATAATAAATTATCCGGGGAAAAAAACAAAAATTTTTTCACTACATTTAAAAATTAAAAATTTTATTCTTTTCGTTTTTTCTTTTATACAATATTTAATATTAATATTTTAGGTAGAGAACCACCTTGGACACCAAGTGTGGCGTCATTTACCGGTGGTACCATGTCTCATAATTCACATGGCCCCGCTCATCTTGCAACATTTCAAGATTCTCGTAAAACACAAACTCTCGATCCAAAAAATTTGGCAAATTTAAAACGTGGACCTACTCCAGCATGGAATCAAAATCGTCCATTACCGCCCAATCCATCAAGTCAACCATCCTGGGAATTTGAATCACGTTCACAAACAAATATGAATCAATTTCGTTCATTGGTCAAAAATAAAACACCAAATATTCGCATTCAAGATCAAATGCAGGATCAAGTTAGAACTCTTGATAGAAATTTTACTCGTAATCAATTCAATGGCACAGCGCCAAATAATGTTGTTCCAAATATGTATGGCACGTACAATCGAGCACAAGCACGACAAGAAAAAGCATCTGTAGCTCCCACTCTTAGTCAGGTTCAAGGTAGTGATCCTAATCTTTATGCAGTGACGGAATTATAAATTCATTCACATTACAAAGCAAAGAATGATAAATAAACCAAAGCAAGAGCAGCTGAATGGGAAATACGAGGCTAAAGGGAATGTGAGGGGGCAAAAACATATAAAATATATCGTCATTTATTGTTTGCTTATTATCTTGAGTTTCATTTCAATGATTTTTCAATTGAAAATAAGCAAACAAAAGACGATAAAAAAATTACACAGAATCTCATAAAATTGACTTTTATCGCTCAATAATTATTTATCTTATTAATTATTTTAACGAAATTAAAGTCGTTTATGTCCTTTATACTGTATAAAAAAAAAACTTTTTGTATTATTTATATATTTTACAAATTATCAATCGCGCAAAAAATTGTAGCTATAAATTCTTCGTATTCTTTTTTTCTATTTATTCAATTTTTAAAGTTTATTATACCTTTAATTCGGAAACTATCGTGAGTTACCAGTGAAATATATTCATTAAAATCAGCAAATTGTGCTGGGAAAAAAATTGTAATTAAGTTAACGGGTCTTAAACAAATGAATTCTAATTAATAATTAATATCATCATCATTATCTCTTTGATACTGCCACTGCTCAGGCTCCCCCAACACTTTTTAAGTACAAATCAAGTATTTAGTAGTGGTATTGGTGGTTATTTGTTTTATTTTTTTATTTCATTTTGTCTCGTGTTGATAAACTCACGGAAAAAAATTGAATTTAAAAGAAAAAAATATACACAAATGAAGATAAAGGAAATTTATATGGAAATAAATTTTAAAAATAATATTAATTTCTCATGGGGAATGTGTGAGGATGTCTGAATAATTAAAAATTGGATTAATAACAATCCTCAACGAAGTTTTGTTTATCTATACAACGAAATCAAACGGCAATTTATCCTCCACATTTCATCATTTATTTAACGGTGTTACCTTGTATATACGTAGATAATATATATAAAATTATCAATTATTGAAGTGGAAAGTGTGATAATTTTAAATCTTAATTTTGTTTTCACTATTAAAGTATTTACTTGAACAAAGACAACTTTTCATTATTGTGACGAAGATAATTGTGAATGAATAATAATTTGTAGGAAATGAGAGAAACCAGTGCCATTCCACGAGCATTTATTTATGTAATTTTTCCGTTTTGAAAATTAAATTACGTGTCTATTTGAAAAATATCCAATGCCGATAGAAAAATATGAAATTAATATAGAGATTGGACTGAAAAAACATACAAAAATTCGTGCAGTTTAATCGCAAATACGAATATTTCGACAGACTATAATTAGTGTGGGTATAAAAAAACCCATTGTAAATATTTGTAATATTTATTATAAATGAATGGTAGATATTCAGGGCAAGTCTCATTTACAATAGTTAATTAATTCACTAAGTTTGAATTGATTTGTGTGAAATTAATGAGCATCATTGGCTAAATAAAACAATTAAATAGTGAATAATAATTAAAAAAAGGAATTCGTAATAATATTAAGAGGAGAAAAAATAAATAAATGAATAAATACTTTACATTACTGCGTAATGAAAAGTAGAAAAATTAAAAACATTGATGGTATATTAAATAATAATTGTATCCTAGTCAGTGAATAGGAACAGGTGTGTTCATCATTGCAGACAAGCAAAGATAAAAATATAAAAAAATAAATCGCCAAATACATCGTTAAATAAATTGGCTGAACTTATTGTCGAAAAAACATAGCTGAAAAAAAAAAAATTTAATCTATTTCAAATAATATCTACATTATGCCACTGTCATTAACTATTATTCTTAAAATTAAGTAAGGAAAGAAAATTAAAGTTGTAATTAGTGTTGGATCAGTGCATTCAATGCAAAATATAGTTATTAAAAGAGGGTAAACAACAAAAAATAATATACAATTCCAGTTTCGATTTCATGTTTTTTTTTTTTTTTAGGTTAGTTAACATTTATATCGTGAAAAATTTTAATATTGCATGAATATTGTTTATCATTGAAGACTGTTATGAGGTACACAAACGGGATCAATGCGTGTAGTAATTTATTTAAGATTTAGAATTGTTTTTTCATCTTTATGAAATATTCAATAACAAAAGCAAAGTCATGCAACTGTGCCATGATCTTTTCAACGAACAATTATTTCGCAAATGACATGAAAGAAAGTTAATTTATGTGATCATTATGTCTAACGAATTTTATTAAAAAAATCTATAAACATTTCGTAATATTAATACACATTAATATTAGAATATTGAATATAAATGTTCAATCTAACCTATAAAATATTGTCACAGCAGAAAGATTAATTCTAATTATTTGCCAACTAATATTACTTTTTTAATTGTTCATTATCAAGAAATCATACGCACTAAAAAAAAAACATCAGTTTTGTATGAGAATTATCATGTTATTTAATTTTTTAACATTTTTTATACACAAATGTGTGAGTGCGAGATGTACGAAATTCACGATTGTATGAATTGATACAATACTTAAATTTTCCATTTTTCTTTTCACAATTATTTCTTTAGTCTTATTAAAATAATTGTGAATTAAATAAAAATAAATTCAATAGTGGCCTAGAAAAATATTTGTACGCGATATAAGTATCTACGAACCAAATCAAAAACGTTGATTATACAAAAATTATTGTAATAATCAAATGAAAAAAATACTGCAGATAAATTAAATAACAATATCGAAAAATATTGTTATTTTATCTGCTTAATTAATTAATAATTTTTATCTTCTTTCACACTCTCATAGTGAAACAATTTATATCTTTTTTTTTTTTTCTTTCTTGATAAAGTATCTAGAGGCTATTGGAAAACGAATAATATATGTAAGATGCTCGTGTAAGTTAAGATTTATATAATTTGGTAAGCATGGCATATTCATATTAAGCTTTAATGTATGAAGAAAAAAAGTATTATTTCAAAAATATAAAAAGCAAAAATTTTTTATTTGAAAAAATATGATTTTTTATGAATTAATATTGTGTCGAATTGCCATGCAACCGAAATTTATTCCTCCTATTGTAACGCTGAATAAATAATATGAAAAGAGAAATAAAATGAATATAATAAACAATACATTGTTATAAATAATTTAAATTGATTTACATTGTAATTTATTTAATAGCAATATTTTAGTACATATAAATTAAATATGTACGAGGTTGAATAATTTTTTTGTCTACATCCAAACAAATATTTAATTTTATTATATCATTATAATAATATAAACAAATACGTATAAACAATGATAATATTAAAACTGACGCCCTGAATGTAAATCCCAATCTTTGGTGAGCCGTTTTTTGTTTTTTAAATTAATATTCATCGTTTAATAAAGTAATTATAAAAACTTATTACGATTAATATTATTTCTTCATTATATCACATAAACAAATAATATTAATTAAGCTATTGTGCAAGTAAATAATAAACTTTATATATTTTTAACTAAAATGGAGAATTAGCACATCAAACAAATTGAATAATAAAATAATTCAAACATATAAATATTTTTAATAATATGAATTAAAATCAAATTATTTAGAATTCGACTTAACCTCAAATTTTTTATTATGTATCAATTTAATAAGTACGTTGATTTGAAACTAAATAGCCTGATGTTAATGTAGCAAATTTTATCATCTACATTTAGACCGATTAATGGCTTATTTTATTATAATTATTTTTTACATTGAACAGCACAAAAGGTTAGGATCTTATTGCTTGCTGTTATTGATTACAAGAATCTTTAACCTACAATTATTAACTGATGCCATTATTTACTACGATTGCGAATCGCTTATTTCTTCTTTTACATTTGATTGAATAACATTGGAATTGTTAACAATAGGCGCAATGACACCTTTACTACTTTGTAAACTCGAATGACTTGAAGATCGACTGTGATTTTGGCTACCAGCACCCACAGGTGTTTGAACAAGAGGCTGCGGTGGTGTTCTTGCACCTGAGCCATTATTTGTCGTTGAATTTGGTTGTAATTGCATATGATATTTATAAATATTTTCAGTACTCTCAACAACACCTGAAATAAACAAATACAATTAACCATAATTAAATATATATTATTATTGTATTTAATTAATTAAAAAAGATTTATAAATCATAACCTAACCTGCTTGTAAATTTAAACTGCGTCCACGAACACCACTTTCTTTCGATGGTGGACTCCACCAATTTACAAATGTACCAACAACAGGAACATGACGAAGAATACCTTCTTGCCATAATTTTTCAGCATTTTCACGTTCAAGATCAGTTTGTGCTGCTTCAATTCCGCGCTTTACTACTTCTGATATTGTGTCTAATAATTTAGATCTTGCTTCGACTTCTCGGCCAACTTGAAGCACCAACGATAATAATTTTTCCAAATCTACAAATAAATTCATATAAATTATCAAAATATTGAATATAAATTAAACATTCAGAAGAAAGTTCTACTTGAGAAATAGATCATAATTACCTGTGTCTTGTGTAACCATTCCAAAACGAACACATGCTAAACCATCAGCACCTTCACCTAATGAAAACGCTGCATCAGTATCACGCAAAGCTTCTACCAATTGATTATTCAATCTATTAAGCTCCTCTTTTGTTTGCTCAGTCATTATTTGAATCCATGTTGGTGGTGCATATCGCACACCACCCAATCCCGCCCATCCAGACATTTCAACAAAATGAAGAGAATCATTTTGTGATACTAATCGAACAAATGTGTCTTTATGCTCAACAGTTGCATTCAAAATTTCCTAAAATAATTAAAAATTCAAAACTATCATTAACATTATAATTAAATAAATAATTAAATTGTAAACAAATAATTACAATTTGTTGTTCTAAACAAGCAACAACATTTTCAATATCATCTGATGTTGGTGGCGGTACAATACTTTCAAGACAACATATTCTTATTGCTACACCTTGTTGTTCAATTTCGCATAATTCTATCGGGACATTTTCAATATCCCTTTGAAGAATTTGACCAAGCCAACAATTAAATTTATCATAATACGTAGGATTACGTTCTGATGATTGAGTGTCTCGGGTTGTTGGAATATATTGAAAGACTAGAGTACTCGCAACAATTTCAAATAATTGTGAACCATTCATTGGATTAGCTATAACATCATTTATTGTATAAGTTCCACCTTCACCACCAGGCAATTGGCTCTATAATATAAATAATTATCATATGTAAACACTCTCTTGTTGCACAATAAATTATTTACCAAATAAATAATATACTTACAAGAAATTTAATATTAGAAAATTTCTTCAATTTATTATATAATTCTTCAATAACTTGAAAGCACTGTTTCAATCTACTTTGAATACCATCACGTCCAAGAACTTGAAGTGCTGCCCACAGTGGTAAAGTTGGCAATCGTCTTGACAATGATTCTGCCATTAAACCCGACACTAAACTCAATGTTGTATCACGAGTTGTTGGTTTACCACCTTTTGTGTCTGTTAATCGATACAAAGTGACAACTGGCAATGATGGTATGCCCAGCCATACGCCCAACAATAATGTAATACTATCCGCAATTTTAACAGGCTGACAGCAATAATAAAAATAAAAAAAAAATAAAGAAAATTATATTAAAACAATTAATGATAGAAATAATAATGAGAATATTTAATTACCAAATCCTTGGGCGAGTTATTTAATGCTAATGCAGCTAACGAATGACCTCGGAGATGTAACCAAACATTATATTTATCGCATATTTCACGTAATCGTGCAACGTTATCACAATGTCCAGTAATTACAGAACCAACTTCAGCTAATACCAACAATGGCGTGACATTATTTGACTGACTATCTTCAGCTAATCGACGTTCAAGCGCAGAAATGTCCATACTTTGACGTGGTCCAAACATTGTATTTTGTGGAATAGGTCGAATACAATGAAGCGGCAATGAAAGCTAAAATGATAAATGTATAATTAATAATTTTGACATTGAAACAAAACAAAAAATAAAAATATAAATGAATAATTATTTATTTTACTTGTCGACATAAATGTTGTACAACTCCCAATGGCGCTGCAACTGAACTGTAAATTATTGGCGGTGATGATGTTAAAGCTGTGAAACCATCTTCAATATATCTTGGATATTTTTTGTGCAATGCTAATCTTGTTACTCTAACTAAACCTTCCAAATGATCTTCATGAAACGAAGAGGCACAATCAACAAAGTGAAATATATGACTGAGCCATCTTGTAGTATCAGCCGCTAAACGACCAGCTAATTTTTGTGCATGAGATCTTGATAAAGCTACTGCATAAGCAGAAATGGAATGAGTGATGAATGTAAGACGAGAAGCTTCTGTTAAAGTTGGTAAACTTGAAATTTGATTTGTTGTCTGTTCTCCATTACCATCTTCAATAATTTGTTGTGCATCTTCATGAATTATCAAGTCCTGTAATGAAATTAATACAATTTAATAATGTTTTATATTATTTATAAATAAAAAATTATATCAATTAAGAAAACGTAAATGTTTATTTGTTTATTTTATATTTAAAATTAATAAAAGAAACTTTAGTGTTTTTATTTAGCAACGAAATTTTCATGATATAAAAATATATAAATAATTAATAAACTATGGACAATTTATAATAGTAATGTGTATAATACGTGGCAGGTTTCAATGGAGTTTTTCAATATGATTATTACAGTAAAGATATTATATCAATACCTCCAGTAGTGATAATACAGTTTTTGAATTTTTCGGATGAGTGAGAAAACCCGATGGTGTATTCCAAGTAATTCCACCGATGTCATTTATTCTATCCAAAGTTCCATCCAGTCTTGATATCATTTGAGACGTCTGAACTTCTAGATCAACAACGTCATTTTCATTTGGCATTTGTAAATTTGGATTGACCTGTCAAAATAACAAAATAATTAACCTCCATCTCCATTGTATTGATATAAATTATTGAAATACACAATAATAGTTTAATAATTCTTTCAATTTTGTGGCTTTGTCTTTTTATAATTTGTTTTTTAACCTATTTATTTTTTTCATTACCTCAATAATATTTTGTTCATTGTTTTCCATTGTTGGAGAATCTTTTAGGTTTGCTTCCTCGGCCATCGTGGCATTAATTGTGATAGGCAGGGGTGGACAAAATATATTTGTCTCCCGTCCCCACTTATTTGCTAAATATTACATACTTTTTTTTTTTTTTACTACATATCTAGATATATACATGTATATATGTATATATGGATATGTATATATACACATATTTATTAATTTATTATGTTAATATTAATGACAAAGTGTATAAAATTAAACGTGTCGTATTTTTTATTTTTGTACATTATTATTTTAGGTTAGGATTAACAACTGTTGAGAATTTTTTAGATGTAATTTTTATTATTTAAATAAACAAATAACAATAATACGATACTGAACTATATTGATAGAAGTGCCATACGGCAATTTTTTACATTAAACAAAATTATTATTGTTATAATTATTGTATAAGTAGTAAAAAATAAAAAGATATTTTTTATTTTACTTTTGTGTGTAATTAAAGTCAACTAGTTTAGCATGATATTTTTTATTGTTTGTAATATTTTTTTTTTTTTTAGGACTAAGTAAAACGGATATTGAATTGTGTATTACAAATTTTGAGAATTAAAAAATTTACGATATTTCAACTTCTCCACCGACTTTGATAATGGCTGCCTTGAGCTCTTCAGCTTCTTCTTTTGAAATATCTGCCTTCACCACTGTGGGCACACTTTCAACAAATTTCTTGGCCTGTATGTAGAGTATATTTATTAAATAAATAGTTAAAAAAATTAAAGAACATAAATTTTATATGAATAAAAAAAAAAATCACCTGAACAAGATTCATTCCAGGTAATAATGTTTTTATTTCCTTTATGAGAGGAACTTTTTGTTTCTCATCAAACTTTGTTAATTTTAAAGTAAATGAAGTTTGTACTCTTTGTGGTGCTTCAACTTCTTCCTGAAAAATTAAATAAATAAAAGATTATATTTGTTTATTTGTTTTATTTCTTGTTAAATATTTATTTATTTATAAATATGATACCTCTTTAGGTGCAGCTATGTTGCCCATTGCCATTATAGGAGCATCAGGAAGATTTAATCGTTTTTTTAATACATCACTGAGCTGTGCTACTTCAATAAGATTCAATGCAGTGATATCTTGTACAAGTTTTTCAATTTTTGGTGTGATAGATGAATCTGTTCCTTCAGGAACTGGAATAGTCATTTTTTGTATTGGTACTTCTGTACCAACTGCTTCCATTTGACAATATGTAAAGCTAGAATAAAATTAAAAAACATGAGAAAGTTCATATGAAATAGGTTATGTAAGATTCACATTTTTCTTCTAAAATATAAAAAAATTATAATCAATTATGAATGATATTTGATATAAAATGTAACAAACCATTTGTGAAACTGTCGCAGTTGAACTTTTCGTTGTATTACTGAACGAAGTGTATTCATTGTTGTAAAAGTTATTTTTTTTTCTCAAATTTATAGGTTATGAATTCAATAAAGTGTGAATTAGCCGACAAAATATATCTCAAACACACACGCTCAGATTAATCGTGGAGATTGTAGTAACTAGATAGGATTCTGCATTTTTTTTTTGTTTGAAATGTTTTTCAAAATTGACTTATAGTGCCTCTAGCGCCAAATGTTATCAACGGGATTAACATTTTGATTTGAATTATCTACTGTATTAAAAAAATACATAAAAATAAATAATTAAGCAAATATCTTTGTATAAATTTATTATTTTTATTTATCTATTTGCATATACTTTGAGTGCAGTCGTATGCAACTCTAAAATGTCCAAGAAATACCATATTTAATACTGTAATGACGACGTAATAAGCAACCAACGAATAAAGAATCTGAAGAAAAAAAAATTACAAAATAATTTTAGGTTAAAATATTTATAATGTATTATTAATATTATTTATATTATAACTGATGATTCATTATCAAGAATGAAATAGTTTTGAATATTTTTATCTACATTACTTCATGATCTTTCATGTTATAACGGAAACACCATCGACATATCCCAATCCATGTGAATAATGATAGCATCAACAAAATGCCAGATGCTGGTGATGCACAAATTTGAATATCAAACATTTAGTTAGACACTAATTTTGTTTTCATACATTCCAATATAATTGTGTAATAATAACGATTAATTTTCAAACATTTTTCATCATTTTTCTAGCCTCACTATTAATTTTGACACATGTATATATATATATATATGTATGAACATTTTTAAATGATAAAATAATAAATTCATTTGTTTATTTTCCTTCGAAACAAAATTTATTTTGTTATCAAACACATTCATAGTATTTATAACTGTATTTTATTTGTGTTTTATATATGTATTTATAATATAGAAAAAAGAAAAAAATTTTTCTTTGTTAGTAGAGAAGTTGAGGTTATGTTTTCTCTCAGAATTAAAAATACAAATTGTAGATAAAAATGACAAATTCATGTTGTCTAATTGATTGATTTTATATCATTTTTCAAAATATAACGTCAGTTTTTATGATATTAGATTAATAACCATGTTTTTGTTGTAAATAATATGAAAAAAGCCGCCATTTCGTGCACGTATTGTTGGGGAAAATAAAATTGAAATATAAACGTGGAATATTCAGCAATTCTTCGGGGAATTAATTGATATATCTTTTATATTAATTAATTATCAATGTTGCAATGTGTCTGATTGAATTATTTATTGATCGTTGATATTTCTTCATAAAATATACAATTAAGTGAATAATTCTTAAGCAATAAAAGTGACAATTTTAATAAAATGACTTATATATTTATATGTATGATTTTATGCACAATTTTCAGTGCTTATTATTGATATGCGTCTATGTCCTTATATGTAGCGTTTCTATGTACTAAACTTTCTTTTTATTTTATCATATAATTATTACATACGTTTTTTTTTTTGAATGCTCATGAATTAAAGAAAAAAAATTTTTTAATTAGAATATTTATTTGGAATATTGCAATTATTACTGATATTTTATTTATACTTTTGGAATTATGACAGATATAATTTTATATTTTTAATATTTATGTACTTTTAATAAATAAAACTCTGTCCAATAATAATTAATATTGTTAATATTTTTTTATCTTATTCAATTGAATTATTTTTGCTCAAATAATGAAAAATTTTTTTTTTCCGTCAGAGTAAATAAAAATAATTAATGATTCACTAAGAATTATGAATAACTATATATATAATATATGATTTAACAAATAAGTATCATTAACCTCACATAAAATTCCATTTTCATTTATAGAGTATCATTATAAAAATGTTAATTATATTATCACTAAGTGTGCGCATTGAATGGCTTATATTTAATTAATAATTAAAGCCGTCTGCATGTATTTTAAAGGAATTTGGACGGTGGTTAAATCCAAAAATTCCTCGAATATATTTTAATATATTATTAATGTAATAAATAAATATTGAAAGCGAATAAAAATTAATTTTACTTCTAATTTCATCAGGAAGTTTGTTAAGCATATGGTACGAATTATCACTATTCTGTTTAATGAATTATATACTTAAAGACATATTATGTAATACATAAATAATCCACATTTCTATTCATTTGTCAATAACACTATTCCATCGATGTCGTTGCGAATATAAAAATATTTTTAACATATTATTCGCTGACTTAGATATGTTTCCAGTAAAATTTTCATCATTTCATGTTAAAATTTTTCACTTTTTTTATTTTCATCAATCTATTTCGCTCTAAAATATTTAGAGTTTATACCCAAAGGTTTTTTTTTTTTTTTCAATCACTCACTATTAATTATCACTTATGTCCATTTGACAAAATACTTTGCACGAAATTCCATCAAAAAATTTTCTGTCATTCATAACCTATAATTATTAAAAATTCATATATAATTATATGTATGTTTCATGTTCCAAACTGAATCAATTAACAGTGACATCATACATATATATTTAACAATATATTGTTCATGTTTCTGATCTTTGATTAAGCTTGCTTTTTTAATATTTTTCAATATCTGGCCACATAGTGCATATCACAATCAACAAACAATTTACATATGAAATATAATGTATGACAATGTATTTTTTTTGCTTGCATATGTTGGACAAAATTCCGAATAAACACTTGCATAAAATTAAATACTATTGCGTGTGAAAAAATTATTCTATGGTTGTTTGGCAGCTAGCGTTTGGCTAATTCCAAAATGTTGAAAAATCACATTTCATTTCTTAGGTTATGTTCGTCATGAATTTTGTAAGAAAAAATGATTTACATGACGTTATTAACAATGTGCATGTGCAATTAATCACTATAATTCTTTAGTTGACCGTAGATTACTTTATTAATAAGCTATATGACTTATATTCAAGTTATTATCATAGTGATATTATTATTTGCTGATATATGAATATTCAACAATATTTTTTTTTTCTTCATTTTTATTTCATATTACGATGGTAATATTTGTCAGACTCATTCCTTGTTGATTTTATCAATGGCACTTGATGATGTCACTATAACTCGAACACATTGATACCAAAAAAGAAAAAGATGAATTATTTTTTTAGGTTATCCATTGTAAAGACACCATCTTGTATACATTACAATACAATACAAATTTTTACTCACTCAAACAATGCGCTTTTATCAAATCCAAACTTTCATTCAATCAATATTTCATAACTAACGTTTTCCATTCCACAAATATATTGTATTCACTGAAATTTCACGTGACTTATTGAAATCATGGACGCTGCCTTAAACATTAATTAATACGACGGGATTATTAATTTATTTGCTTAAAGGTACTTTTGCTTTAACAATATCACCAAGTTATTCAATAATGTCATTATATTTGAATGAATTTGATTAAAATGTAATATTTTTTTTTACTTTTTTCATCATTTATCAACTCTATTTGCTTCATCAAAATGTTATATTTAATATTTCAATTTTTCTCATGTTTGAATTCCAAAATTTATCAACAGATGATGATAATTTATTCATTATTGACATTTTTGAAAAAAAAAACTGCTACGATTAAACAAATTTAGTAGTTAAATATTTTGTTTTTGCTCATCAACAGCAAACTTTTGATAATTATAATTGAAATGTTATTTAGGCTGTCAGTTAAATGGAGAAATGTATAATGTAAAACATGTAAACATTCTCACATTAATTTTATATATTAGTAATGACATGTTGTTATTCAAGTATGAATAGTTAAACAAGGCTATGTTCTCGTGAATCATATCGATGAGTGTAAAGAATGGATGAACTTGTTCCTGGTGACGCTGAACTTAATGACAATGATGAGGGTGTGGTGGGACATGGTGATGATGGTTGCACCCTCTTCGAGGCTGGCTGAACCTAGGTATTATGATCATTTTTAAGGATGTCATTGTCTAAATTTGGTGTTGGTCTTGTAACAAGATCTTGAAGTTCATCCGGCGTCAAAACAGTGAAATCTCTACAACGAAAAAAAAAAAAAAAAGATTAGAAAAATTAAATTTTTGTTATTAAATAATACTGGTGAATAATTATTACATCTTCATAATGGTTTTTTTTATCAAATATAAATATTTATATTCAGTATTGTATAAAATATATGAGGCGTTTCATGCCAACTCATCCTACCAATGAACTTTGCATCTCCGATTTCGCTGAAACTTGGGCATTTTTTTCTACCCATCGAAATAGGGTGAGGTGATTTTTTTCAAAATTTTTTATCGAGCCGTTCAAAAGATAAATTTTTCAAAATTTTTGGGGTTTTTAATGTTTAAATGGCCATATCTTGGCCACGAATTGTCCGATTTGAGTCTTTTTTTTTTCAAAATTTTTGTTTTGTAATGAACTTTCTGGAAAATTTAT
>JAQQBS010000002.1:11367263-11380905 GCA_030347275.1 Microctonus aethiopoides | reverse complement strand
TGCGTATCACTTGGCACCACATCGTTTTAATTTTTTCCCGGCAGGTGGCATGCTAGTCATGTTTCTCAGTCCCTATAGTTTAATTAACAAAAACGTTATATCATTATATCCTTCACCCACTTACAAGCAATACTGGATAAACATATTCATTTTACATTGATTCTGGAGCATTTGTCCTTTCTAAAAATAATATAATTGTGAAAAGCTACCAGACTATTCAATACAAGTCTTCATAGACAAAAATTATATTAACGTTGAACGTTATGACGATCATTTATGAATACATTTCTATATGTATTTTTCTTCTATACATTTATTATAGCATTAAACATTCACTACCATTTGCACTAACCGCTTATAACTCTAAATTGCGCCTACATAGCATCGAATGACGTCATTTGGCTTCATCGTTACCTGAATCTCTGATGAAGGTAGATTATTTTTCCGATAAATTCGTTCAACCAGTTCCGCTTTCCCTTATGCTCAACTAAGTGAACAAATCTCTCTCAGCTCTTTTTATATATTTTTTTTTTCTATCCCAAATTAAATTATGGAAATGTCTCAGTCTTCATTTATATCTATTATTTATTCATCCATTTATTTTTATCTTCAATAAAAAAGTTGTGACAGAAAGATGGAATATACTAAATATTAATTCAATGTTTGAAAAATTTTTTTGCAAAATTAAAATAATTTATAAAAATTATTTTCATAATAATTTCTTCATAGTTTAATTGTTGTTGAATTTTTCTTGTAAATGCACAAGTTTATTGGAAAAATATATCTCATAAAAGGATTTTTAAAAACTATTTCAACTTAAATTAAATATTTGAAGGTTATAAAATGTGTTTTATATTTTATTTTACCTTTCCACAAAAAAAATATTCTGGTGATTCTTTTTCTGTTAAAGCTAAACCTGCTTCATTGTCCAATGGACTTCCAGGTTGGCTATTTCCTATACGTTGACCTTTTTCATGGTAATAAGTTTTGTGGAAGACCTTCACCGAAGGTACAGGCAATGCTGTAATCATTCTGAAAAAAAAAAAAAAAAAATTGATAATTATTTTTAATTTTATAAAAATAATTAGTTTTTATTATCTATACACAAACAATATTCATAAATAAATATAGAGTATTAATAAATACATGATAAATACCATTGAATACATAAATAAACATATCTTTTGTGTCATTTTCTTATACTTATTACATGTAATGCTCAGTTAAAGTGAGGTTATAAACGCTCGATACAGAAAGTGGCACAATCCTAGTGCCAGACTTCAGTAGATCGTATGTGAATATAGTCCGCCATTTGTCTGATATACGTTAAGATGTCTATATTATATACATATCGATTATAATATAGATCTGTGTCACATGATATGAGCGAATAAAAAGTATAGAGTAATTCGCGTATCACTATCAGTAACGGGAGGGGGGATACAAATAGATATTTGTACCTGTTTTTTTTTTTTTTTGAATTATCTAAACTTCTCTGTCCATATCTTTGTATATTTTTTCTGTAATTCAATTAGCGACAACATTATTTTAAGAGAATCCTTATACATATCCGATATAACAATTAATTAATATTTATTTATAGTAAGAAATATTCTTAAAAGTCAAACATAACCTCCAAATAATACCGCTCGAAATTTGATTGGGAAAATGACGGTCATTAACAGAAAGGCAAGAAAAAAAAAATGTCCCCAACATTTAAAAGATGGCCGCCAGTAGAAATTTTAAGTATAAAAATTAATATCAATTTATTTGAAATATAAATATCAATATTTATAAATTAATTCAACTATTTTTTAACAAGGTAAGCTTTATTGAATAAACTGAGTATTTATTTTAAATAAATGTTATTTATCAAGCGTCAATATTTTTTGTTTTACAGGAATGAAGTGTTTATTCAATGTCAATGAAATATTATTATCATATGTGGAAGTTTGATGCAGAGAGATAGTAAAATGTTCGATCCTTGATCAGTGAACATTATTATATTATTGTGTGTTTGTTGAACTACCCCGGCACAATCCTGACTGTTCGATAAATGAGGAGCAATGGCCGACAGCCCCGAGGGCACATCTAGGCCAACGTTTTTCTCCGACCCCGTGTGCGGCTGTAAAGTATCAGCCGTTCATCTTTATGCAGCAAGTGTTACAATCTAATTAATTCACTATTGTTCCTAATTTATTGTCCATTTCAAAATTACTCATTTCCGATAGATAAATACATATATATATATTTAATATGTAACACAAATTATTCAAGATAATTAAATCATCATAATATTATTCATTGATGATTCCTATGTGGATAAAATGAATTAATCGAATCTACGAAATTCATATTGTACAACATAACCTCTAAAAAATGGTTGCTTTATGGGATTAACCGTAATTATTGAGAGAAAAAAACATTTGAATATATATAAAAAAGCTTTTTTTGAAGATGGCCGACAATTGAGGTTTGTATTATACCAAATATTTATATAAATAATAATTAATTGTTACTTATTTAATTTCTATATTTATTTTTGTTCTAGTATGATGTTGGTGGATTTATTAACAGAATGCAGATAATTGTTCAAATGTTGAAATAATTCTTGATAAACTCAATAACTTGAGCTTCAAATATCGAGCTTTTATGCAATATGTAATTGAGAAATGCTCAAGTCATGAACTATACATGTATGTAATATGTATTGTGTGTGGAAGGCTCAAAAGTAGAACAGTGGCCTGGATTGCAGTGTCATGACCGTTATATATTTTGCTGCACAATTACTTTGCAGCCTATCTATATCTTTACAGTTCCATATTTATTTTCTTTTTATTATTTTTTCTTAATGCATATTTTTATTTTCATTTTTTTACCTTCAATTTATAAATAACTCACAATGAACAAAAGATTTTATTCAGAATATTTTTTTTTCCAATATACCATTGTACATTTTTTTTTTTTATTCATCTTTTAGTAAAACAATCCTAACCTAAAAGAAAGGAATATAATCTCTATTAACTAAATACTCAATGTAATAATTATTTAGAGTAGATTTATTTATAATTTTGACATAAAATAATTGATTTATTGATATTTTATAGGTTATACATGCAACCCATCGGGTTTTTCTTGGTACAATGACTCGGAATGCTTTTGTACTAAATGTAATACAACAGACATTTTATTCTGGCTCAGTTCCAACTTGTACAGTCACGTATTTAGGGTGAATTCGGTTATCGTTAATGCGTCAACCAGGTCAGTGTACTGATACATCTTTCAAATATAATAATAATAATATGCTTCATATTATTTTATTTTTTAATTTAAATCGTTTACTTATATAGAAAATAAAAATAAAAATATACTTTTAATGAATATATAAAAAGATTGATTCTTAATTAATTTTAATCTACGTTACGTTCAATGGTTGAAATGACCTCACTTGACGTGTTATAGCAATGACGCATGAATGGACAAGGATCCTTGAACATTTTATACTCCAATAATCTATCTATAGTACCTTACTCTCAGGTGTATATTTAAAATAAATTTCTTTCTATAAAAATATTTGATATTTGTCTAATTTAAACTTTTTTTTTTTCTAGATTAAATCACCATATTGTATTTAAAAACATCCAAGAAATTTACATAAATATGAAAATGTTAATCTCAATTTTGTTTTTCTACCATGAAGAATTATTTGAGATATAAATTACAAAAATTTTAACAAAAATTGATTTTTGGTGATTTTATAATATTAATAATTTATAATATATTATATTAACTTACTCTGTGATATTCCAGAGGCGTATTTAATTAAATTCACACAAATCACAAGAAAATTATTAATATCTAAAACTATTGAATGATAATTAAGTAAACAGTGCTCGTGCAAATGTTAATATTATATTATATTTGTTGAGCGGTTTTAACTGGGTGGTGGTCCCGCGGAAACTGAGCTCAGTTTGTGCTTGTATCCTGGTCGATAAACCACCCCCTTAACACCCACCTGATTTTCACTAAGGGTGTGACTATATATACATAGATCCGCGCCTGTCCGTCCAATATTGTATTTAAAAATAGCCCATTGCTTCGTCACGTCTCTCAATACTTATAATTTTCTTAGTTAATTATCTTAACCTCACTTTTTTATACAATACAATTTATGCACGATCATTAAACTTGATGATAAATATTCATATTTTTTTATCTCTTTTTCTTTGTTTCTGTATAAGTAAAAATAATATTAATATTAATATTAATATTTATTCATTTATTATTACTTTTTTTTTATAACAATATTTTGTACAACAGTTCATTTTAGTAACGTTTTGGCGCCACCAACCGGCTTTGGTGCATAAATTATAAATTGTTTAAAAAAATTAATTGTATGATTTAATTAGTGTTAATTAGTATAAATAATATAATTATGTTGTTAATTTTAAATATAAACATTGAATTATCAGTTCGTGAAAACATTTTATTAAACTCTGAAAATTACAATAGCAGTAAAAGTCATTATAATGTTTTTTTTATTTTTCTTTTTCTTTTGGTTCAATTGAAATTGTTTATAATAGAACTACATTAATTAATGTATCTATATATATCTATATTACAGTATAGAATTATTTTGATAAACAAAAAAATCATCGTGTATTATAGTTTAATTTTCTTTTTTGTTTCCCAATTTAAAAGTTGGGTTATGTGCGTGTGCATATATAAATATTACCGGTTAATTATTGGTATAAAAAATAGCATACAAGATAATACGTAACACACTGCAATATATCTTCATGCTTAAATGTTTTACAATATATAAAAAATTTGAAATTTAATTTATTATTGAACTTATAATTTATTAAAACACGTTAATTTGCCATTGTAAATTTTAGATGATTATTTGCACATAATGCATAATGAATTTTAGAATAAATTATTGCAGCTGTTATGCATATTTGGCATTGTTGTAAGTCACAAGAATAAGTGACAAGATGTAATAATTAATTAACGTATTGTTAATAGATATTTATCTATATAAATTACAATTATTATAATTAAACTTTCTTTTTTTATATTAATGATAACAGAATTTTGTATTATGAAAAACAAATTTGATTCATTTGTTAAGTTAATTAATTCGTTAATTTGGCTTAGAGTGATAAAGTTCTGATACACAAAAAGCAAATCACTTTGATAGATAAAAATTCGTTTATTATATAATAATTGGCGATTTTTCATTTTTTTAATTCTGTATAAATATTCTGAGTTGATTATTTATTTCATTGTAATGCAAAGCGAGATGAAATATAAATATATATTATAAGTATAGTAAAATTATAAATTAAATATAGTAATAAATAAATGATTTGCTTGGTTGCATAAAGCATGGAAGCTACACATTAAACACAGAATTAAATATATATTAATTTATTTAACAATATTTTATAATTATTTCGAGTTTGACGTAAAATGATATGAAAAATATGTTCAAAATACCATAAGTATTTCAAGTTTAATAATAAAATATTTGTTTATAAAATAATAATCACTTAATTGTAAAATTCGTTGCTTTAAAAATGATTTATTTATTCTCAATTCCGGAAGATTTTTTTTTTTTATAAATAAACAAAACGTCAATTCCAATTTATGAAACTTTAATTAATATTATTTGCATTAATTTTATAATCAAACTCATTTTTAAAAAAATTTCTTTGAAATTTTGCAACATTCACAGTAGTTTTTTTCATACATAACCTCCAAAATTCTGTAAAAAACAGATAAATTATATATAATCACGTTATAAAAAGATTTTTAATTGTATAATAGCATGTATATTATGTATAATATATAGAAAGCGCCAACAATTTGCACATTGAAATTATTTTATATATATATAATTACTTCCAATATTTGTAACATTGTTTCTGTTAAGAGATTTTACAATAAAAAGACATATTTTTTTTTGTTTATGCAGATATCACTGCATAATACAATTAATAATTAATTCCTTACATATCAGACCAGAATGAATAATTTTATATAATTTTTGTTTTTACATTTAGATTTATATTTGTTTATATCTACTCAATAATATAAGTTTAAGTGGACCCCAACGGTAGTTGAACGCGTGTTGATGCGTTTGAAATTTTTTTTTAAAATAGTTTGGACGTTAAAAATAGTTTTTTTTTTAATTTCCAAGACACATTTTGCATTTGCACTGTTAAATATTGAAATAAAATACAATAAAAGTACTAAAATTAAAATACATTTTGTTCATTTTGTCTTATAATGTCGATCCAAAGTAGTAAATATTTGATTATATATTTATTTGAAAGACGTTTAGAGTTATTAAAATATTTAAATTTTATATATTTCATATAAGAGTTAAATGTTTTTAATTATTTTTCATAATTTATCACAAAAATGGTCAAATAGAATTAGACTTATGCTGTGTGGTTGAAATCGAACGTTGAGTAAAATAAAAATTAAAAAATTATAAATAAACTTTGATTTTTCATATTAAATTCAATAATTATTTATGTGCAATTTGTATTTACTTATTATAAATATGCGTAAACATTCCTTATGCAATCAAGTCCTGTTATTATTATGAAATTAGGAAAAAAAAAAATGTATTGAAATCAAATTTTAAAAAATATTACTCGAAAAAAGTGACATTATCAAAATGTAATATAACTAAAATCCATCAAAGTCAAATGAATATGCAAATAAACGTAACATTAGTCAAAAAATTCTCACACTATTAGTAATAATTAAATTATAAATCAGATGCATAAAAGTTTAAACATTTGTAAAGGTTGTCCCAAAATTCACGCAAGATTTCAAGTATAACTAACGTGTTACTTCTTGCGTGAATTTTGGGACACTCTTTATAACCTAGCGCCATTTTTTTCCCAGCATTATAATTCATTTTTTTCACTCAACCACGTTCAAAATACACACAAACACAACACACGAATAAATCAACTAACTTTATAATGAAGAACAATATCTAATATATTTATATATTCATAAATATATCATTGTATATAGATGTATAGAAAGTTATAAAAGATAAAAGAAACGACGACATGTCGTCTTTGTCCCACCACATATTATCTACCGCCATTTTATCCCTAAAAGATCCTTAGTCCCTCCATTTTTTGTTCATAATCAATTTATACGTATACATAAACATACACGTATATATTTAAATATTTTATACGTATATATTTACATATTTATTTCGTCAATACATTTTAATATCTTGAACACTCGAAGAGATGTCATTAAATTATTAATGCCACAAGTGCTTTTCAAAAGCAAATGTTACCAACTCACAATTTGCATTATTTATTTTAATTAATTGATGAAAAATTCATAATAATTTAAGCATCTTCATGTTCAGAGCCTTGTGAACTACGCTTCTTTTTGTGATTGCCCTGTTGACGATGGTGATGATGATGATGGTGATGAATCATTTGATTTGTTGCAGGTGGATTTTCATGGCCAACTAATAAATCTAATGTTCCTCTCGTAACTGATGATTGATCTCCAGTTTGAACTGGTGGCACAGGAGTTGCTATTGGTGAATCAGCTGACAATGGGATACAATGAAGTAGATAACATCTTACCCCAGCAAGAGCAATACCTGAATAAATTTATATTCCAAAATTAATTTTGAGGTTATAACGAGATTTTTATTTGAAATTATTCATTAAATTCATTTTACCAAGGAGAAGTAGAATGGTACCAGTAATGAGCAATGGAAGTCTGTGATCTGTGGTTGTTGCTCCTGGTGCTAATTGAACTAAACCAACCACCAGAACTATTGCACCTAATAGTAAACATATTACTACAATATGTAATGCAGATATCTGTGAATAAAATCACACAATTGTGTCATATCTGCAATAAATATGTTTATTTTATAAATACACTGAAAAAAAAGCATTATAGAATCAAATTAATTTATTCTAAATCAATATTTAATATTTATAAACTTGATGTATTATATATAAAGTATTTTAAATATTAAAATACAAATTATAATTAATCAATACTGCCAAATTTTTGTCTCAGTGTATTACATGAATATTTTCATCCATTTTTATTTAGCATACGTATATTATTATTGAAGCATATCACCTTGCCACAAACATAAAGCTCTGGAAGCGATTCAAGATTGCCATTTTGATGGGGACTTGGTGTTGGTGGTGAACCCTGAAGAGGTGGCAGCCATTGGCCACTCAGGTAAAGTTGGCTTGGTCGCTTCAGTCTTTTTTCCTGCCTCCTGCGCTCATGGCGGACAGCAACTGCTGGCATAGCTCCAATCATCCTAAAATATTCAATAATTAATAACAATGCAATAATAAACTATCAATAATTTATAGCATTAAAATAATTTAACAAATGAAATATGATTACATGTATAAATTGCTGCATCGAAATAATTGAAATTTATAATTTGAGGTTATACCCAGGGAGATGCCCTGAAAATTTTTCTTCAAAGTTTTTGTTAATTTTATTTATATTAATATAAGTATATTTGATTATTTATTTATATTTTTCAGAATGCATTTTGCTCTATGAGTTGGTGAACTTTGTGTTACGCAGCTTGTACGTGAGACGCTGTGAACTTTAGTGACCTCAAATGACCCCGGCCCGATCGATACGTCACTATAATACATGAAGCTTTTCTCTCTCATTCCTTCATTTTATTCATTTGAAGCTCTCTACATCCCACAAGTACCCCCAGGGCTTGGTATCTCATGATGTTTGTGTATCCTGCACCACAAGTGCTTTTATAAAATACACGATACTGTATAAAACCATCCATATAAATACTTGACATAAATCTCAACCAAAAAAAAAAAAAAAATTCATATTAAATATCCAATTTGTTATTAATTTCAAGATATTATTCAAGCAATTCAATATTGAAATGAAAATTACTTTATTATTTCATGTAGATTTAAGTTTTTTATTTAAATTTTAATTGTATTATACTTTGTAATTGTTATAATGAATATTTTTATTTTTATAGGTTAGGTTGGAAGATGTTGGTGTATTTATATATTGTAGAAATACGATGAGTGGTTTGCAACTCATCATACAATCACCTTGGGCTATTTTCTGGTGTTGATAGGATTACTAAAGAAAATTGAAAACACTCAATATCATTCTCATTAGATCAAAAGTAATATTTTCAATATTATAATAATAATAATAATTTATTTTCATTGTATGCCTTATTTGTTAAGGCCTTTACAATCTCCTTTTCACACTTCTCTCTTGCTTTCTTTCTTCCGCGCTTTCCCCCGCTCGCCATCACTCCCACTTTTCTTTTTACTCTCTCTCGCTCTCCTCTTCCTCCTCCTCCATCCCCATTTCCTTCTTTTGCCTCTCTCTCTTTATTTTCTCCTCTACTTTTCTCATGTACCTACATATTATCGTATTTATTTCTCCCTTTAGCTCCCTGATTATCATTTCTTGCATCTCTCCTTTCCCTTTATTCCCTTTCCATTTACCCAGCTCCTTCTTGGTTTCCTCCTCTTGCTCTCTTGTTGCCTCTTCGCACTCCAGCAGATGCCACATCGTCTCGTCTTCACCTCCACATAACCTGCACGTCCACTCTTTTTCCCCTTTCTTCCCTGCCCTTCCTATATTCCCACATCTCATTCGCGCCCATATTACTCTGTCTTCCATATTTATTCCTTTGCTATTTAGATATTCATTTCCTACCGCTTCTGCCGTTATCTCTTTGTATATCGTGTTGTATGTTGATTTTTTAATTTTCTCCTCCTCCTTTTTGCACTCTTGTTCCCACCACTCCTCCAATTCTTCCCTTATCTTCTTTTGTACTCCATCTCCTTCCTGCCCACCCCATATCGCTTCGCATACTCCTCTGCTCTTGCTTCCCTCTATTCCTTCTCTCATGCTTTTTCCCCATTTCGTTGCCTTTCCGTTCATTATTCCTCTCATCTCCTCCCTCAGACATATTTTTGGCCATCTCTCTTTATCCATCGCCATTACGTCCCTGATGTATCTGCCTGCTCTTTCCCTAGCTGTGTATTCCACTCCTTTCACCCCGATTTCTCTTCTCCAAATGTATCTTGGCGTGTTCATGGCCACTCCCAACGCGTATTTGCAATATCTTGCCTGCGTTTTTTTTAACCAATCCACTTTTTCCCACCCCCATGTTTCCACTCCATACATTGCAATCGATCTTACTATCGTTTCCATTAGGTACATTCTCTCTCTCATTTTCCCTCTTCCCGTTCTCATGCTTAATCCCCACGTTGCGTTTGCTGCTCTTTGGGCTTTCCCTGCCATCTCTCTTAATTGCCTTTCGCTCGTGTTCCTTGTGGTAAACCAGTATCCTAGATACTTGAAGGCGTTTACCACCTCCAATTCTTCGTTTTTGTAGCTCCATCTTTCGTCTTTTTTCCTCTTTCCCCCGTTTCTAAACACCATGATTTTCGTTTTTTCCACGTTGACTGTCAGCTCCGCTTTATCTACATATCTTTCCAGTGTTGCTATCATCTTCTCCAGTTGCCCCGCCGTCTCCGCCATTATCGCTATGTCGTCCGCATATTTCAACGCTCTTATTCTCTGTTTTCCTATCGTCGTCCCTCCTTCTCCTTTTTTCTCCCACTCTTCTTCCATGTCATCTATGAAAATGTCAAATAGGGTTGAGCTCAAAGCGCATCCCTGTCTAACTCCTCTCCTAGCTGTAAATTTTCTCGATATCCCTCTTCCTCCTCTCACCTCTACTTTCGTCTCTCTGTATATTTCTTTTATCATTCCGAACATCTTTCCTCTTATCCCCACTCTCCATATCTTTTTTAACATCTTTTTTCTGTTTATCGTGTCAAATGCTGCTTTGAAGTCGACGAAGGCCACATATAATTTTCCTCTTTTTTCCTTTATTCTATTGTTTACCACCGCGTTCAAAACAAATATGTGGTCTCTTGTCCCCCTCCCTTTCCTAAATCCCGCCTGACTCTCCTTCAGTATTTTCTTCTCCTCTATCCATTTATTTATCCTCGTTGCCATGATGTTTGTTAGTAGCTTGTACCCTACATTCAGGAGCGCTATCCCTCTGTAATTTCCCACTCTTTCCTCTTCCCCACCTTTGTGTATTGGCACTATTCTTGCCACTTCCCATCCCTCTGGTATTTTGCCGTCCTCCCATATTTTATTCAAGGCCTCTGCCAGTTTTCTTCCTGCTCCTCTGTGCACTGCCTTTATACATTCAATCGGCACCCCGTCCTCCCCTGTTGCTTTCCCCCCTGGCATCCTTCCCAGTGCTCGCCCTATCTCCTCTTCCGTTATCTCTGCGTTCATACATTCCTCACACGTCTCTCCTTCTTCTTCTGTCTCCTCTCTCTCCCCCTCTTCTTCTTGTTCCCCGTCTCCCCCCTTGTTTAATAGCGCTTCAAAATGCCCCACCCATTCCTCTTCCTCTATCTCTTCTCCTACTATGTTTTTCCTTTTGTTTCTAAATCTGTTCATCGCTCTCCACCATTCTCCTCCATCTTTTGCCTTGTCTATTTCCTCCCACTTTTCGTTTAACCACTCTTTTCTTTCTCTCCTTATCATGGCTCTGTGTTCCTTCATACTTTCTCTTAGTTTCTTTTTCTTCTCCTCTGTTTTTTCCTCTGTCCATTCTTTTAATCTGTCCATTACTCTCTTTTTCGCTTTCTTGCAGTTCTCTGAACACTTTCTTTCTTCATTTCCCTTCTCCCATCCTGTTATTTCCTTTTTCACCATTTTTTCATCTTTCGCCGCTTCCCATATTATCCTCTTTATCGATTCCCAATCTCCTACCTCTCTCCTTTCGTTCTCCTCCACTTCCTTTATTTTCTTTATGACCGCTGCTGTGTATTGTTTCTCCCTGTCCTTTTCCCACTTTATTTTCCTTCTCCCATCTTCTCCTTTTCCCTTTCTTTCCATGTGTTCTTTTTTCCTCTTTTCCCCTCTTTTTACTTCGAAAGTCACTGGCAGGTGGTCTGATTCTACTCTCGTTATGATTTCTAGCTTTTCTACCGCTTCTTCATCACCTCTGTCCACTTCTATCACAATGTCCAGTACCGACCCCTTGTATGTATCGCCGCCCCCCACATATGTTATTTTTCCTTCCCTGTCTCCTTTCGTTCTCCCGTTTCGTACCGTTAGCCCTAATTCTGCACACAACTTTATTACAATTTTCCCATTGTCGTCCACTTTTTTATCTTGCGATCTCCTTCCCACTCCTCCTTCTTCCTCCCCACAACCCCCCGCATTTTCCTCCCCAATCCTCGCATTCATGTCTCCTACAATTATCGCCCTCTTACTTTTATTCATACATTCCTCTATGTTTTCTCTTAATCTCCTCTCCACCTTTTTCATTCCCTCGTTTGCGTATACTGTTATTACGCACAACTCTCTTTCTCTTTCCATTACCAACCCATATTCCCATTCTTTCGCTCTCCACTCCTTACTCTCGCTTTTTTTTACTCCTATGATTTGTCCCCCTGCTAATCTTCCCCTTTTCTTCTCTTTATTTTTTCTTTCTGCCCCTTTTATCCAATACTTGAAGTTATTACTTAGCTTTCTTGCCGTTTGCTTCGCTCTTTCCTCCGTTAGCCATGTTTCCTGCAGTATTATCAGGTCTTGCCTTTCCACAAGATCTCCTATTTCCGCGAATCTTCCTGTCCCGTGCACGTTCCAACACATGCACTTAAACGTCGCGCCCTCTGTAGCGTGCTTCCCTGTCCCCTGTTCTTCCTCTCTCCCCTCTGCCCCGAAAGGGCATCTGCTCCAACTCTCCTGCTCTTTCGTTAAATGTCCACTTTTCCTCTCCTATTATTATCTTTTGATATCCGACCCACACTGTGTTTCCTCTCCTTTTCTCTCTCTCTGCCAGCCCTCTCAGCCACTTTTGTATTTCTATCTCCCTCTTGGTGTGGTCATCATCTACCCATACCCCTGTGCCTTTCAAGTTGTTTTTCCGCTCCAATGCTTGTAGCTTCTCCTCTATTGATTTGAATTCAATACTTATTTTTTTCAGGCCTTCGTATTTTACTCTATACTTTTTCCCATCTATTCTCAGCTTCTGACATGCTTCTCTCATTTTTTCTTTGACATTCCCCTCCTTCGTGCTTATGTTTATCCTATTTCTTCGCTCTCTTCTCTCTCTCAACTCATATCTCCAGTGGTCTTCTGTTATTCCCATCGGTTTTGCTACTGCTTCCCTTTCCTTCTCCTTTTCTTTACTTTCCCCTCTTTTGCTCTCCTCTGTTCCTTTTTTTTTCTCATGGTTATCCTGCTTTCTCGCGCCTGTTCTCCCTTCTATTGTTTTATTCTGCCCCGTCATTCGCTCCTTTTCTTTGCAGACTGCTCCTTCTCTTTGACGCTTTTCTATCCAGCCGACTTCTTCTCTTTCTCCTTGTTTTGTTTGTTTCTCTCCGGCTTCTCTCCATCCCATTTGCCACTCTTGTCTTTCTTCTGCCCTTCTTTTTTCCTCCCTGTCCTCTTTTTGCTTCCAGATCTCCTTTGTTACTTCTTTTCTCAATCTTTTTACTTCCTCTTCCAGCCCTCTCACCACTTCCATCATTTCTTTTTTTTCCTTTTCCCATTGCGCATTTGCCTT
>JAQQBS010000002.1:11353649-11363657 GCA_030347275.1 Microctonus aethiopoides | reverse complement strand
ATTGTATACATGTATACAATAAATAAATTTAAAAAAAATAATAAAATCGAAAAAAAACGAAAATAATTAATTTAAAAATTCAAAAAAAGTTATAACTCATCATTATCCCATTACGAAACTAGGCTTAAACTTTGTATTTTAGGAAGCAGTATTTTTGAGAATTTTTTGAGAAAAATCGAAAGATACAAACAGTCTCAAAATCCACATTTTAACTTTAAAATTAAAAAAAAAAATCAAATTCATCATTGATAATTTTTTGCATAAATTTTCCAGAAAGTTCATTAAAAAACAAAAATTTTGAAAAAAAAAAGACTCAAATCGGACAATTCGTGGCCAAGTTATGACCATTTGAACATTAAAAACCCCAAAAATTTTCAAAAATTTATCTTTTGAACGGCTCGATAAAAAATTTTGAAAAAAATCACCTCACCCTATTTTGATGGGTAGAAAAAATTGCCCAAGTTTCAGCGAAATCGGAGATGCAAAGTTCATTGGTAGGATGAGTTGGCATGGAATGCCCCATATGTAAAGGAGAAAATTTCCAAACGAAAATTAGCATCGTTTTTATTTTTTTCATCATCTCCTTTTGAATTTTAAGATTGAAAATCAAATGATTTATTCAACCTGAATATATCAATAATTCAATGAATTATTTTTCAAATAGATCGAGATGTGCTCATTCAATTTTATTGAAATTCTATACTTTGATTGGTTTAGTGCATGAATATATTTTATCATTGCCGTCATATTTCTCATCTTTTCATCGTTGTTCATTTGTTTAGTAAAGTTACGAGTTGTTTTGATCTCGATTGAAATACAAATTCAATTATTATTATTACATCACATTGAACACTCAAGTTTTCTTACTTTGATCTTGATTGTATTTAATACTACTTGAATATTATACTTATACATTTTTCAATATATAATTCTTTTAATTACTTGGCAAATCCTTGAAATTATTTTCAATCAATATTCGTCGATCATTAAATGATATTGGCATTATACAACCTTTTTCTATATCACGTGAAGTTAGCCGCGATTATCGTTGTTATCAAGCTTGAATTTTTTTGGTCCTTTGATTGAATTAATTAAATGTATTATATATTTGTTTATTATTTATTTATACCTCGTATCTTTATGTAAATGAGTAAATAGATAACTGTCATAATTTATTATTAGTTGGAAAATAGAAGAAAAAAAAAACTTTTGTCTATACACTGCGTATAAGTGTCGTTTAAATTGAGGTTATGTTTCCACATATGAATAAATAATACAAATAATTATATTCACATATGGCAATTAGCTAAAAATAAATAAAAAGTTTCATAAATAATCTATTCTTAATTGTTATTCATGAAATATAAACTATAAATCATAAAATAAAATTATTTATCAAGATATTTTTTTTTTATTTTTACAGTTGGAAAAAAATTTGTAATTTCAATTATTTATTTTAATTAATCGCAATTAAGTATTTAATCAACATACTAAAATACTTATTTAATTTCGAACAATAAATCAGATGAATAAATTTAATTTATTCCATTGAGATATAAATTATTTGAATGAATTTGCTGAGCATTCAATCAAATAAGTTCATTCAATTTTATCAAATTATTTTCTAAGTAAAACACTAATAAGTGTAATGTATTTATTACTCTACAATATTAATTTGCGTGGGTGTAGATAAGATAAATAGATAGGAATGATAAAGTTCATGAGATCAATGAAGACAATTTATATAACTAATGCCTTGAATAATATGAAATTTCCTGAAATAATAAATTAATTCTAAGCATTTAATTGAAGTTTAAAGCCATTTAAGCACAATTATTTTAATTAATTCATTGCTGGATTTACGTAAATTGGCTGATGATCATCATGATGATATGAATGTTGATGATGATGATGATGTGGATTATGATGGCCATTTAATTTTTTTGAATGATTTGAATTATTTCGTAAAAGTTCTCTTGTCTCACTGGGTGAACCAGGACTCAAACTATTAGTAGTTGATGTCTCATGTTTATCACTAATAATTTCTTCCTCAGTAATTTGTTCAAGAAATAATGGCGATTGAATAATTTGATGTTCAGCATTGGATACTACTGGTGGTGGAGAATATGCTGGTGGTGGACTTCTTGGAGGTGAGCTAATAATCTTTTCATTTTGCACTTCAATTGAGCTTGTGGACGGCATTTTTTTTAATTGTTTAGCTTTTCTACCATGTCTTGTTGTTAATCCACCAGTTTCAACATCTCTCTCTAATCTATGGCCAGATCTTGATCGTGTCAATTGTCTTTGAACATATTCCTCCAAGTCATCCTCTTCCTTTTTAGCAATAATACGATTTAATACAATTAAAAATAAACCAACCATTACAGCAAACAGCCCAGTAATAACAAGCTCATTCCACCAGCCACCTGATCCTTTTGAACTCCAATTAGCCAAATCACCCGGCAATAAACCACTTACAAGTAAAAATCCACCAAGCACAAGAAAAACAACACCAATATGAAGCATTCCAATTGATGTTACAACTTTAGAATCCAACATTCCTTGACCCGCTGTACGATGCTGTTGTGTTGCATGATGATGACGTGGATGATGATCCAATGATCCTGTTGATGCTCTTGGTGATGTCAGTCCACTTTCACCGGATTGCGCGCTGAAACGACGTTCGCGTGCACGTCGTTGTTCATCCCGACGTTTTCTCTGACGCTTGATGGCCAGTGCCGAGTGTAATCCAACCGCGTGCATCCTGCAACACCGCAAATAATACCCTGCTCAGTAAACCTGTCATACCACATCAATTTATATCTCCCTTAATAATTTTTCATCCCGTTAATTCTTTATTATTTTTATTATATTTTATTTTTATACTTTCCCTAATTTACACACACATTAAATCATTGGGAAACTGAGTGGTTCATTGCTTAAATTGCAGGATGCAGCATCATGTTGGATAATAACTCGGATTAATTTATAATTTATTATATATTTATAATTATTATTGAATTTATATTGATTATCTGCGTGTTAATGATGAGCTTCATATATTTATTAATGCTTTTAGAGATGATCTGAAATGATATTTCAGAGCCAGAGGGGACTATCTATTTAATTAACTAAACTTAAGGACGTTCATTCGCTATGCTAAAGTCAAATGAGTACTAACTTTTTATAAAATTTATTCGAGGCTTGAAACAATTTGTAAAATATATTAATAATTTTACAATGATTTATAATTATTTTTTATATGTACCAATTAATTTCAAGGTATTTATTTTAAAAAATCAGTTAATCCACATTAACAATTGATTTGACGCCATTTGAATTGTTAAATAAATTTGGCAACAGTGCCTATGTTATGTTTTGACACTTTCAATGTGTATGTGCATATGTGTATATTTCGTTACTGCGCGCTGTTGCCAGTTTTCAAGATGGCTACAAATTTACCAAAACAGTTATAATTATCTTTATTAAAATAATTCATATTTAATTCAAACATTCGTCAACACCTGTTTTTTTGTGGAGTTATATAAACTACATATTTCAAAGAATATTTTTAAACATTATTTATTATTGTATCTACTCTTACAATATACTTTTTGTAATTTTAAATACATAAAAATGCTAATTCTCCATAAGGCTCTATGTTAAAAATTTGAATTTTGATCTTTAATAACTTTCTTAAATTATCAATAAGGCGTCTTGAAATTTCAAGGGTAGATAGCTACATGATTTAACTTTTCAAAACTGAAAACAAAAAAATTTTATCTACTAAAAAGTCTCATGAATGAACGTCCTTAAATGATAGATAGATTGGACAGCTCTATTTTGTGGTGTTAGATATTATAAGATGCAGATCATTTGTTTGGTACACTTTGGCCTCATAAAATCGAAAAAACATATGGAATAATGGTTTGATTTGTTCTCAAATCCTTATTTGAGGTTATGATCATGAGTTTCTTTATAATTTATCATAACTATTATTATATTTTATTAATATTGCTCTGTATATTCATTGGAATTAAGTCACATTATTGCGGATTTGAGTTAGTACAATGCCCAAGTATATGAGTAATCATGGAACCAGGAAGATCTCATCATGCATTCATAATGACTGCTACCATTTTTTTTTTTTTTTATGTTTTTTTGATCAAATGTGGGTCAAGCTTCCACACCGCCACCACCACTACTACTCTGTCTTTTTCCTCCGATTAAAAAATCCTCGGTATAATTAAAAAAAAATAATTCACGTATATTAATCATAAAAACGACAAGAGAAATAATATATTTAATATATAAATAATTTCTTTTCACCTTTTGTTTTACACGAGACATTTAGTTAAGCATTACGTGATGAAGAAAAATTCTCGACGTGTGAGAGAAAAGAAAAAAAAATTGGATCGATGAAAGCTACGAACGTGGGGCTAAAATTATGGTGTAAAGCATAAATGAAATCCGGGAAAATATATGGACTCTATGGTATTATAAAGTATAACTTGAATGGAGTTTTCTTTATCATGACATCCCACATTTCTTACAATAGCATCCAACCACAAAGATGTAATAATATATAAGTAGAAAATAAATATTGAGGGAAATGTGTCACAGGTGTTTTACATCCACACCATAACCTAAAAATAAATTTGCTCATGTAACTTAAAAGCCTGTATGCATAAAAGAAATTATTCAATCATTATAATAACCTGATAAGAAAACTATTGGTTAATCGATTTAGCCTCTTATTGTTTCATCATCGATATCTCCAAGCATTTGAATATTCTTTTTATAGGTTATGTTCCTCAACAATTCAATTCTGCATTGAATGGGACAAAAATCATATCACGAAAAAGAGAATCTATAAAACATCGTGATAAATATCTAAAAAAAATATAATCGAAACAGAAAATATAAAAGATAAAAAGTGGCGATAAAATTCAAAATATATTTCATGATTGTCTTTGATATAAAAATGTCCTCTCACTTTACAACATGAATCAAAAGTCAAATAACATTGTGTGTTTGAATAATCTTTTTCCGGTTACTTTTATATCCAAGATTATATTTTAATAACCCTATTTCAATTATAATATCCAACACACAATCTTAATTTCCAACATGGTGTGACCTTATCCACTATGAATACCGCTTTATTGATTACTTAAAAGTCCGTGATATGTATCTAATTTATGTAATTTTTTTTCTCACAGTTGAATATCAATGTATCAACTATACACATCATGATATTACAATGAATATCATATATGTATTACATATTTAATATATAGTGCATTGACACGCGGAGAAAATTGACAACTTTTATAGGTTAGTTTGCCTTCCTCATTTTCTCGCCTTTGCGCATTTAATTTTTTATTTCAAACTGCGTCATTTTTTTTTCTGTTCTATGTATAATAAATCGGAAAGAGATTGTGAGATTATCGCATTGATCTTCAATATATCCTCAACAATCTCTTGGGAATATAACCTACAAAGTTATGGCGACACATTGTACGTATGGGAGACGACCGAGTTCAACACAGTAATTTTAGTCGATCAATAAACTTCCTCCCATGTATGATATGATGGAACGCAAACGCAATTCATGAGTTTATTATACTTCACATATATCGAAACATTGGTATGTATTATAATGAGATGTATATTTATTCATAACAATACAATATGTTTATGCATTACTGTGTTGATTTTTTTTTTCCATTTTAGATATGAAGCTACAGATGTTGGTTGGTTATTTATGGAAAAATAATATGTAATAATGTATATGACGGATAAATCATTCAGCAAATTATATTTTTAATTAGTTGTTTATTTTCGATTGGATTCTTGAATTTATTCAATGTTGAATATAAATTTTGCATTCAATATTGGACAATAAATGGAGATTTATAATTAAAATGGTTGTATTTAGAATATTGTTGATATTATTAATATTCATTATCAGATTAATTTATTAATATCATTGTTTTGTTAGGGAATAAAGCTAATTGTATAGGTTATTATTTGTTTATTTTATTTTATATGGTTATAATTCGTGTGGAATTTATATTTGAACTATTATTAGTTCAAATATAAATCCCACATTATTAATTATAATCACATAAAATAAAATATAACTTATATTTTATGCATTAATAATAGTTATTGTATATTATAATACAATAATTTGATTTAAAAGTTAAACTCGATGGTAATATTTATAATATAACTAAAAATTACTGAGTAATTTTATCATTACTGATAAAATAATGTTAAATATTAGTTAGCAATTTGAGGTTATGAACTTAAAAGTTTGTGTTTAATAAACAAATAATACAATAAATTAAATATTATTAATTACAAAATTAAATAATTCATATCAAAATAATATAAAATAATGTAGACATAAATATTTTTGCTCATTAAAATAATTTTTTTATCTAAAATGTAGAAATATGAATTACATTATAAATGCAAATGAAAATTTGCTATCACATTGTGATATTATAATATAATATATATTGTATGAAAATTCAGCTATTAATTATTTATAAATTTACAAATTATCTCCAGCCATAACCTATATCTTTTTTCTTGCACATTAGATTAGCAGAAAAGTGGCGTAAAGTGCAGATATAAGACACTCAAATTTAATAAGTTGGAACAGCAGACATGTTTCTAAAGGACAAATGACTTCTTCCTGGCGCCAGACTGCATTTATATAACACATATGTATATACATACATAAATAGCTAGGTGATAAAAAAAAATAAATAAAAACGTTTTATGTTTATGCATGTCCTTGTTCTCAATTATTTGTATCTCAGTCATCCAAAGAATTTCTCATAAACGTTTGTGGATGCATCATTGAGGATCTATAATAACTATCATGTCATATTGGTTTATTTAACTAAAAGATAAGCATCACTCTCTCATCAAATGATACAAAATATAATATAATATGTGGCATGTTACAAAATAATTACTAGGCGTGGTTAGTACTTCATTATATTTAATAACTAATTCACATAAAATAATTTGTACTTTGTGATGTAATGATTCACGTCAAGTGATAAATCATTTTATTTATTATGTCAAAATTTATGAATATATTAAAGAGGAATTTAAAGATTACAAAAAAAAATATTGTGATTTATTTTATCTTCAATCTAAATCGTGATCGTAGTTTGTTTGAATGATTAAATTTCTCTTTTCTATTATTTGATAGAAATTGATTTATAATTCTCCACTGGACATGTCACAACACGTTTTTTTCTAGATACTTGACTTGTTTCTATTGTCAATTTTTGTTGAATCTTGATAGAAAATTTTGAACTAGGGAATCAATATTGATAATCAATTGTTTTAGTGAGTTACAAGTTCTATGAACAATGTAATTCAATTGATTTATATCTTAAATGTAATCAACTTTATATAATTATCAACAATCCTTTGTCCATATGCCGTTGTAATAATAAAAAAACCAATGATGATTATTTATGTGTCATGTTTTGCATTAGTGATAAAATGTATTCTTGGCTTTTTGTTTTTTGGCTGACGACTGTACAAACTCAACGAAAATTCATTTTTAGAGTAGTATAATAAACCATTTGGAGATACATGAGCTTATATATTCATATATAAAACGCATTTGATTATTAATTAACAGTTTATACAAAAATTATCTACAAATTGTAGAATTTATACAGCAAAAGTGAGGTTATGTTTTTGTCTATCAATTTAATTCGTCATAACCTGACAATTATTTTCAAAAGTTGAGTTTATAATAAATAATAATTGACAATTTGAGTGTCAATGACATATACATGATTAATCAACCTTTTTATCATTAAGAGATATTATAAATAAACAAATAAACATATTATATATGGGACAAATAACAAAGCATGAAAATATTCACAAATCATACAAAAATCCCTGTGGTATTTACACAGAAGCCTACGTTGTTTTTCAGTTATTTCAAGGTTGGCAAAGAGCCAATTGTATTTCTCTACAGTTTTACACTCTTCATATATACCTCAAAGTGTATGTAATTTATGCTCTACGATAAATACAACAAAATCAGCAAAGTAACTCAACAAAATTTCATAACAAACATGAAAAATTTACTGATTCTACAGTTGAAAAATAACATAAATGTTTACAAAATAAATATTCTAATATGAATAATGTGACTGTGGTTAAACTGTATTATCTATCAATCACGTGAATAATTGATAATAATATAAATTTACACCATATGGCTAGCAGATGTATCTTTCATTGATACAAGTAGACTTTGAGGGTCGTCAATACGTCATGAAATGAAAATAATGAAGGAAAATCCTGTTCGTTAATATTATTGCGCATTGAAAATGGCATGTGGGTCACAGCTTAACGTATAACCTTTAAAAACTCAACAATTCTTTTGCGTTCTAACCTCAATTTTCAAATGCCAATCATCCAAAGGTATAAACCAAAATATTTATAATAAATATCCTCTTCTTTATACATAAAACACATAAGTAAATTCATATATTATACTTTATAAAAAAGAAATTAAATAAAATATATATATGAATTCACATTTGTGTAATTTTATATATAATATTCAGGAAGAAATATTGAACGTTGAATTACTAAAAATCAAAAAAAAAAAAAGCTTCATTATAATTTGTATAAAGTGATGAAAGTATTTAACTTACTATTAAATATTCAATTACGATAACGTTTCCATTTGTTAAATTAATCGATCTCGTTTTATCGGACCATTAACGATGTCAGGATGAAATAATTACATGTTGTTTCTCAACACATTATTTATGCATATATGTACAATAGAGCTATAAATTTAATGTTCAATCAACAGAAAACATTTTCTGATTTCTATTAGTACATATTATTAATTGTTCTTTATTTAAAATCATTTCAGTAAAGCTTCAATTGGCGGTTAAAATATTTAGCTCACATAACCTACAAAATATTGTTCTATTTACAAACAGTCGTAAATATTACTGCATGTAGGGATAAAAAATAAACAGAAAACACGTAATATACAGTCATCGACCGATTCAGTGTTTATGTTTGAGCGAAATTCTCAGTTTCCGGTTATATATATACAATATAATATATGTTGGGTGTGTGTATATGTGTTCTTTCGTTTTTCTTTGCGTCGTTATTGGACTATTCTTGTTATCTCGCTGGAAAGAATTATATTCTTTGATTCATTTTCTTTTTCCTTCTTTCACAAAAAATAACATTCAACCGGAAGTGATGATTTATTCTACAGCATTTCCATCAACTCAATCGCAATAAAAGCAAATCGAAAAAAAAATAACGCAATAAATAATAAAACAAATGAAAGATAAAAATGGATTTATAAGTTGAAATAATTTTAGGTTAATTACCTGTCTATTTAGCAGCACACTCAAATAAATAATTTCTTTGTCTTTCCTTTTATTATTTAATTTGATTCACCTTTTTTTACCAGTTTATTATATCAAGCCATGAATTTATTTGATTTATATATTCGATAATTTCCGTTGTCTTTTTCACCCTTTTGTCACGTGATTATTTAATATCTGAAGTAATTATTAATCATTCGACACTTTTATACCGCACCTCTTGATAAAAAAATTTACATTCTTATGCTGCATATAAGGTATATATTTATTTACTTACGCGTCAATATTTATTATTACTATGTACTACAAACTACGTTTTTTGTATTGGCGTTCTGATGTTTGCGCGCGTCTTACAATCGCCCTCGGTAGTCTGTAGACGAATACTTGTGCTTTGCATTGCTGAAATTGAGAGGGCAATGATGGTTAGGACGCGTCTCTCTTTTAAAGCTCCGCGCAAGCTCAAGCCAGAAAACGTCGCCATTTAATTTCGCGCCTACCCTCGACTTCCATCATTTTTATACATATATATATATAAATATATAAAAGCATTCGCATTGATTTATAGACATTGCTAATTTTTTTTTTTTTTTTTTTT
>JAQQBS010000002.1:11324281-11336875 GCA_030347275.1 Microctonus aethiopoides | reverse complement strand
TATATTAATGTTGATATTTATATTAATATTGATATTTATATTGATATTTATATTAATGTTGATATTTATATTAATATTTCGAAAATTTTCAGAAAAAAAGTTATTTTTGTTTTCAATTGGCTAAAAATTAAAAAAAAAAATTTTTTTTAAAATTCGAGAAAATAACTTTTTTTCTGAAAATTTTCGAAATTTTTCAAATTTAACCTCCACAGTCAAAATCAACCTGTAACAGATATGGCGTAGTCTAAACAGTAGAGAAAAAATAAATTTTTTCATTTTTAATAAGATTACGTTGAGATAAGTACGAAAAATTGTTCCTTGAATTTTTTCCAAATTTTGATCAATCGGTCCAGAAAAACCGTCCAATCGATTGATCTAAAAATTTACAGGGTCATTAGGGATACATTGGGCTGAAAAATTTTCTTTGAACCTTAGCATTCCCCCTAGTATTAGCAAAGATACAGTCGATTTACCAAAACAAAGGAAAAAGGCACTTTTTTGTACTTTTTTCAACTGAACGTTTAAGATGAAAAAAAATTTTTTTTCCAAAACAACATGACAGTATCTTATAGGAAATTTTGTCCAGATTTCAGAACTGTCCTTTGATTTGCTGTTTTACCAGTAGTTGCGTCAATATCGGTAATTGAATGAAAAAGGGTCCTTTTGCATTTAAAACTCAATATCTCGAAAAGAAAAGGTCGTACCGTGATCTTCAAAAAATGAAATTAAAGCTGAATAAACAGGCTATCCGACCCATGTGTTGGCGTAGCTCGAAGAATTTTTTCCATGCCCATGGAGTGAAGAAAAAAATGTGAAAAATTTGCAAAATTTTTTTTTCTCCTTTCTCCAAGGATTACATGAAAATTGCTGCTCCTAAAAATTTTTTTTTTGAAAGATCTGAAAACTAGAGTCTTCAAGCTTGAAAATCTTTTTTTTGATTGTCGATCCGACTATTTTTCACTGAAATACAGCCCCTCAAAAATGACCGAAAAATTTGGAATTTTTTTTTGCTCCCTTAATTTTTGTGCGTAGTGTATATAATATTTATTATTATTATTATTATTAAGATATATATTTCATGTGATGGACAGTATCACTTGTCCAACTATGCAGCCTCTATTTTGCACCCACAAGCAGAAAAAAAATAAACAGCACCAGACTTGCATTAAATCATACCTGCCTAGCCGGATGACTGTTATTCGCCTCTACCTCCGTTATGCGGTTGGTCATTAATTTTCATTAAGCACCGACGAAATTCACCCGGAAGAGACTGAATTGCCTGCAGAATGAAAAGCCAACACGTCAAATTCTAATGAATTTTGATGTGAACATTGCACGCAACAAAATCCAAAAATTTTATATTTAAAAAAAATATTTATATGTGTGTATTGTTAGGGTGCTTCGTTTGAGAGGAATATATTTTTTTTGAGTGGTATTGATGAAATATTTTTTTAAATATTAAAGAAACAATTCTCACCAAAGATAAGTTTTTAATTTTAATGTTAAGTATTTTGTAAATCAATTTGAAATTTTTTTATTTAATTAATGTGTAAATCTCAATTTTTTTTTTCATTTTTCTCGAAAACTATCAACTTTACAGCAAAAGTTAATGATACCTTTTTTGTGGGAAATTAAGTTTTCTACAAAATAGTCTTCTTGACTAAAAACCATAGAATTGATAGTTTTTGAGAAAAATCCAATTAAAATAATTCATAGAAAACAAATTCAAGGTGTAAATAGTTCAAATTTCCATATGTTTAATTAGATTTTTCTCGAAAACTATCAATTCTACAGTTTTTTATTAAGAAGACTATTTTGTAGAAAATTCAATTTCCTACAAAAAAAGTCCCATATACTTTTGCTGTAAAGTTGATATTTTTCGAGAAAAATCCAATTAAAATAATATCATGCAATTCATAGAGGACCAATTCAAGATTATAAATAATTCAAATTTCCATTTGTTTAACTGGATTTTTCTCGAAAACTATCAATTATACAGTTTTTTATTAAGAAGACTATTTTATAAAAAATTCAATTTCCTACAAAAAAGGTCCCATATACTTTTCCTGTAAAGTTGATAGTTTTGGAACAAAATTGGAAAAACTCTAGCAAAAATCGACTTTAACATTTTTTACCAGTTGGACAGTTTATAGAACATAATTTAGTAATATACACTTTTAATGACTATACATTTGTGTACAATTTCTGCTAAAAACCACTCAAATAGCCTAAAATTCCGCATAATATAGATAATAAATAAAGAAATATTTAATTATTTTTATAGCTCTTGATAAAATGGCATTGGTGAAATTGAATGAAATGTAACGATGCAATTGGCCTAGATAACTTCAACCAAAGAGAGATAATTAATTTGCGCACAGGATAAGCACGTTGATATCTCAAGGGATTGTCGTCGTGACCAATGATTAATTCAATTCAACATCATATACATGAATAGATACACCAGCGCTTTGCTCTCCAATTGCTGTACAAAAGCCACAAGTGAGGTTATAAGTATCCTCTTCAAGCCCAAAGTTGCAGGATATTCATGGTACGACAATGAGATGAACTACCATGAAATTTTCTCTTACCACATTCACTATACATAATGTTATATTTGTAACTCGCTTATAAATCCTTTCTCTCATTTGCTTTCCTTGTATTATTTTATTTATTAATTATATTAATTAATTATTTGCTGTAATAAAAAGCTGAATTTAATTGGCGTTTTTGATGATATTTAAAACAATGTTTAAATTAATTTTATTAACTTGACTATAAACAAATAAACTCAATTTAAATATTAAATAAATGTTTATTTGTATTATTTATTATATTTTTCTAAATTAAATATCATTTTCTATTCTCGAAATCATTATTAAAAAAGAACTAGTGAAACATATGTAATAACCTAACCTACAAATCCCAAAAATTTGCTTTCCTTGTACTATTTTATTTATTAATTATATTAATTTATTATTTGCTGTAATAAAAACCTGAATTTAATTGGCGTTTTTGATGATATTTAAAACAATGTTTAAATTAATTTTATTAACTTGACTATAAACAAATAAACTCAATTTAAATATTAAATAAATGTTTATTTGTATTATTTATTATATTTTTCTAAATTAAATATCATTTTCTATTCTCGAAATCATTATTAAAAAAGAACTAGTGAAACATATACAATAACCTAACCTACAAATCCCAAATATTTGTTATCAAAGTTTCAAATAAAACTCATTCTAAAAGTTGGACGTCAAACTCAATTCTAATAAGTAATGGATTACAAAGTCTAATTAAAATCTTAGTACATGAATATTTGCTGAACTATCATGATAAAACGATAATTTACTTACCAAAAAATCCACAAGAAAGAAAATTATTCTCATCCTGTAGAACATCATTGAATAAATTATTTAATTAATATTAAATACTAAAGGGAAACAAAATTAGTCAAATGCTTTGTTTTATTTTTTGATAAATAAAAATAATAGTTTTATTTGTTAATATCTTGAATTATTATTATACAGTAACTTAAATTAATTACATTCTCCGAGCCTCAAATATTATTATTTACAATTTCTTACATCTATAAATCATACAAATAAATATTTTCTATATATAATTTCAGTGACTCACGCACATATAATGAATACTGTATGTAAACCACACACTTGAAATTAATTAAATTCATATCTCACGACGTTCATACCATATAATATCCAATATTCAGCTATGGAAATGCAAGCGCGATTACGTCCCATCTAATTATTTTATCTATATTTACACAAATAATCCAATAACTACTATACAAATATTTACTACTAATATCTGAGTAATATGAGTGAAAAGATACAATTTTACATGTATTAATACTTAAAATTTTCAATGATTTTAAATTAAATTTACACTAATATTTAATTAATATTTACTGTACCTATATCATCATTAATAACTGTACAATCATTTGTTAAACTTTTATATATATTTATCATCCTTTCTATTATTTTTACTCTTTCGATAGAGCAAACTTTTAATAAATAAAAAGACAAAACGAAAAATCGAATAGAAATCACAGTGAATTTTTCATTTTAGTAATTGAATCATCGCAAGATAAATAAAGCTATACATATAATTATACTTATATGTACTCAAAATTCATGTTCGCGGTAATGAAGAGGCATGTATATAGATATTTGGTATACTCATAAATGCAACAATAAAAAAAATTTAATTACGTAAATTGTTTACTATGAAAAATAAATTTAATAAACAAATATAACATCATCAAGTAGTGATTATACTGAATGACAATTCACTGATTGACGATATACATTGTGTGCATTTATGTAAAGCTCACCAACAATTATAACCTCCTAAAATAAATTTTTTAAACAAATAAAATCATTGCAATAAATATAATATGATTTCATATCAAATTAATTAATATTTCTAGCAATGAAATTACTTTTACTATCTTGTTGAATTATATTTTGTATTCTTGTTCCTATGAATAAAAATCAAAATCATCATCACTGATTTTTCAATTTAATTCAAAGAGAAGTGACCAAGACTTCAATCCATATGACTATTAAACTTTCGTAGCGTTTTGTTTTATAATTATTCCATTGGCGTCGATCTTGTGTTTGCTTGCTAAAATTTATCTACGTCATTGTGTGACAAAAACAGCAAAGGCACTTCTCTATTTACGTCACCGGTCACGTATAAACGCGTGTGATATTGCAATTTTATGTAAAATATCGCGCGATTAACGCGATCATCAGTGGCAAAAACATTCCCATCATTACGTTTATCTCGATTTTGATTGAACCAGAACCAATGGAACATTCTTGTTCTGTATATGGTGCACAGTGTTTCTGTAACATTAACATTTAATAATGGATGTAATAAAATATATTTAAACCAAGGAATTAATAAACAAAATAATATTCATGTATAAAAATTTAATACAAATTATATCAGTGGCACACTCACTTTAATTAATGCGTTGGACATTCGCTCGAGGAAATTTTTAGTAAATTCTGCTGTTTCCTCACCACATTTGTTTTGCACAGTATTATGTGAACACGTCAGAAATTCTTGAAATGCACTGTGAACACAAAAAGAACAAAGACACAACTTAATTTATTGTCAGAATTCAATAATAAAAATAAATAATAAAAAGTTTTTATTTAAATGAATATTAAATATTTTTTCAAAGGAGATGAGTTGTAGTTTTTTCTTTTATTTCTTTTGTCTTGAAGACATATGAATATTTGTAGCTACATAGCGCGTACTTGTACTACTAGTTATCAACAGATTTATTAATTCCAGTTAATAATTAAAATAAAAAGAAAAAAAATGTAATTTAATGTGATTTTTAAATATTAAAGAAATGAAAATAATAAATAAATATTATTTAGAATTTTTTGATTTCTATTTTGATTTATGAATATATTTGATTAATTTCATTGTCATCATATATGGATTTTATAATGTTTCCCCTGACATGATGAATAATTATAATGTGATGATGAGTATTAATACATAATAATTATTTAAAATTTCCGTTGTAATGTCAATATTCATATTTGTGCAAATAATTATTGAGGTCTGGGACTGTCAAGGCCAATTTCCACGCACAATTGTCTTTATATTATAAAACTTACCAGCAAACCAACTTGACTGGCATTGATGATTTTGTCAGATTTTTCTTCTCTAATTCATGAATAGATTCTTGATATTTTTTGGAGCACACTTCATAGTCTGCCTGTACCTTTTGCATGCATGGCGCGTGCTTTAGAAAAGCTGTAACAGAATTTTCATCAACTTTTTTAGTGGAATTAAAAAAAAAAAATTTTTTTAATGTACAAAAAAAAAATTCTATTTATTTTTATCATTAAAACATAGCAACGTCTATTTGTACATATAAAAAAATCTCATATGAACATTGTTAGCCTGAAATAAAAATAAAAAATACCAACTAACAACGTTCATTATAACTTTTCACAGTGTACATTATAAATTTTTCGAGTATTCAAGATTACATTCGAAAAATAATGCAATAATAAAATATATGAAATGAATTAATATAATATTTTAGTTAATTAATATTCTAAAATGAATAATGCATATTATAATAAATATTGCAATGTTTGCTTAGTGTAATGATTGCAGAGGTTTCAGAGAGTTATCAAGTTTGTTGAGTAGAGTTGGTATGTCTGTGGGTATAGGAAGCACAAGTGGAGAGACATATTGAGGGTCAGAGAAAGCTCTCGACTCAATAATGCATTCGGCACTCTCGAGATTACTAGATATAGGATGCGTGATAGAGTACAGATAGTAAACGTCCAATGCTCCAAGTGTCTGTAATTTAGCATTATCGATTTATTGATCTAAATATCTATGAAATTAGTATACCAAATAAAGTATTAAATATGTATATTTATAATATATTTGTATTTACCATCCTGATAAGGACCATCTTGACACAACTCCATTATTGCCATGTTAACACCTTTATACAAGGCATTAAAATTCTCCCGTTGACTCTTTTGCATGCATCTCAATGTATATGATCTTATGCATCCCATGCCTGATTGTAAATCTCTGCAAGCATAAAATTACCATAATTTCTTGTTAAAATTAACGTTTTTGAATGTATAAATACGCATATAGAATAAGGTTATGGTAATGAATATGAAAAAATTTGTATGTATAACCTCAAAATAGTAATTATAGAAATTTATTTGATAAATTGTCGTTATAGAAAATGACTGTTATTCAGAATTAGTGGGGGGAATAAGTAAAATAAAGTTCTGATCATTTAAAAAGTGATGATTTTCAAAGATTACAGATAATAAAAGTTTTACAGGTATAACCTCAAAATCAAAGTAAGAGAAATTTAAAAAATAATCGTTGCTTTTAAATGATGGTCGATAATGAAGATTTTACTGTATATAGAATTAATTATGTGTGTAAATTTAGTCTCATGTTGACCTTTCATTTTATTAAATCTAATGTTAATACTTGAATCCAGAAGTACTTGGGTTAAATCGTTTTCAAGCTTTTCCTCGATCTTGACGATTCAGGTAATGGGGAGAAAACATCTCTAGTGGACTTGGCCACATTTTGAGTATCACGATATAATGATAGAGGATCTTCAAACTTGTATAACAAGATGTAAATTCTCCATAGAATTCGCCAGCATATGCACAAAAGGATCAAGTAAATAATTGTTCAATAAACTAGTTTAACATTTCGTATTCACAGTAAAGATAAATAATCAATAAATATTGTTCAAGTTTAACAATAAATATATATATACGATCATGAGATGTTGTAATAACGGTAGGATTAGATTATATTAATCAATTATCTGAAATTACTGTTGTAAATTAAATATTAATATTTAAATTATGAAATTACAGGTGAATGAATATGAAAAAAATAAGAGAAAAATAATATACTCACGGACAAAGCTCCTGGAGTTCAGTCTTGGTAGTGACGAAACCCAACTCATTGTTGTTGGTAATTTTTCCAAGTGGTATAGCACATCTGGCAAGCTCTTCGTGGCCACACTTCTCTCCCCGTGTACTTGCCAACACTGCAGCAGTCATAAAACAAAAAGAAATAACTTATGCAGTGAAGATTGAGTGTGAAAGGAAGAAGAATAACATCTAAAAGGTAAATGTGTATATACAAATAACAAAGAACTATCCTAAAGAATAATTGAGTGGTGCCAAGAATAACCACAGACCACAGAAAAAGTGTTTAATCAATACAAACTTAATCTACTTGATGCTCTTTTTTTTAGGTACAGAAATAAAATCAGACCTTTTATCTTCTCCTGTCGGATTATGCAGATTATTATTATCTTACTAACCGAGACTGAAAATGTGTAAAAAAAAGAATTATTAGACTGAAGTATTTACACATAACCTCAAAAAAAAAAAAAAAATTAAAAAATTTTGTGTTTAACACAATTGCATTTATTATTATCATTGGAAATACCTCGAAATTATTTATGCAACACGTGACTGTTTAAATATTCATCGTTGTTCTACTGGTAAAATATTCAACCGAAATGAAGAAATAACAACAAAAAAAATGCCAAACAAAAGGAAAAATTTAGGTACATTTCATTGACGTATTTTAATTTAAATGAAGTTTTTGCAAACTGTTGGATATTGATTCATAAAAGAAACTGGGTATGTATATATTTGTTCCGGTTCATATCTATCATTGTTAATCCATTTATATTGTTAAACTCTAATTCCTGTGTACGTCAGATATAATTTGCTTTGTGCTGCAACTGATGAATACAGATGAGATACTACAATTTTGTCCGTAAATGAATATATCGCAATAAGAATCCATATTTCTCAATATTATATGTTATTAATTAAGTATATAACGTATACAATAGATATACAGTGAATAACAAAGAGAATATAATATATAAACGAACATGAAATGTCTAATTCAATGTGGAATACAGAATGTCCCATAGACAATTTGACCAAAGCATCGTTAAATTTAATCACAATCAGTTTAAATTATCGTAGCTCTGGACAGACATATTTAACCGCCAGTTCTGACACAAAGTTATGTACAGAAATGTGTTGAAAGTTTGCAGGCCATTGTCAAATTAGCATTACTAATGCCATTGATATAATATTAAATAAAAGAAAGAAAAAAAAAACAAAAGTTGCAGTGCAGTTGGAAAAGAAAGAAATAATTAAATAAAAACATGAATATATAAATGAAAAACTGATAATATACATATTTTTTATTATATATGGTAATAATAATTGGAGTATAAGTTTGCATTTGTAAAGAAATAAAATGAAATGATGCCAAAAATATAAAGGAATAATTATTTGTCATCGACATTGAGGTAAATGAGAAAATTACTGTTAAATATTCACAGAATATTATGAACTATGTGTCGTGGGTAAATCGAATTGAATAAACGCCACTACTAATCATTCAATCGAATTTCTGTAATTAATTATAATTTATGTTTGATGGTGTTTCTTCTATTAAATTCATGTTTTAATACTGAGGAAAACCATTAGATTTCGAATATGGTGGTGATAAACTCGTTAATATTCTTTATAATATAATTAATATACCGTTAGGACACGTATGTGTATAAATTTAATCGAAGAAAATCCCAATGGGCTATTAATTTAGTACATTAATGTATGTACGTACCAAACATAACCTATAAATTTCACAAAAATGATATTTATTTCAAATGAAAAAGTATAAATATGTAATGTAATTTTTTATATTTTATGTATAAATACAGTATAATATTTACATGCTAATATACATAATGATAAACATATCAGCATTGAACTATGAAAGATATTAATTAAATATACAATGACTCCAATGCATTATTTTACTGCATGATTGAAAAATGAATATTAAATAACTTTTTTCATGGCTAAAAAACATCAACATAAAAATTTAAACAAATGTTCACATATATTTTTAATAAAATAAATTTAATATTATATAGAATACCAAAAATTTTCCCTTGTACACATATAAAATCTTGTGTTCCATAAATTCTATAGAGCCCAAGGGAGAGAAATTATAGGGACATTACGTGGTTAGACGTTAGTTAATTTCTCTACTCTCACTAAAGATAATAAAATAGCGATTTTCATCCCTTGCACATGGCTACAAGGTTCAATAAATTAAATTAAAATTAGCCTCAACAATAAAACAAAAAAAAATCCTCATAAAAGCCAATACATAACCTCAAAAAAAAAAAGAAGAAATAAAATGCCAACCGCCCTCTAACCTCACAATAAAATCAAATAAATAAAATAAATAAAAACTATTAAGAATCAACAATCAATCTTATCATCAAACAAAATAAACATTAACTATAAAACAATTATTAATATTAATATCCCCTCTGTATAAATCAATCAATTTTCATTACAATATATAAAATAATATTCGCCAAACGTTTCAATTTATTACATATTGAGATCAGAATAAACGACACGTCAATAATAAATACAATTTAACTGTCCATGCATTATTATACAATACAATACAATAAACAATACAAAACAAAACAATAAAATAGAATAAAAAATACATATAAATATTTCTCTCTGAATGATTAAAATTATTCATACATATATGAAACTCAAAAAGTATATATGTATGTATAAAAGCTGAAAGATTCAGTAATATTATTTACTGCCAACGATTGATTATATATTACATATATATAATGTATATACATATAGTGTGTACATATTGTATATATGCGTGTGCGTCAGAGAATGAGTGAATAAGACAGGCCACCAGCACACAAGGCCAGACCACTTCAAAGCTTTTCATTGGTTCAATTTACAGTCGCGTGTTATAAATACACTGTCTCTTACGTGTGTATATCCCCTTTGATTCTCACCCGTCTCACCTGCCTCAAATCCACATTATATATATATATGTATAAGTATATACGAACATATATGTATATATGTAAGTAAATATATATACATATATATGTAACAGTGCGCACGCATGTTTATTAATTGGTAACTTTCCAAGTCTAGACTTGGCCCATTGATATTCATACATATTACATTTATTTTTTTATCATTGACATATTTATCCTGTGTGATATCTTTTCATCAAATTAACATTATTATTTGATAATAGACATGTATATATATGTATTTATATGATTAGTATGTATATATGGTTAGGTAAATATATTGTGAGAACATTTAAGGTTGATTTAACCGAATGTTTGTTACATATTAGTCATTTATTTTGAGGTTATGTTAACTTCATTTCGAATTATCGGTAACCTAACTATCCAAATATGTATAAATCTTGGGAAATATCGTGAATATGTATAAAAACGATGAATATTTATTTACTTGTGTGTATTAGAATGATCTTTATACTGTATTTAGAATAAATTATTTCAAATTATTTAATTATCAAGTGAGTATAATTTTTTTTTCATTTCATGAAGATTTTTTTTTTTTTGTTTGTTTCAATTAATAAAGTATTTTTATTTGTTTTAGAGTGCAGCAATTTGGGTAATAAATATCAAGTTTTTCTGACAATAATACATATGTATAAAATTCATGTATTAATTGTCAAAATGGAGATTTAACCAATCAAGTTATTTTATTATTAAAACTGACAAGATATAAAAAAAAGTCTTTTCAGTGAAAATATTTATTTTTAATAAATATATAAATTCCAATATTATCATTCATTTTATCAATAATATACTGCGATGCATCTGATTGATGTTAATTTAATTCTCTTCATATACATTAATAAAAGTAAATAATAATAAAATACTTTAAAAGCCTCAATCAAAAACTGTATACACAAACAAACAAAATCATATTATCAACATATGATTTATCCTGTATACACGTATACAAATATGCATTAATAATAAATACAGATACATTACAAAAAAAAAATTAATTTCATCCATATAAAATATACTACAAGAAATTATTTTATTCTATAATTCTATCGACATAAAATATTTTTTCCTGTGTACTTCAATTGAACAATTCACATTAAAATCAAACATGAATATTCAAGACACCAGACAAACAGTGACACTTTGAGACGTGTCCCACAAGTTCATCTGATTACATTTATTTATATAACATCTAAAGTGTCTTCAACGTCAAATAAAATAATTCTAACACACAAGTGAATGACATTTATTTCTTTATATACAACGAGCAACGTCAATGCCACAATATGCATACATAAAACATATACATATGTATTATATTGTACATATAATAAACATAAAATAATGAGAATTATTCAATGAACATGCAAATGATGATTGAACATATTAAAAATAATATTCATTTTATTTTGTACATGAATATTGATAAATGTTTTTGACATCTCAATGAAAAAATAAAATAGCTACAATACATATAATTGAACAAAAAATAAAAAATTGTGTGTTAATAAAATTAATAAAAAAAAAATATATTTATAATATCCAGTGACATTTTAATGCAATAAATAAATATTAATTTATATTTATTCATGTCTTATGGGTTTGGAATGTAAAATTCTTACAAGTGTGCAGTTTGTACATGTGGAATATATAATTCCTCACAGACACATAGAACACTGACATGATAATATATAAAACCGGTGGGTGGCCGAGGACGCGACGAGAGGGGGGTGACATCTGGCGTCGTGAAACGCGTGAGTCGATGCACACCCATTTGCTTTCGCCAATCGGTGATCTCTACGTCATCTCGTACGATGTAACGGAAGGATTGTGTCCACGTGGGTATATAAATTGTATGAGACACGCGCGCTATTTTCAGACACGCGATCAGGCCACTTTTAACAAGTCTCGTAGATCATTCGTCAAAATTGTCTCTTGCGAGAAGATGAATAAATAAATAATTAGATGAAAAAAAATAAATTCATAATTATAATTATTTTTTTTTTTAGATTTATATATATTTATATATATATATATATATATGTGTGTGTGTATATGTAGAGAGTTTAGTCTAGAGTTTTGTTTATTTTTAAAGTATA
>JAQQBS010000002.1:11310690-11323184 GCA_030347275.1 Microctonus aethiopoides | reverse complement strand
AAAACATCAAAAACTAACATTTTTTCACCCGAGACTCAAAAAAAAAAAAATAGTCGGTTTTTTTGCGCCACCCTAATATTTACATATAAATAACATAAAAAAGTTTTAAATAAAATTACCTAGTGGTCAGTTCTATTTGTTGTAACATATAATAATACTAATAATAATAAACAAAGCAGTAATGAATTCCTTGAAAATAAAAGAATAAAAATAATAAAATAAAGAAAATAAGAAATAAGAAATACGCAAAAGCTCGTAAAGCACGCAGTTAATTTAACAACTTTTAAAAGCCTTCGTGAGTTGGTGTAAATGTATGTCCTGAATATATATACATATGTATATAGAAATAAAGAACGACCAAGGAATGTTTCATTGGCGTGGTCAAATAAGCACGCGCCAAAGTCGCCATTTTATATACACATATATATAAGAGAGAGTATTCCATGGCCACATAGTTCTTCTTCTTCTTCTTCTTCTTCTTCTTCTTCTTCTTCTTCTCTAACCACTAAGAACCTGGGTGAGATGGAAATAAGGCCAGAAAACTTTTCTGATATCATCGTGTTCGTTTGTCATGTGACCCTTTCATCCCTTTGTCCAACTCTCTATTCCATTCCATTCCACCGTCTCATTAAATCTTCTTCACATCGTCCTTTGAAAATGCCAAATTAAACTCACCAGCATAACTGCACTAGTCTTTTGCAACGATTCAATACCTGCCATGGAAGTTTTTCCAAGTATCACAAATTTATTCTTTCACATATTTTTCAATATAACTTCTCTATTCAAATAATGTATTCCGAATAGTGGAACAGGACTGTTGGTATAGCCAAACTTGTGTTTTTTGATTGAAATTAATATTATATAGTATGTATATTTAAATATTAATGAAGAAAATTCTTTTTTAGTTTTATATTAAATTATTTTGTTGATTTAGAATAATATTTTTGAGAGGAAATAATAGTTTGTGAGTTTTATTTATAGGTTAAAAGTGGTTTAGTGTTTTGTTACACAAAATGGCGGATAAGATTTCTTGGAGTTAACCTCAAATTCGTGAATAAAAACACAAAAATGAATAATTAAACTTTATGTATTTTATTGTTAGCCAAGTTATTTCATTCACAGTCATCAACAATTATAATTTTAAATATATAATTAATGAATTTCGGATATTTCAGCGTTTGTAGTACTTGAATATATGTTTAATTTCATGCAATATTTTTTCTCTTTTATTTTATTTATTCTTTTAAATTATCAAATGTGCGCGTTTTATCGGGGAAATTATGTTTTAATAAGTTTTTAATCGATGATTTAACATCAAGACAATGAATCTATTGAATTTGTATTTTGATTATTATATTCTAATATATTTAAAGAATAAACAAAAACAATTTAAACTTTTGTATTAAATGAATTTTATTTTTTTGCAAATATATTTTATTATTTATATTTTTATTCTGGGCTTTGTTTTATACTTTTCATCATCCAGTGATAAGAGAACTATTTTTTTTTCATCATCAAGATAAATTTCACAGGTATCTTTTTTATCCATTGCCAAATAAGAGCAATGCAGTGTCCTTGTTTATTATTCTTGTTTTTTTCAAATTGAAAAATGAAATTCTTTAAACAAACGAAAATAAAAATAAAAAATTACACGAGTTGTTGGACACTACATTGTCATTTATTTACAAATCATTATATTTTTTTTAATATATATATTTGTTTATACATAAATATGTATATATTTATGTATTATGTAATAATATTTTCTGGACAAAATATAAAAATCACGTCAATTTCCTACATATGTTTATTTAATAATTAAAAACTACGCGCTTTATTAAAATATTTTTAATATAATAATTTCAATACTTCTAGAATAAAATATTTACTCTTTATCCATTGTTTTCTCTGTTGTATCTGAATTGTTTGACAATCACAAAACGAAAAATATGTTAACCAAATTATGGCTAAATTCCAATTATTTTGTTAAATTTATCAAAGTTCTTAAATGAAACATTAGAATTTAAATTACTAATAATTATTGAAGAAATTCATGCAAACATATTTATAATCTTGACTTTATTATATAATTTCAAATCTTTGAATTGTTGAAACAAAAAAATTTTCAGTGTTTTATTATTTTTACTTGCAATTACATTTGAAAATGTATTATTTTTATTTAATCATCTCATTCCCTCTAAATTTCGCAATTATTATCATATTTTTAATTTGAATTCACATTCTAAATAGCTGAATAATGTCTTTGTGATTTATTTAAATTATAAAATCAAATTTAAATCATCTGAAAGTTATACATAACCTCAAAAATAGAAATAACTCTTTATAATGAAATTGTTTTTACGAGTACAACAATAAAATGATGAAACAAATTTCATTGTCAGATAATTTGATAAATTTACAAATAATATTTAATGATATTACATATAAGAATAATTAATACGCAGTTAATTATTCGGGAATTGTGCTCGTAGGCCATGATGAAATGGCTTTCATTTACATAAACCTCGACAATATATATTTCAAGCTTCTTCATGGAAAAATACTATCCGGTGTATCATCACCTCTATAAACTACTTATAGCGATTAAAAAATTTTTGTTTTTCTCATTTTATCATCATATATTTTTATACATTTACGCTGATATAATAAATTTCTAAATTGTATCATTTACAAAAAGAAAAAAAAAAGGCAAAAAATTGTCAGGCTATTGAAAATTGTTTTAAGATATTATAATAAGTACATCGAAATTTATCAATTATAACCTCATGCACTTATTACATTCTTATATATTAAACTCGCAACATGTATTTGAATGACAATTATTGCGTTTATGATTTGTACTAAGTTGTGTTTTATCATCAACTATAAATATAACAATTGCAAAAGCAGTTGCTATTGTTGATGCTAATTAGATTAATAATCCATTTATTATTTTTTGATAGCCCTCCATAACGCTGTATGACCCTAAAGTCCACATATTCTATTAATATTTTCTCTCAGTTCATGTTACATTTTGTTTTTTATACATAATTGTGACTTTAAAAAAATACTTTTGTCACCAAATTTATTCATTAGTAGATTTACTGGGTTTAACCTCTAAAAAAAAATAATTTGCGTGAATTCTTATAAATAACTCGCAATTATAAAGACAAATTTATTCTTTTTAATAAGATAATTTGTTTGTTGATAGAAAATAAAATAAAAACACAAATTAAATATTCAAATTCCACAGAAATTTTCAAAAAATTTATATAAATTATATTCTCAGACTGAAGTTATTTTATGAAAAAAAAATTATATAATTATTATAATGTCAATTATTGTTGATTTAATAATAAAAACAAGGAGGACTTTTATCAAACTGTAAGAAAAAAAAAAAAAGCAAAACTTAATATTTATATCAATAAACGCATCAGTTTATAATTATAAAGTAAAATAATGAATAGTTTCAACATGAGTAAAGATTGATTACGTAGCACCGAATCTTATAATATCATTCAATGAATAATTTCAAGTGTCTTTTTTTGTTTTTATCAAATAATTATTTGACGATAGAGGCAAACGACACAAATGAATTTGTGACGATTACAAATTGTAGTATTAAAAAATTATATATGTATATATACACTATTTACAATTAAATCATTTTTTCAAAATTGTCTTCAATTTCATATGACTTTATACTGATACACAGTATCTATATGAATATTGCATTTCTTTATGATTACACCATTATAAATGATTTATTTGTTAATATATTTCACCATAAATTGGTAAATTTATCAATTATTTTTAATATAATATTAATTTTTTCATTATTTTTCCAACTGATGGAAAACATTAAAATGTTTATCATACAACATCGGGTTGTAATAATGTCTTTGTGATTTATTTAAATTATAAAATCAAATTTAAATCATCTGAAAGTTATACATAACCTCAAAAATAGTGATAATTTTTTATAAATCGAAAAGAAATGTATAAAAAAAATCATACAACATCGGGTTGTAATGTAAGCAGATATGTCGTTGGATCATAATAACCAGCTAAATAATATATATCATTATGATCATAAATTGTTAAATATCTGTGTGGTTCTTTTTCCAATTTAATTGTATAATCATGAAGAGGAAGAACTTCGCATTTATGCGAAATTGTCTGTACATCATTTTCATCCATGTGCGGTGATTCAAACAATGCACCCTAAAATATTTAAAAAAACATTAATAATAAATAATTCTCTAGTTAATACCAACCATATAATACAAAATCGAATATGAATTGCTAAATAAATTATAATAATAAATTTATTTATTTACCGGATACTTTAAATTTGCAGGTGCACCAACTGTCTCTTCAGGATGATAAAACCATTTAACTTTAACCACCATATTTGAATTCGTCGTTTCCCACATTGATTCAATTTTACCAATGTACGGTCTATCAGGTCTACCAGTTGAAAGAAACACTGCACTATCACCAATTTGTATTGCTTCACTTCCACGTTGAATAGCTTTGAAAAATTGTTTTTTCGCTCTGCCTTTAGCTCCAGGTCTTCTATATCCTTTACCAGACCATCCCCATAATTGTCGCGCTGGTAAAAATGCCGCCATTTTACTTCTATTCTCCACTGAATCTTGTCGTTCTTTAGATTTTAATTTTTTATCTGATTTTTTTACTTTATCAACTTTCACAATTGGCATTTGCTCATCGTGAATTAACTCTGGTGTTTGTGGTAATTCTGTCAATGAGACAATATCAGCTAAATCATTATCATCATCATCATCATCATTATCATTCAATTTATTGTTGATTGTCGTTGTATTTTTATCTTTAGCAATTGCACTTTCATTAATATTATCTCCCTCGCTGAAATGACCAGAACAACTATCACCACCGCTAAAATGACTTGCCTCACTGTGACTCGCATGATGACTATGTCTACGCTTATGCTTGCGATGTTTTCTATGCTTATGTTTTCTATGTTCTTCACAGCATTTATGTTTACGATGTTTTCGTTTGCCATCATTAAATAACGCTGCATCCTGAAGACGTTTTAATTTATCACGTCGACGTTTTTTTAATTTTTTACGTTCACGATATTCATCCAATGTTTTATCATCAATTCCATCAATTTTCCTAACATTATCAGCATTATTATTTACATTAATCATTGATAAATTCGATGTAGATTCAATTGATGTTGAATTAATTGATTTTACACTTAAATTACTCTCATTACTAAGACGTTTATCATCAGTTGACGTTGATGTTTGTCGTCGTTTTTTTCCCAATGTCAATAAAGGATTTGGATCATATTCAACAACAGGATAATCAGGCTGAAGTAATCTAATGTCCTGAAGAGCTATTTTACCACTGTCACCGTCATCAAATTCAACACTCACGAATTTATCATCGAGCTCTGAATCGGGTTCAGACGGCTCCACTGATGTACCTGGATAAAGACAACGATATTGTTGACTCCAATATGCACAGAGTCGTGTACCTGGTGGTAATTCTTTTGTTGATTTTGGACACACTTCAACAATGGCATCTTGAAGAATTTCTTCGCGCGAATGTATATGAGGTCTATTGCCTCTTTCTCCATCAAGTGTAATTGCATAAATATCTGGTGCTTGAACTGCACTTAATCTTCCTGCATAAAATAATCCTCCCATTGCTGTTAAAACTCTCATTTGATCATTTGATAAATGCTCGGATGTTAATTTACATCTATTAACAATATTATTTAAATTTTCAGCTTTAGCTGCCCTTGCACATTCTTTGCATTCTCTACAATCAGATGATTTTCGTCGTTTTGATAGTTTTCTATCATTATCATCAACTTTGTGTCTTAATGGTGATGATGATGATGTGGACTTTCGTTTTTTTTTCTTTATTTTCTCGCATTTTTCTTCATCTATAATCAATTCTGATGATGATTTTTCTAATAATTCTTCTGGTGATTGATGAATTTTTTCTACTTCATCTTTTTCATTAGAGATATTATTTAAAGAATAATTAAATTGTTTATTAATTTCAAAGTCATTTGATTTTTCTGTAATCTCATCGTTTATTGTTGGCTTCAATTTCATTATTTTTTTTTCCAATTTTGCCTCTTGACTTAATTTTGCTTTCTCAGCAATTATCGAACATATTACATTTTTATTATGAAGTTGAGTATGTTTAATTGATTTCACCTTGGATTTCGTTGATTTATTATTGGCTTTTGATATACCTTTTGAATTTTGATTTGTTTTACTGTTAAATTTACATTGTTGTCTATTTTTAGAATTAAGCAAATAGCTTATAAGCGAACTTTTAGTTCGTGATTTTTTGGAGACAATTGTTTCAGTGAGATGTCGAGCACTTGTTGATGTGCTCATGAATTTTCTTGGCCGGCCAACTTTACGTTTTTTCGACGCTGAATTTAATAATGGAATTGATAACGTTGGCGATACAGCATCGGAACTCATCATCATTACACTATTGTTGCTTTCATTGTCGGAATTGATATTATCATCAGGTGAAAAAGCTATTGTTGATGTTGTTTGTGGCGGAATAGCTAATGATACATTTGGAATACTGTCCAATAATTTAATATGACTACGTGGCTCATCTAATTTCACAAGATTTGTATTAGATTTTGACATATCAACAGTACATTCAATTGAATTCGATGTTGAATCATTTTCTTCGTTGAATTTTATCAATGATTTATTAATAATATTTTGTTGTTGATTGTCAATCGATAAATAATCACATTCAAAACTCTTTTTTCGTGATTTACCAAGACATTTACCATCATCTTTTCTTGGTGATAATTTAGATAATTCCATTTGTTTTTCCTTGTATTTTTTCTGTATATCTGCCAATTTTTCTCTCATATGCAATTCCATGGCATTCATATTTCCATGTGACCAATTATTATCACGATTTATTTGCTCGATTTTATCCACAGATTTTATTTGATCATCAGAAATTACAAAATTTTCACTTTCAATATTATGATAAATTTTCGATTGTGATTTATTTTTTATAACCTCTGTCTCGGAATCAGTACAGTCATCATCAGCATCATCTGCCTCGCATTCACGTGAATAATTAATGACATTATGTTCAACAGTGTCGTTACAATTTTTATTACCAAATTTAAACATTTCAAATGTTCGATTTTGTGATTTTTCCACATCACTGCATGTATCTTCATCGTCAATTTTCTTGGCTGTTTCAATTATAATTCTTTCATTCTTTGAATTTTCAAGTTCAGTAACTTTACGAAGATTTAATAACAATATTCCTGCATTAGATAATTCTTCAGGATTTTCATAATTAATTACACTTCGTTTTGGCACATTTTGTCCCACTTCCTCCATAAATCGTTGCTCTGCCAAAGCACATAAAAGTCCCAATGGACTATCAACATTATTGTTATTACTCTCTTTCTGATCTTGGATATTTTCATTTATTGGTAAACTCTCATTAGGTTTCAATTGTTCCAATTGTGCAATACTATTCGACAGCAATTCAAGTCCACTGAGATCGACATTGGACTTTTGCTTTCCTTTCGCAGAATCGACATCGCTATTCGACACTGGTTCAAATGAATCATTAGACTTTTGTTTATTAACAACACTTGATGATGCATTTTTTTCTCCATGATTTATATTATTTGTTATGTTATTATTTATGCCAGAATATTTAGTGTTCAATGAATTTATATCATCATTTTGTTTAGCTGAAGCATTTTCTAAGCTTAATGTTGCTTCACATGATTGTAAAATACGTTTTTTCAATCCATTACCTAACTTTATTGATTGACAATTAGCAATTGATTGTTGTCCTGAATGAAAATCATCATTTTTGTTATTAACATCGATAGAATTTTCAACAATTTGATGATCCTGCAGAGCTGCTGCTGCTGCATTCTTTTTTAATTTTTCCACAACATTTTCAATACCTGGATGAAATTTATCTGCGCATTGTTTTTTCTCGGAATTATTTAATTTTTCTGAAATATTATTAGCATCATCTAGCTCCATTGAATGTGGCTGAATTGGAGATATTAATTCATCAAGCTCTCGTTTCACATTAATTTCAGTTTGATGCTGTTCATCACAGTCAATTGATGGCATATCTAAAGATTTATTAATAATCTGTAATTCATTGTCGTTATTTTCAATCTCCTCGGGACAAATTGAAGCAATTTTATATGATTTTAATGGTTCACTAAAAGGTTTAACTATGTCACATATTTTTTTTGTTTCATTTTCATTTCCAAGACTAATAATTGATGACGTATCGTCAATCGTTGATGAAATAGAATGACAAGTATCCGGTTCATTAACATTTATTTCATCATTTTTCAATGGTGAAATTATAATTTTATCAACAATTTTCTGTTGATTCAAAATTTCTTCCTCTGAATTATTAGATTTATAAAGTTCTTCCGATGGTTCATGTCGTCTGCCAAAAAATTCAAGATTCTCATGAAAACTGTCGCAATTTTCTTCAGTAATTTCTATAAGTCTCGATCCAAACCTGGGTATTTTTTTCTCCAATTTATTATTATCCTCAATAATAGAAGCAGACTCGGCATTACTAGACTCAGTTAAATTTGATTTACAACTAACAACTCTTTCTATCGTCTGATCAATCAAACTGGATTCTTCAATATTATTAACGACATGACTATCATTACCATCAATATTTACTGATTCATTAATTTTATTAATCACAAAATTAGGCGAACTATGAAGAGTATTATTAGGTGTTCGCGACCGTTCAATACTCGACGAGACAGTATTAAAATTAACACATGTCGCAAGTACCGATTGATTGCACGCAGAAAATATTTGTTCTTGTTTAATAAATCCATCAACGGAAAAATGATCATCAATATCAGGTGCATCAGTTTGATTTGATGCATCTTGTACAGCAAGAACATTATTCCTATCTATTCCACTGATAGCATTGGTAATTTCTGGCGGTGGTGTTAGACACGACACAGGCGATGTGGGCTTTGAAATAAATGTATTACGCTATAAAGTTAAACAAAAATTAAAAAATAAATTAAATCATGAATTAATTTCATTCGTCGCAATATAAATAAATAAATTCTTTATGGTATACTGACTTGTGTTCGGCATTGTGTTGATTCCGCATGACTAATTTGAACCAAAGCTGGAGCATGAGGATAATAATGTAATGTTGTTAACAATGGTGGATCCGGTACAATTGAACCCGTCATTGTCGTAACAGTTTGTAGACTTTTATTTGATTCAGCAGAAGCTATTTAAATAAATAATCATTAATACATAATTATTTACAACCATTCCAACTATAAATATTACGATCAAAAGTCGCAATGCAGTAAATAAAAAATATCTACAATAAATAATAAATACACTAATATATTAATTATTTACCGATAATTGTCGTATTAGGACTGGCACAATCTGCCTCAATTTTAACAATTGGCATAGCATTATGCTGATGCTTTCGTTTATTTTCTGTTAGCACTAATCTCGCGCCATTAATGTCATTGAGCAGTTGAAGAGATGGCGGTGTGGGTCCTGGTAATAAAAGAGGCGATGAAGCAGCTCCTACATTTGTCCCAGTATGATTAGAATAATTTGGCCAGACAACAGCTTGTTGCATTTGTTCAGCTAAAGAAATAATAAAATTAATAACTAAATAATTCTTTTCAACAATATTCAATTAAATATAAATATCTAATTTTGTATTCATATAACACTGACCAACTGCGTGAATTAATAAAAGCTGTCCTGTTGTTGGATCTCTAACTAATTGCAATCCACCTTGAAGACCAACGCCAATTTGGGGAAATCCAATGGGCTCCAGCGGTGACATCGCTAATGAAATAAATAGAATTATAAAATAAAAATTAAAATACAAACAAAAATAAACTTATAACAAATCTAAACAAATGAAAAAAAATAACGATTAAGCAATTTTATAATTCTGTATAAATAATACATAGTTGCATACATGATCAGTGTATAATATAAAAATAGAATTATATAAAAGCCAGTAACAACACTCGATTTCATTGAAATGTTACTCGGTCATGACGTTCACCAATGTACTGATATTAACATGATCAATTCAAAAATGAATGAATCAACATCGCAAACTGGCTACACACTCATGTATATAAATATATATACATAAACCATTTAAAATAATCAACAATATATATATATATATAAGCCGCAATTATAATGGGCGATAAAACATAGTGCATGAAAAAACGAGAAAAAAAAAAAAGAAACCCGATGAAATCTCACCTGTGGTGGGATATTGCCAAAGTGTCGGAGGCCATGCGCTCGGCGCACCCGGTCCAATGTTACTCAAGCCTGAGTGCAGGGTGGCGGCATTTATTGAGGGTGCCAGGGCCCCTGAGGGAATGGTTAAATGGGACGTCCGATCATCCCCGCCAGTGCCACAATGAAGTAACGTTGTACCGCCCATTGCCATGGCCGTGGTGGATCCTGCAAAAAGTTCATCCACTCCCACTGTCAGTCGATACGCTAAAATTGCCATGATTCTCATCTGTTTCCTGCTCTTACATTCACATTCAACTCTCTCTTCACTCAAACAAACACACAGAGCCATATAAAATTCACACAAGCAGACACATAACCTCATTCTCTCTCCTACACACAGTGTATCCTAACCTCTTTTCTCACTTGCTATAATCGCACACATCGACATAACGACGACCTACAACTGCTATGTATATATAATATACACATACTATACAACTTAAATATCTATATACTTAGTATATATGCATACATATACATGTTATGTGTAAGTATAATGCGATATGGTATGCGACAACGATGCTCACCATCTTAAGCATTTTCCCTATAAATATATATATATGTGTTATCCCTCACTGACTCGACAATTTTGCTTGGTCCTTTATACATATATACCCTCGTTATGTATATATATATATCTAAATCCCTCTTTACGTTTCTCCTATCGCGATGCTGTGAAGTTGGCTGCTTCATTTATTTATTCTGATGTACGTACGAAAGTGTTCTTCTATTCAGATTGAAGCTTGTTGTGTTGGTAAAAAACATTCCCTAAACTCAATCCCGCGCATTTTATATAGAAATATAATGCGTTCTTCGGATCATTTTGTAAGATAATAAAATACGGGTTGTACATGCATGTACATACATTATAGTCATATAATAATGGTGGCACGTATACGTGTCTAATTTTATTAATTTTTTTTTTTATCTACACTACTTTTGTGTAGTGCATTTGAATTATGTATATATATCTGGAATATATGTGTATTTTGTTTAAATAACAGTCGCTTTGTATGATGATAACTATTTTGAGTAAATTTCAATGGCCGTTATTTGTGTTTACGAGATATAAATAAATTTTCATAACATAACCCCAAAATTGGGAATAAATTACAAATCTTTGGGAGAATTTAATTAATAAATGACCGTTTTTTGAAAGATAACCGACAATAGAGGTCTTACTGATGTATTATATTAATTATATTAATATGATATACTAAACAATATACGTTTTTGTTTTGTTCATAGTGTCCCAAAATTCAGTTAAATAATACGTAATTGATAAGCCTTGAAATCTTGCGTGAAATTTTGGAGAGTCTTTATTTTATATAAAATAAATTTTGGGCAGTATACGAATTTATACTCTTCAGATCTCTACTTTTCACATTTTCATTCCTCAAGTTCTGCAGTGAATAAAAAATGAAAACTGACCGAGTGTGTCCGGCTGAAAATGATGATAACTGGCATGATGAGATGTATGATGACTCAACGATACATTCCTCATTGATGTGGATGAAGTTTCTTGATGCTGTAACCTCTGTCGAGCCACAGCAATTCCTACAGGAATTCCATTGGTGGTTGCACTAGACACAACAATTCCTAAATAAACAGAATAAAAAGAAAAATTAAAATCTATCAACTTTCATTTATAATTTTATAACATTATATTATACATATTTTATATTAATAATTAATTTACTTTTATATATTCCGTGATTGAACAAATAAAGTTATTTTTCAATTTATATATGTTATACATATGTATAATAATAAATGAACAAGTCTACTTTGCTGCAGTCTCGTTATATTTTTTGGACCACGCCTGGTATTTACGTTACGTCAACACGCATAGCACGCACCTCCTACCTCTATTACACTCTTTCATTTTTCATTATCATGTCACACGCACCTTTCTTGTATTCTTCTCAATCACATATGTATTAAAATAAAATTGACATAAAGATGAAAGTAAAAAAAAAAACCACAAAAATTTTCAATCAATATATTACAAATATTGCTTTTCAACAATAGAAAAATATTTTTACTTAATAATATATATGGGGCATTCCATGCCAACTCATCCTACCAATGAACTTTGCATCTCCGATTTCGCTGAAACTTGGG
>JAQQBS010000002.1:11290704-11302544 GCA_030347275.1 Microctonus aethiopoides | reverse complement strand
AGTAAATAATATCTTTGTTAATCTAAAATTTCAGTCCTGTAATAAGAACTTGGCTCTTTCAAAACATTGAGTGGCTTTATCAATGCCTATATGTTACGAAAGAGCCGAATTTAATTATTTTTATAAATGGTTAAAAGTCCAAAAATACCGATAATTTTGAAAAATGTTTTATGAAATCACCTACATAAATGAATGAACAATTACTTATTATACAAATTTTTTTAATTGTTTATTTCCATTGATATTATTTATCCCTTTTTTCAAAACTGGCTCTTAATTCATGCCACTCTTCCCCTACATAATATATACACAATAAAAAATTAAATATAACAATACAGTAGAAATATGCATCAATTCTAAAAGTATAATTTGTTTTTTTTTTACAGCAGTAAATATCTTCCATTTCCGTGTATAAAAATACATACAGGAATGACAGTATAGAGCTGAAGAGAACATGTAGGTTGGAAGCTGGTCGATAGATGAGTTCAACATATATCACATGGGGTCGAACGACGCCTGAAGGGATGAATTAATTGGATCATGAACAAACGAAAAACGAACTGAAAATAGGGGAGAATGAAAATTGTCAATGATAAAATGAAAAATCGCAATGTTATATATCTACGTACACGATCAAACAAAATTCCAATACAGGTATCACATGGTCAATTGAATTTCAACGAAATTTCATCGGTTATATATTTTATTTCGTGGATTTAGGTTACAACAAGTACGTTATGTTTGTACAAAACTATACGATATTATTAAATTGGTAAAGCAATATATCTCTGAATGTAGCATGACGGATCATATGAGACAGCGCGCATGCCTTCAAATCCGGGATTATATACGCTTGTAATGGCTCTAAATACACTTTGCTGTGTTGGAAATTGCTGAACCCAGTTGTACTTCTGGGTCGTCTGATCATGGCGAATTATAGTGGCGATCAAGAACTGTATACCTATGTTTTGGATGAAATTCTATTCATGAAGCAACGTAACTTAAGTTTAATTTTCAGTACCAGAATTAAATATCTCAACGTTAAATACACTGCACATGCGTATGTATGTAATATGTATGTTTATTTAGAAGTTTATATTCAAATTAAGTGGCCATCATTGGTAAGTTTGTTATTATTGAAGATATAAAATTGTTTTAATTAGTAAACTAATAATATTTTTATTGTTTTTCAGGATTAAAGAATAGGAATAACAATTGAAGATTGCGTTTTTGAGTTTGAACGTAGAATATATGATTTGTTTTAAGGGAAAATTATGTATATTATATTTTTTTTGTTAAATCTTTCAGTTTTAAAAAAAATCTTATAACCAATTTCCTCCTGAAATCAAAAATATATTAATATTATAATATAGATTATATATATTAGGGTGTGTCATTGTTAGGCAACTTTTTTTTTTATCAATAAAACAGGCTGAAAACTTACTGGAGGATGAAAAAAAAAACTCTAATATTTAAAGGTGCCTGTTTGTAATTTTCGATTTTCCATTTAAATAACATGGGAAAAAAATTTTTTTCTTTGGATTTTTGTAGCTTGGCATTTGCGCATTGTAGAAAAGAGCTCATAGATGATTCTTGTAGGGAATCGAATGCTCTACAAAAAAGGTCTCTTACACTTTTTTCATAGAGACAGCCATTTTAAAGATATTCAAACTCAAAGTTCAAAATGTATGAAATTTTGACTTTTTTGTTATTAAATCGATACTAATCACTTGATTATATTGTCTTAAAAATTATTTTCAATCGAAAAACTGGTTTTAGTGTGCTAATATTTTGGTAAAGCTAAAAAAAAAAAATACTCACGTGTCAGATATTTTTTTTCTTTATTTTATTTACTGTAAAAAAAAATTATTTATAACTTATGTTAAATGAATTTTATTATTATTTCAAAGCAATAGAAATTATGCTGTCTAAACAAAATTAAGCAATGTAACTACAATTATTAAAGTGTTTTTTTATTACAATAATAAACTGATTAGTATCGATTTAATAACAAAAAAGTCAAAATTTCATACATTTGGAACTTTGGATTCGAATATCTTTAGAATAGCTGTCTCTATGAAAAAAGTGTAAGAGTCCTTTTTTATAGAGCATTCGATTCCCTATAAGAATACGCTATGAGCTCATTTCTATAATGCGCAAATGCCAAGTTACAAAAATCCAAAAAAAAAAAAATTTTTTTTCCCAATTTTTTTGTTATTAAAATTGAAAAACGAAAATCGCAAAGAGCAACTTCTAAACACTAAAATTAATTTTCACCGTCCTAATATATATACATATACATATCAAAATTCAACCTTAAATTGATAAATTCTTCATCTATAAAAAATATTCAGCATTTATTCCAGCAGAAACTCTCGCGAATTTCTAATATAACAAACAATAAAATCTCCAAGTGTACAAAATCATTATATATTTATAATAATTGCTTGAAATATATATACATATATGTATACACATACATGCCACGCACACACGCAAAGAACTGATGACATTTCATCGTGGGAGGGCTAAAGACAATAATTTCTCTTTTGCCTTCCGTGGTCTAAATTGTTATTTTTTAATTTTCTCCAACTAATATTATATACAACGTACTATACACAATATTGTCTTAATATCGCGACCATACTACGAAAACTACATGAACATAGAAACATAAAACAACAGTTATTTACAAAAACTATATCATTATAACTCAACTTTGTCTCATCATCAGTTGTTGTTGCAAACTCAACTCTATTGCTGTTAACAAAGCTGCAAAAACTCTGGTAATAAATTATTCCTATACCTAATTCTCACATAATTTTACTAAAAGAGAGACACTTGGAAATTATTATTCACATTTATTTTACGGTAGCAGCAATAATATATCAACAATAAACTTGACAAAATTAATATAACTTGAATGTTATATACAAATTTATTATTATTCTTCTAATTAATCTCTCTCTTTTTTTTTCTATTTTAAATTTAAGTGTTTAAGGACGTTCATTCGCTTCGCTAGAGTCAAATGAGTACTAACTTTTTATAAAATTTATTCGAGGCTTGAAACAATTTGTAAAATATATTAATAATTTTACAATGATTTATAATTATTTTTTATATGTACCAATTAATTTCAAGGTATTTATTTTAAAAAATCAGTTAATCCACATTAACAATTGATTTGACGCCATTTGAATTGCTAAATAAATTTGGCAACAGTGCCTATGTTATGTTTTGACACTTTCAATGTGTATATGCATATGTGTATATTCCGTTACTGCGCGCTGTTGCCAGTTTTCAAGATGGCTACAAATTTACCAAAACAGTTTTAATTATCTTTATTAAAATAATTAATATTTAATTCAAACATTCGTCAACACCTGTTTTTTTGTAGAGTTATATAAACTACATATTTCAAAGAATATTTTTAAACATTATTTATTATTGTATCTACTCTTACAATATACTTTTTGTAATTTTAAATACATAAAAATGCGAATTCTCCATAAGGCTCTATGTTAAAAATTTGAATTTTGATCTTTAATAACTTTCTTAAATTATCGATAAGGAGTCTTGAAATTTCAAGGGTAGATAGCTACATGATTTAACTTATCAAAACTGAAAAATAAAAAATTTTATCTACTAAAAAGTCTCATGAATGAACGTCCTTAATCTCTCTCTTTTTTTTTTCTATTTTAAATTTAAGTGTTTAAGGCTTCCTGTATTTCTACACATGCATTATTTGCTTTTTATTTGTAATACATATATTTATATAATCCTCATTCTTTATTTTCTTCTCCTTAGTATTATATAGTGAGACAAATGCTGAATGCACATGTGCTCGCAGTAATATAAACTATTCATCAGCAACACACTGTGAACCCTCAAGAAATTCTCTCATCACTTTTGTATTGCTTCGTAATTAACACTAATACAAACTTCAGTTCATGGATCTTTTAAAAATAATAGTTTATTCCTGTTCTACACAACCAAATTATATTCCCAAACTTTTTTTTTCTATCATTATTGCGATGGATACAAATAAATTAATATATATTTCTTCGAAAATATTAGAAGTTTAGCGAGTTCATTAATCACTCAATAAATCATTTATTGTTTTATTTTTTGAGGACAGAAAAAAATAAGCAACTCTACTGAACTTTTACGATTATTTTATTACATATTTTAGCATTATGAAAAAAATTTTTCGAGTACACAAAAAAAATTTATATACACATTTGTGTAACAATTTGCAATTGCAATCTCCAATTGGCGGGCAAGATGGAGGTCGTAATTTTTGTTTGAAACAAAAAATTGAAAAACAATTATAATCTTCATATATTTTTCTTCTATATGAACCAAGAAAAATCAAAAATTTCATGAAATTCGGAAAAATTTTCAGGTTCGAAAAAAAAAAATGTGATTTTTGTAATAAAAAAATTCATTCCAATGTGCCAAAAAAGGTTTTTAGATTTTTTTTTTAGTTCAAATAGAAGAGGATACAATACTAAAGCAAACAAGCTTTGAATCATTTCGATTGGACACATATTTTTCTCGCAATCACGCCCGGCAGTTTAGAAAAATCGTAAAAATGAAAATATTGCAAATAAATTTAAGTAACAAAAAAAAAAAAAAATTTTTTTTGAATCTTTTGAAAAAAAAAAAAAAAAACTTATAACAAAATATTCTTTGTAAACAATCGTGTTGCATTTAGAACATACGAACACACTTAATTATCTCAACAAAATATGTAATAATAAATAATAAATTCTCATATAATTCTCCAAAAATAATTCCAAGTTTAATAATTAAATGCATCAATTAATTCTATAATTTTATTTGTGTATTATTTAGGTTTATAATTATTATAATTACTATTACTATTGCAAGTGAATAAATAAGTAGACATGAATTGAAAAAGAGATCTCAATAAGGAATATGTATAGTTGACGATGTATGAAGTTACTACATGAAGTTAGCGATGCTATGCTAACGACTCACTTGAGTCAACATATAAGGACCGCGCGATCGAGAAGGTAAATATACAAAATAAAAGCTGATGTGCTTTTCCCTCCCGACGACTGCTGCAGTATATAAATTCTCTTCAGCTAGAGCTGCTTATATATATATTTATACACACGTTTATACCAACATAATGGTTCTCTTTATTTATATTTTTCTCTGTTATCTCCCTGTTTAAACTTTTATCATATATAAACCAACTATTCCTCCAACGCGGTCACGACCACGCGTGTACTATTGTAATAACGTGCACGTTGAAACCTGAAAATTCACGATGACGTAATCGTCCGCAAATATATAAAATAAATTGCAAGAAACTATATCGAAAGTTTGTCATTAAAAATGAAAAAAAAAAAAAAAATTAAACTTAATTATTATATATTCATTATCGTTATGTCGAAAACAAAGATTTATTTGTTTATTATTTAACTCTAATAAACATAAACTTTAATTGCAAATATATTATTTAAACTCTCAACTTTACATTATATTATCAATTCAGAAAAATTAAATATGAAAATAAAACTGAAAAACTGACAAAAAAATAAATATAATATTCGCGGTAATTTTTTTTTCATATTGCACTTAGAAACCTCTATTAACGGTCACCTCTGTATAACGGCCACCTCTCAATAACGGCCGCATAAAAACAACCCTTTTTAATTGTCCTAAATTTTGTATACGTTGCCTTAATAACACGAATTTGAATACATATCCGACCCTCTCAATAGCGGTCATCATGACCGCTATTTAGAGGTTTTGCTGTATATATTCATTTTTCTTTCTCCACATAAGTTTACAACAAAAATAAATTCATTACCGATATTATTACGATAATTCCAATATGTAACTTTATTAATTGGTTTAAAAAAAAAAAAAAAAAAAAAAAAAAAAAAAAAAAAAAAAAAAAAAAAAAAAAAAAAAATGCTAGTTTAAATTTATAAGTTGAGTCTTTTTTTTTTTCAGTTCATCTGTACATGCTAAAATGGATGGTGAAGAGAGGAAGAAGAAAAAGTGAAGGCGGCAAAAGGGCGCCCGACTATTATATATACATATATATATATATATATATATATATATAACAGCCTTTCACTCTATCTCTCTCTCTTAAAACTCTTTCCTACGTTCGCAATCTCGTCTCATTTCTCTCACACAAACACTAAGCCCCCTCCAGTGGTTCTCATACTTAACTTATGCACCCCAAAAAAATCATTAAAAAATTAATATAAAATTATTTGTTTATTTGTTTAAAATTATTGAGCATTTATAATAATTCATACATAAATATTATAAAAATATCATCTAACAAATTGCGATGAAAGAAAAAATTCTTCATATAAAGTTTTAAATTTTCTAAAAAAATTTTCATGAATATTTAAACTTAATAATATATATGTATATATATGTACTCACATGTGTGAATATTTTTTTTTTTCAGCTTTACGAAAATATTAGCACACTAAAACCAGTTTTCCGATTAAAAATAATTTTTAAGACAATAATAAAGTGATTAGTATCGATTTATTAACAAAAAAGTCAAAATTTTATAAATTTTGAACTTTGAGTTTGAATATCTTTAGAATGGCTGTCTCTATAAAAAAAGTGTAAGAGACCTTTTTTGTAGAGCGTTCAATTCCCTATAAAAACATGCTACGAACTCATTTCTATAATGCGCGAACGCCGAGCTACAAAAATCCAACAAAAAAAAATTTAATCCTCATGTTATTTAAATGGAAAATGAAAAATTACGATGAAGCACCTCTAAATATTAAAATTAAGAGCTCTCCTTTCAACAAATTTTTTTTTTCCACTGTCCACTAAATTTCCAGCTAGAGTAATCGATGAAAAAAAATAAAGCTGCCTAAAAATGGCACGCCCTAATATATATAAGCAAGCTCTTTCTAATATTTTTTAAATTAAACAAAATCAATATAAAATTATTCGACATTTATAATAATTCATATACATAAATATAAAAAAAGTCATCTAACAAATTGCGATACAATAAAACAATCCCAGAAATAAAGTTTTAAATTTTTTCCAAAAATTTTTCACGAATATCCAAACTTAATGATATTTTTAATTATTTAATTATTTAATTATATATATATTAGAGTGGGCCAAATGAAACTTTGAATTTTTTTTTCTTTTACTATAATGAAAATACTGTTCAAGGTGACCAAAAAATGAGCGTGTGAAAAGAGGAGCTCTTAATTTTAATATTAAGAGGTGACGCTACGTGATTTTCGATTTTCCATTTAAATAACACGGGATTTTTTTTTTTTTTTTTGGAATTTTTTTGCGTTATAGCGAATTCTTATGTTGTAAAAATCAATACATATTCTTATAGGAAATCAAGTGATCTACAAAAAAGGTCCTATATGATTTTTCGCTAAGTCAACTCGTTGAAAAGTTATTCGAGGTTAAAGTTCAACCTCAAATGACAAATGATCACTTTCACAATTTTTTACACGTTATCACAAAATATTGGCCCAACAACATTAAATATCGTATTTTCCGTGACTTTTTTCGTTTTTATTCTACAAATTTGTAGAAAAAAACTCATATTATTCTGCACGTTTCAAATAAAAAGCATTGAAAAATAATTTTAATGAAATTATTGATCAATAATCGTAAAATTTTTATTTCGTAAAAATGTTAATGTTTTAATAGAAAATACTCAATGAACCTCGCAAACAAATGATATTTTATGTTGTTGAGCCATTATTTTGTGATAACATGTACAAAATTGTGAAAGTGATCATTTGTTTATATATATATAACAAGCACTTTCTGATATTCTGATATTTTTATACATATCAAACATAAAATTACAGATAAAATACAACAAAATAATTCATCCATCATTAGAATAAAAAATGCGTGTGAAAAAAAAAACTAATGAGTAATAGAGTGATCATCATCATCATCATCATCATCAGGTTATATATTTAAATTATTATATTACATATATTTCAAATGTACCTGTATATAAAGGGTGCAATGACGCGAGTCTAGAATTTTTGTATATATACACACACCATCCATGAATATATACATACATCTTATACCGAGACATAAGAGGAGGATAGTAACTACATGGTGATGGAGCGTGGAGGCGGGATGCTGAAACGGGCGGAGTAGCTATGCTAGATGCGCGTGGCATTCCGTAGAACCGGCCGCCTGCTTCATCGCTCGACTACCGCTCGGACAGATGGAACAACGGCGATATATAAAAAAAAAAATCCCCATGGAATACATAAAAAAAGAAACAAAGAAAGAAGAAGAAGAAGAAGAAAAGGAATAAAGGAGTAGACGTAAAGATAAGTCGAAAAAAACAAAACAAAACAAAACAAAACCTGAGATTTTGGCTCCCCTGCTGAGAAATCAAACCGAGTTACAATAAAATTTTTTTTTTTTGCGAAAAGAATTCATCACGAATAGAATCTATAATAACACCAGAAACAAATACATATTATATTATATATTTGTATGATTATATAGACATTAAATATATAGATATATAATATATATATATGTATATATATTTTAATTTATTTCAGGAATTTTTTTTCTGTTTGGTTTGATAGGTAAAATCCTTGGTGGATTTTTATTATAATTAAATAACAGCAAAGTATTTTACATTGCTGACTTGCGCCACTCCTTTTATTATTTATTTATTTATTTATTTATTTATTTATTTATTTATATGTATATATATATGTGTATGTGTGTATGTATATATATTTGTAACTATATATAAAGATTAAAATTTTTTTTACCTCGAGGGATCGGTATACAGTGTGAAAGTCTATTGGAAAAAATGCACGCTAAAAGAACCTTGATCTTTGATCCTATATATTCCCGTCGACATCGCGTCTGAGTGTGTATAGAAAAATAAAAATCATCGAGTGGAGGAGCTTACTTTGTGATCCAAGATATATCCGGATTTATATATTGATCATTTTAGAAGAAATTTATTTGCGAATTTGTTATTAATTTTGTAGTTTTGAAATTATATTTTATTTTTTTTGTCTATGAGAATTAATTAATTGAATTGAAGATGTGTACAGAGTGGACAAATGGCGGGTTGTTATATTGAATTATAACAGCACTGCAAGGTTATTGTATGAAGCTTATAAATTATATATATTTATAATTTAGAATTAATTTGTTTTATAATATTTATATAGTTGGAATTGATAGGAAAAAAAAATATTTATTTACAAATTTATATTTTATATGGCAGATACAATTTTAATAAAATTTGATAATTATAAGGAAATTAATGGAAACTATTCGTTTGTAATTGATATATGAATAATCGAGATTAAATAGATGAATGAATAAAAATATTTAATATTTATTATTATAATAAATTAATTGGAAACAAAATCAAAAAATTTCATCAAATATTTTTTTTCTTGTGCAAAAATAATTTTCTATTTTTTTCTATATCAAAAATAAATTGAAATTATATACCAAGTTTTAAATAAATTCATAGGAACAAAGTAATCTAGACTGAAATATAAGAATAAATAAAAATATTTAATATTGATTATTACAATAAATTAATTAGAAAATAAATCAAAAAATTTCATCGAATATTTTTTTTCTAGTGTAAAAATAATTTTCTATTTTTTTCTCTATCAAAAATAAATTAAAACTATACCAAGTTTTAAATTCATAGGAACAAAGTAATCTAGTCTGAAATATAAGAATAAATAAATATATTTAATATTGATTATTATAATAAATTAATTAAAAACAAAATCAAAAAATTTCATCAAATATTTTTTTTCAAGTGTATAAAAATAATTTTCTATTTTTTTCTCTATCAAAAATAAATCAAAACTATACCAAGTTTTAAATTCACAGGAATAAAGTCATCTAAAGTGAGACAGATAAATAAATAAAAATATCAAATATTGATTACTATAATAAATTAATTAAAAACAAAATCAAAAAATTTCATCAAATATTTTTTTTCTTGTGCAAAAATTATTTTCTATTTTTTTCTCTATCAAAAATAAATTAAAACTCTCAAATATTAAATTCACACAAATAAACTAGCCTAGATACTAAAATATCCTCTATACTACAATTAAAATGTTACGTCAAAAAATAATGAATTATAACAACAAATAAAATAAAAAGTAAATTAAATATTAAAATAAATATTTCATCTATAAAAAAAAAAATTGAATTCTGCACATTTATCCATCGATATATATTTTCAAATTACTTGTAGGAATAAAATAAAAAAGCATCAGTAGGCCAAGTAAATATTCGGCTTCATATATAAATTTTATATCTTCCTTCTTCAACCTTTCTACAATCCTGTACAATTGTATATTACGTATATATTTTATACTATACATATTTCTACCTCTTATACTTGTAAAGCATCGTCACGCATCCGCTTTCAAGTGGTTTTATGCGGGGGTGGTTTGGTCGCTAGGCAACAGGCGCCCCCATCAGTCGAAGCTTTTTTCGTTCCAATAATATAACCAACATATCACAATCGCAAGTGCTTTTGCTCGTTTTTTCATCCAAATTACAGCATTTATATTTATATTTTCGTTGTCTTTGACACAAAAATTAATTTTTTAAAAATTTTTCTTATTAATATATCATAGTAAAATAATTTTATTTTATATTAGAAAAAATATTTTATATTAAATTCGACTGCCAGAGAATTTTATCGTGGGTATTGATAAAGGAAAAAATTTATTTTACTCATAAACTTAATATTTATTATAAAATTGAAAATAAAAAAATTTTTTTTTTTTTTTTTGTAAATTATATCGAAGCTTTTTAATAAATTTTGTTATTGATTAGAGAATTATATTGGAGTTTATTAAGTGGAATATGCAAAGTATTTAGTCATCTATGTATGAAAATGATATTGATTAGCTTTTTAAAAAAATATTTTTGTTGATTTTATAATTCCAATTTGAGTCGGATTATTTAATTTATTTAATTACTCACACACTAATGATCAAATATTTTTTTTGTTTAACAAAATCTCAATGAAAATACACTACAATATATCATGTATTTTAATTTAATTTTTGCACAATTCGTCCACAAGAAATAAAAATAAAAAATTAACACAAAAGTAAGAAATTTTAGTAAATTTTTTTTTTTTTTTTAATTAACTTTACAATATTTTTATCGCTATAAGCTCAGCAGAAAATTTATAGGATTTCGCCTCATTTATGATATTACTTAGTACATAGTTTTCCGTAACTGATATAACAATCTCAAAGACAACTTTAAATTTATAATATTTAAATTTATATTAAAGAGCATTAAAAAAAATCTGAAAAATATTCATAAATAAAATTAGCTGTGCTGTAATTCTTCATTCAAACATTAATTGTAATAATCTCAAAGTCATTTTTGAGTATATTTAAATTCCTTAACAATTATTAAGAGAATTATAAACAATGAAATATTTATAAATAAATTTATTTGTTTGTAATTTTTTATTTTTCATTTAAATGACATGGGGAAAAAAATTTTTTTTCTTTGAATTTTTGTAGCTCGGCATTTGCGCATTATAGAAATGAGCTCATAGATGATTCTTGTAGGGAATCGAACGCTCTACAAAAAAGGTCTCTTGCACTTTTTTCATAGAGACAGCCATTCTAAAGATATTCAAGCCCAAAGTTGCAAATGTATGAAATTTTGACTTTTTTGTTATTAAATCGATACTAATCACTTGATTATATTGTCTTAAAAATTATTTTTAATCGAAAAACTGGTTTTAGCGTGCTAATATTTTGGTAAAGCTAAAAAAAAAAAAAAAT
>JAQQBS010000002.1:11267453-11284299 GCA_030347275.1 Microctonus aethiopoides | reverse complement strand
AAAACAATATTTTGCTGTAATGAAATGAGATATAATACCGTGGCTTTAACCTCACTTTTTAAATTTATTGAAATAATTCCGCATCAATTTTTGTATTTGCAGAATTAAAAGTATGAATACATCAAGCTACATCTAATGAGTTAGATATTTAATTACGATTTAATATCGTAATTAAATAAATAAAATAAAACTTAATATACACCAATAGTGAAAAGAAAAATTATATTGACAACTGCTGATTAAAATAGAAAAAGGTTATGTCGATTATAATTACTTCACAAATTATAATAAACCACAAGATTTAGATTGTTTATAATAATAAAACGTTGATATATACATATTTTATAATAAATCGCAAATCAACAATAAATAATAAACAATAAAAAATATGAAAAAAAAAAATTGCAGAAAATTAGGGAGAAAAATTTTCGTTTCCTCATTAATTACAGTCACACCGAGTGCGCTATAGCGTAATTGCTAATTAGTTGACGTAATACCGGTAACGAAGCGTCTTGTTGCTTATGTATATCCTTGTATATCTTATATACATGATACAAATATACACCTAAAGCTTCCTCGTATATTACACATGGTATTTCATAGAGATATACTTAGTTAATTTCTTATTTTTTCATACAAATTCAAATATAAAATAAATATATATTATTAAATAAATTAATTATACACAGTCTTTTATATTATTAACAATACAGCACGTTTGAATACATAAATAAATAAATAAATAAATAAAAATTCAACTAAATATTATTAAATAATTTAGTACAAAACTTTTTTTTGTGTTTTGATATTTAATAAAATTCTAAATATAAAATTAAATATTTAACTTTTATAATATTAACACAAGTTTCAAGACATTATTTACAACAATATGTTTATTTACATATTGTTGCAATTGTTTATAATTTTTTGTTTTTTGAAATATTCAGATGAGTAAAATTATATTTGATTTATAATTACAAGAATTTTTCTACAGTTTAAACTCATCTACGGATTTTCCACTGAAAAACTTTAAAGATTTAAACTAAAGTTAAGGAAACTTTTGAAAGTGCTGTCATTCTTCAGTGTTTCACCCGCGTCAATTCATTCTCTTATGTCTTAGAATGTCAGAGACAGCATAACAGGAAGATAAATAAAATGAAAGATGGAGCTTTAGTAATGAGTGGTGGACAAGGGCAAGAAGAAGAGGAAATTTTGTGTATAAATAAAATAAAAATAAAAAGAGAAGGGTCAGAGAAACGATGGTTGAGAATGGGGGTTAATCCGGGACAAGAAATCCGTCAGAGAGCTCAAGATGAGCCTTATACCTAAAAATGATCGACGATCCCAGCACGATTGTTTGGTCGGTCATTTCAAACCAACGCAAAAGAGAGAAAGAGAGAGAAAACACAAAATAGAAAGAGATAGATTGATTGTAAGAGGGACAAGAGGAGTAGAGAGTATAAGATACGACTTCTGGTAGTCATAACAGTGATTCTCAACCCATGTTCAATTATGTATACTGTATATAATGTCGTTTTTACATGTATTTATTTATATTCCATGTTCAAAACATAACCTCAATTAGACATTTTATTTAATGAAAATAACGAGAAAAATTGAATTAATGTGAATATTTAGGAATAAATATGTATTGTTGTAAATTGTTGGAGGAATTAGAGTTGTGAATTGTATAAAATTCTGTTTTGAATAAAAATAGATGAAATGTAGATTATGTGGTATTTAATTTTTTTGAGATAAAAAGACAAATTCACTTGTTAATATTTGATTTTTATGTATTTTTCTATTAATAATGTATAATTTTCGTATATAAGAAGGTAATTTTTATAATTATACTGAAATATTAAATAAATTAGTTGAAATATTGTCAATTTTTGTAGGTTAGAATGATTTGTTTTTTTTTTTGAGGTTATAAATTAAAGAATATTTAAATTATTATTGTCATTTATGTACTGTATACATAAATACGTGTATAATTACTACTTTTGTTAATATATTGTTAATAAACATATATATTTTATGGGTTAACTAACAAAAATATAACTAAATCTGTAAGTATTCAAAGTAGAGTTTGAGGTTATGGATGAAATGATATGAATTAGTTGCAGGTATATAAAAATAAAGAAAAAAACAAAAAGAATAGAAGTAATATTTAGGTTGTATTGCAAATGTAGAAAAACATAAAGATTAATTATGGGTTGATGGAATTTTTTTCAGTGAATCTCATCAATGATTGGTTGGAACCGGTTCTCCTTGGCACAAAGGAAACTTTACATATATATATACGAATGAAACGATCATCTAATACTTCTTCCGTGTTCACAATTTAGTTTAACAACTATTTGCAAATATCTTTTCGAATTATATTAACACAATAATTGTATTATGATTACAAGTAAATATAATTTTAGGTTATATCAGATAAAGAATCAACTCTTTGACTTTTGTTGCAACAGATTGATATTATAAGTAGAGTATATAAAAATATTTAAACATAAAATATATTCTTAGTTTTCCGCAAAAGTAGAATAAAATAATCTTGATAATTCTATATTTATCACCATGAAATGGCAAACATTTTTTTTTTATTGTTGGAAAATAATAAATAATTCGTTTCAAAAACTGTGTTAATTAATTTTATCCACTTTCGTTTCTCAATTAAATATGTATAGAATTAATTCAATATTTGCAATCGAATTGCATAGTTGAAATAATTATTAGAATAAGAAATTGGCAAAAACTAAATAAATTAAATTTTTCATAGTAAAATAATTCATCATTTAAAAATTACAAATGATTTATATGATAAAATTTATTTTCTCTATGCAATATAAATTACAAATCTTTTCTAATTATCATAAAATAAACACGACAAGTATAAATTAATGAACTATATTTCTTTTTTTTTTTTCTTTTAATTTTATATTAATAGAGCAAGAAAATCTCGTGCAAAATATATCAACTATATACTTTTATTTTTAAATAATATATATACAAATACGAGAAATTAATACTCTATCACATTTTATTCATACATAATTATCAATATAATTATATTTTATAAATAATTAATGCTCACCAGAAATAAAACAGAACTCCACTGTGACAATTAATCAATTGATCCTTCAATGCAGGATTTCATCCTGCAAACTGCACTTGTATTCACAATGAAAAATACACTGATAATATTTTCTAGTTATAAACGAAAAAATAAAAAACCAAACTCAAATATCACTAAAATTAATATTCACACAATTAACCTCACTTTTTTAACCTCAAAACAATCACATGATTTCGTTTATGAATCAATCAACACAAATGTATTATTTTTCATTATTAATCCACTGAATAAATCAATATATTATTTAATAATAAGTAAATAAATGCAATATACGTACATAATATTATTTATAATAATTATTAATACAATAATTCATTGATTTAATATGTATTTTTATTTAGCTCACACAGGAAAATATCCCGGCTACTTAAAGTTTTTTCTTTTAGCCTACATCTTTATCTCAATTATTAATTGTATTTATTATTAAATATTTTCATTATTCACCACATAATATTTAATAATAAACTTGTGGAATATATAAAAAACCGTAGCATTGTGTCGTTGATATTAATTATTAATTAATTTACACAATTAATTGGAATGAATTTATTTTGAGTATATTATTTGTTGTATTGTAATAAAAATTAGTAAATAATATTTTTAGTTGCATTAGTGAATGTGTAAATTTATACCGTCGCTGGCTTTGGTTCTATTCCCTTTAATTGTGGGCGCCGGCCAATTCTATCGTTTCAAGTCCAATGAATTTCACTTGGATATACATTAAACAATTAATAATAATACGTACATTGCAATAATTATGTAAATTAGTCATTTAGATATCTATAAACATATTTATGTTTGTATTAATTTGTTATTGATTGATATTAAATTATAATCAGGGATATTTAAATGCACAACTTAACCTCAAAATCTTTGTTCCGACGGTACTGAAAAATCTTTTTCACATTATTTATTGTGAATTATTATTTATTAAATGTGATTATCATTGATTATACAGCTGTCGTCATTATAATTGTTAATAACATTTAATAAAACGTTTTATTAATTGTTCACTTTCAATTTGCGTTGAACAGACTTTTTTTTTTTTTTTTTTTCACATAATGAAATACATGTACTCATCGTCCGACGGTTTGATTGCGACTGTTCACTGTAGTGACTGTATTTTGCAGCTACTTCCTCTCTCTCCCGCCATGCTTCGAATAATACTTGAGAATTGAGGAAAGTACACTCCTCTTTCTGGGCATGGACAATTGAAACCACGCCCAGATTTCCTCATGATATAATCAACATTCCAACCACTATACATTAAGCTCCGCCTTAGTTTATATATTTTTTTTTTTCGAATTCACATGTACAAATTTTCATATGACAATTAAACTTTTAAATGGCCCTCAAAATTTTCGACTTTCATTACTATTTCCGCACATATATATAATATATATATAGGTTAATATATTCATAAACTTTAAAAAGATGTACATAACCTCAAATCTTTATATTCATCGTTGAGTTGAATATTTTATTTTTAATATCTGCAACTGGAAAAAAAATATTTTTTATTAATATACTATATTAACTGGTGATATATTATATATTTTAATTGTTAATACACTATGTTAATAGTTAATTTATAATGTTAATAATAAAATTGTCATTTATAAATATTATAGCTATTTTTAATATAATATTATGTGTTTATCAATACACGAAATTCTAATGATTTTATTTATGCATCAATTATGATTGCTAATTATTATTTAATTAAGAACTATATACATATATATATATATACCTCTTATATATAACCTTTTATATGTACTAATATATATAACATTGTGTAATAGAATAATCTTTAAACAAATGAATAAAAATATATATTAATTATTACAATTGTTCAGGAGGAAAAAATTTTCCTGTTCCAATTGTTGGATAATTATTAATAGTAAAAATATAAAGTATTTCATTAGTGATTGAATAGTTAATTAATTATCTTTGTATATATCAGTATGAATTTTTGGAATAATATACAAAACTCGTTCTAAATTAGATCAATCTGATATAAATTTTCAACAACTTGTTTTACTAGGATCGAAAATTTATAGGTTAATCCCACAATTTTTTTATCCTGCGCCAATTCCTAAAAAATAATATTATATAATGTTAAATAATAAATAAACATGTAATATAAATAAATACCACTCTCAACACTTACCTAATAAACTAATAAAATATATATCCATCAACACGTTTTAAATATAATAATTTATTATAACGAATTAAATTTTCTCTGCAAACCATAACCTATAAAATATATTCATTAGATTTAAACAGTAGTACCAACATAACCTGCAAGATGTAAATCATTTATACATTGTACTTTGAAGTACAAACAATCTGTATAAACAATTTTACTCTATATAACAATTATTATACGTTAATTTAAATAAATAAAAAATGTTCAACTCTCATTGGATATAAATTAATTAATTATGTGTTTATTATTTTGTTTATAAATATGCTCATTGCATGTATGTATTTGTAAATATGTGTATTATATACTTATTATTAAAAAAACAAAAATATGTAGTAAAAAATAAAAAAGAAATTGCCGAAACCCGGGATTGAACCGGGGACATTTAGATCTTCAGTCTAACGCTCTCCCAACTGAGCTATTTCGGCGGTGGGTTGTGACATTTAAATTACTTATATGAACAAAAGATATAGTTAATTTGTTCGAATATGAAAAAATATTATATTAATTATATGAAACAAAATAGTGGAAAAATTTTTTTTCACTATCTTTTAACTATCGGACGCGACTTGAATGATAAAATACGTTACAAAGTCTCTTTCCACAGTCCACTTTTAGGTATATATATACTCCTGCTTATATACCTGTATATACATGTACAACAACATTTGACGAGTCATCACAGTAACATATTGTGCACATCAGAAGAAGATTTCAGTTATTAAATTCCACACTTGATAATTTAACTATATTTTAACGTAGGTTAAGCATAAATAAATTTTTAATACATTCAAATTATTTTCAAATACATATGTACAACATAATTGTATTTATATTTTATTAAAACAAATTAGAAAGTTTACAAATCTAATAAATAATTTGATCGATTAATTTATCATATTTTTAATTATTCAAATATATATTTATTTATTTATCGTATCAAAGAATTATTTGTATCAACGGTTTGAAACATAACCTCACAATTTACTATTTTGTAGATATTATTGGTTTGTGAAATATTCTTTTATTTAAATAATTATTTATTGCATTGTTTTGTGTGTTATTTTAGCAGAATGCAGCAGTCTATGCTTGCAATTAATGGAGTGCAAACCCATGTAATTACTGAAGGTCGTTGGGTGGAAGAAGGTCTTGCATCAGACGGTCATAAAGATTTAGTACTGGTTATCCCAGGTAATCCTGGAATTCCAAGTTACTATGAAGGTTTTATAAAGAGTTTGAAGTCAAAATTACCTACTGAGACTCCAGTGTGGATAATGGGTCATGCTGGACATGTCCTTCCACCAAAGAATTTGTCTATTGCTTTACCAGAAGGTCAATTCACCGGAAAATATTACAATTTAACGGGACAACTTGAGCATAAGGTATTGTATTTATTTTTCTTTTTGTCATGTCAATCAAAATGGCGGAACATTTATAATTAATAATTGATTAATGAATATTCAATTTAATAACAGATTTCATTTATAAAAAAATACGTCCCTAAAGATGCTAAAATACATCTCGTTGGACATTCCATTGGTTGTTGGTTTATTTTACAATTATTAAAAGATAAAGAAATTGCAGATCGTGTTGTTAAATGTTATTTATTATTCCCAACAATTGAACGTATGAGAGAAACTCCAAGTGGAAAATTCCTAACAAATTTCGTAAGTATTTAATGATCATTTATCTAAATAATAAATTGAATTGAAATATATTATTTGTATATTTTTTTAGGTATTGAGATTCGCTGCTGTGATTGTTTATTTGTGTTGGATATTTTCATTATTGCCGATAATCATTCAGATGATTTTAATACGTACTATTGGTGGTATTTTTGGTGTTACAAATAAAACTGTAAAGCCAACACTTCAATTATTGAAAGCCCCAGTACTGAAAAGAGTATTTGATTTAGCAAAAGATGAAATGATTTTAGTACGTGAACTAAATCATGAAATTGTTTCTAAATATGCCGATAAATTATGGATTTATTATGGTGCTACAGACGGTTGGACACCCAGTATATATTATGATGAATTAAAAGCAAAATATCCAAATATAAATGCACAAATTTGTAAACGGGGATTTCGTCATGCATTTGTTTTAAGTAATGATGTTCAAGTTGGCAAAATGGTGGGTGATCTTATCAATGAATCAATATTATAGTTATAACCTTAAATTGTTTACAATTGTTTGCATTTATAACATTCCAGTTGTTGTTTTTATTCATTAAATGAAATAATATAGTAATATATGGATTTTAAGGTTAGAATTCTCGGGTTGGATAAAAAACTTTCATATAAAATGTACTTTGGAATAAAAACAAATAAATATACTCATGATGATTGGTATATAAAAAAGAAATGATTAATTTTTCACCATTTTAATAATTCCATTATCCTTGACATGAAAAAAGCGATTTTTTTTTTCTTTTTTTTTTTTAATAGAATGTATCTTATGTTAATTCATCGTGTTTATTACCAATATGAAATTACAATTTTTGCTTTTCTTTCTTGGCCTGTTCTGCCAGTGCCTCTAATCGATCGTGCTCTTTAATTAAAGCCGTTACTTCAGCTGCTGGCAAAATTCTAGTTATCGTTTTTCCATTTTCACGTGTTAATGTCGCCATTTCAACTATAAATAATAAAAAATTCAGCATTAAATCATCATAAAAACAAATAAAATAACAATTGAAATAAAATTATATAAATAAAAATAAATAAAACTACCTTTTTCAGCAGTTAATTTAGTCATATCAAGAGTTTTTGATAAAACTTTAATAGCAAGTGCTTGAGCATCTTCCAATGTTGTTTCACCTTCTTTATATTCTTGTTTCAATGATGAAATTGCTGCAGCTGAATTATTACCAATGCATGTAGCTTTCCATCCTCCATAATTTCCACTTGGATCCGATTGATATAATTGATAGCCATAATGTTTGTCCCAACCCATATACAATATTGAAACTCCAAATGGTCTTTTGCCACCAAATTGAGTGTAAGCTTGTTTAACATCACATAACCAAGAAACAAGTTGTTCACAGGGTATTGTTTCACCGTACTGAAGCAAATAACGCTGACCAATAAGTCGCAATTCATTGGTTAACACATTGGCATCTGATGTTATTCCAGCGACAGAGCATACAACATCTTCATTTAATTTATAAATTTTTTCAGAAAAAAATACTTCGTCAAGCAATTTATTTGTATTGCGTCTTTCAGCAGCTAATAGAACACCATCATTGGCTAAAATACCAAGACAAGTACCGGCATGACTTATAGCTTCCATTGCATATTCCACTTGATATAAACGTCCCTCAGGAGAAAATATTGTTGTTCGAGTATCATATCTGCGAGCCTATAATAAAATTTAATAAGTAATTTACATTTTAAACTAAAATATAATTAGTTTTATAATAAATATTAAGTTAAATGATATATTTATGTAAATAAAAAATATATTTTGTTATCCATGACAATGCATTTCTGATATAACCTCACTTTTGACAGTGTTCGATGATTAATTATGAGAGTTATTTTATTTATGTTGAAAATTTTGTAGATATTAGAAATTATGGTTTATTATTAATGATTTATAGTTACCATTTTCGATTTTGTACGAAATCAAATTTTAATTATTTTAATAATAAACTTTGATAAAAATTCTTCTTGTTCTTGAAACTTGAAGTATTGAAATTATGTTTATAGGATTTTCATCTGTTCATCAGTCTTTACTGGCATTTTTAGGTATTTTTTTTTCTCCTAGTCTTTTAAATTGACGCATGCGCTGTTGTGTTCAACACTTTTTTATGGATTATAATCTCACTAGATATTGCGAAACGCGGCAAAACTTTTTTTGAAGAATGTAGTAACGTTAGTAGAAATGAGGTTATGACACAGTTCATGCCAAATATATAATTGGAATTTAATTATTTATGATAAAAACGACTAACAGTACATGGTTGTATTGTTTATAACAAAATATTACAACAATCAAATGTCAATTCTATTTGAATTTTATAAATGCCGCCAGGTGGCGCCACCATACGGCTAAGCAAAATCGAACATCCAAATATATTTTATCACAAATTTTAAATATTCTAAAATATTTTTTTATAATTTTCATTCCCCATTAGCGATTAAAAACCAGACAATAAAAAATTTTTAATCAGTATAATAATGAAAATAATTCTTGTTTACACTCTAAAAGATTTATCACTTTGTAGTAATAAAAATCTAGACAAAATAATTTTTATTTATATTATAAAATAATTCCTATATTAGAAATGTTATAAATTTTTGCTATTATTCATAATTTATATCAATCATTAAGCATAAAAATTGTGAATAACTATTAAATTTGTTATTAAATACATAGTTTTTTTTATCTCATTGAATCATTCGTTAATTCAGTCACTAAATTTAATAATTGAAACATACCTATAAAAAGTATGAAAAATAAAAGTAAGGTTAGAAAATAAATTTATCAATTAAATTTTTGATTTAATTATACATCAAAATGTCAATGAACAAAAACAATTATTTTCTATTTTATCATATTCATAACAAGATGTATAAATTAAAAGAGCTATGCTAATCCTCATTGCTTATTGTTAATAAATTTGTTATCATGCTCGCTCTTAAATATCGCCTTTGAATATATTTGAACGACACAATTTAACGCTGCGTTATGAACAGAACCATCATGATCTGCTATATATTTAGCTATTTCACACAATGCAGCATGTGATAGTTGGCAGACACTCACTCCATAATTTTCAGCGAGTGATCCCAATTGTTCAAGACATTCAGTTCGTTGACGTGGATTTTTTGATTGTAAACCTTCCATAATATATGAAAAAAGTTTGCTCACTGGATAAACCAAAGCTATTTGTTTAAACAATGCACGAACACTATTTCGTATTGAATCCTTCGGATCTCCAATTTTGTTAATCAAATAAGGTATAAATGACGCAGCTTCATTCTCTATCATATGATATTGATCGCGAATTAAGATATTAAATAATTTTTGTAAATAATCTAATCCTTTAAATGACACTGAAGGATTATTATCAAAGAAACGTAATGTCAACCATTCCAATATTAAATCTAAATTCGACACAAGAGCTTTACTATTGTCTTGTAAATCATTTGTCAATGCCTCAATTGCCTTCAAATGATATCGAAAATCTCCGTGAAACATATTTGATATAAGTGTCTTATTAAAACCAGCTGCACTCATCAATTTCTTTAATAAATCAACAAATTCCTCTCGGGATGTTGTGTAATTCCATTTTAATACTTCAAGTGTTTGTTCATCAATAAGACGTTGATGTTTCAAATTATTTTCAACAATCAAAGGGCCTGCATCATCAACATCATCTTCTTTATTACGAGCATTACTGCAGGATCTAGAAGACTCGTTGCTTTGTTTTTTTACTGGCAATGGTTTGACAAAAAGATTTAAACGAGTTTTCTCCAAGCACGCTAAAACAATAGCTTTCGAATCAGGTTTTAATTTTTCTGTTTGCTTTAACATTGTCTCATACGACAAATGAATCATATATCCATGAACAGCCTCTTGGGCATTTTTTCTCACATCTGAAATGCAATCCTCTAAATTACTGTATAAATAAGGTAAACATATCATTAATTCATCTTTAGGAATTTGTTCAACAGGAATAAGTGGCAATTTTTGTGCCAACCAACTCCATAATTCATTTCGAAGTTCAGGAGATCCTGATTTTAATGCATCACTGATCATTCCGTTGTAGAAAAATTCTTTATATCCACATTGATCACCCCATGTGTTAATACACGATATTGCTGTTGATCGAATCCAACTTTCAGAATCATCTAAACATTTAATTAAATTAAGAAATATTGTACGAACGTGTGGTTTATCGACACGTGTATTCATATCGCTATTAGCATTTCCTGAATTTGCATTTGATGTCGACGCTGCAGCAGTGGTACATTCAGGTACCGTTAACTTGATTAATATAATTGCTTTTTCAGCGCTTTTTCGAATTTTTTCCATTTTTAAATTGTTTAAACCGGTTAAAAATGGCATCATCACCTTTTCACCTACCAATTTCATCGCAATGCCAAGCGCTTCAGCTGATCGATCTCTTACTATTGAATCAGAATCGTTGAGTGTTTTTAATAATGCTTCAGTATATGCCTCTAAAAGGTTTTCATTTAAACTTGATGGGGGAGTAATGGCGAAACATCGTCCGAGAAACGCAGCAGTTTCTGCTTTAACTAATGGATTTTTATTCTCTAAAGCAGCCAGACAATCTTCGAGAATATCATCAATAGTAATACTGAGAAATATTGCGTCTGCTACTTCACGAAGTACTGTCACAACTCTTGGTTTTTTCTCACGGAATTTATCTAAAACAGCAATTAAACATGCTGATGCATAAGGTTGAAATTGTTTTTTCAAAGCTCTGGCCAATCTTGCCATACATTTTCCTGCAATTATTACAACAGCAACATGCGAGTCTTTGCATATAATTTTTTTTAATACACGAACAATATTGTCATAGTTACCATTCTCTAATTTTGGATTTTTCGTAAGATTTTCTAATACTTTTAAAGCTTTTTTGCGTTTTTGCCAAATTTTTTCTTCGACTTTTTCATAAAAATCTTTAGGTAACTTTGACAATATATCCACAGGTTCAATGTCATCATCATTATCATCAGTATCTATATCGTCATCTTCATCACTTGATGTTGATTCTGTTGCAGCGCAAGTATTTATATTTTTCTGTGATCTTAAAAATCGCGACGGAAGTGGCGCACCGATCCATCGATAAATTTCTATTGCCATTGCTTTACCCTCTTCACGTACTGTCTCATTGCGATCTTCTAAAAGTGCTGGAATTTTTTTTAACAGTAGTTCAATATTGATTACTTTAGATCCAAATTCCTTAAGAGCCAGTGTCAAAGTATTGATACAAGCAGCTGCTATTTTTGGATCCTCTGCTTCAGTACCTTTTAATAATTCTTCTTGAACAATTTCGTGATCCTCAATTTCAATATACATCAATGATATTTCAACAGCTAAATCTTTTATTCTTATATTTGACGCTGTTATACATTTATTAACAATACCATTCATCACTTCCTTCGCCGTTCTGTAAATTTTAAATCATAAATTTTAAGTAAATTGAAAAATAAATTCAATAAACTCATTAAATTTATTAAATTTTATATATTTAAAATATATATTCAGTGTTTACTTACTTTCCAGCACACGCAGCATTTTTAATAAATACCAATGCAGCTTCTAATCCCTTTTCTTGGGCTAGTTCATTATTATCAATTACAAATTTTTTAATCAAGTCTGAAAATTTATTCCACTCCGGTGATTTTTCATTATCAATAAAGCCAAATTTTTCTATGCATTCTTCATATCCATGAAGTCTGGCTTTCCATACCTGATGAACAAAAAAAACATAAATAAAATAAATAACTAAATAATAATACAACAATTAAAGTTAATTAAATTAAAAAATTTAATAGTGAATTAATATAACCTTGTGAACACATCGAATTTCAAGTGGTAATTTTGTAAATTCTGTTTCTTTCTCCATTGTATTATTTTCCTGGAATGATTCTGACTAAATTATAAACAGAAATATGGTTAATAAACATCAATACATCTTTATACTGCGTAATAATTCAAAGAAATGTAAACAATGGCGAATAAATTAAATGAACTATACTGTAAATTTCTACAATAATTCTAATGATCTTATAGCTATTTATATTTTATTTATTTCAGTGTTGTCTTTTTTTTTTCAATCAATTCGCCTTATTCATAATAATTTCTTAGTAAAGATATGAAATATAAATAATTCAAATTTTGTATATAAATGGCGTTAAAAATAAAAATGATGAAAAATTATCACCAAAATGTACATTTTCGTCTTGCTTGCTATTTTTTTTTCCCTGAACTGATACAAATACTTACCTCAATGTATCAGTTACACTAATGTCGTTGTTTTTATTCAGATTCCAAAATAATATACAGCGCACGTTGATAAACAAAGTTTCAGCGGTTGGATTTTCAAATAGTTCTAGTTTTTTTTTGCGGCGAATTTAATAATAACTATTTTTATTAGTGTCGCCAACTAGCGGTGTATTATTGAGTTATCAGCACAGCAGCAGGTGAAATAAAACACTATATTTTACACTAAACACCATGGTCGCGAAATTGAATATATTGAAATTTTTTTAATAATAATGAATATAACAAAAATAGAGTTACAACTTTAGTCAGTAGGGTCAAATTGAAACTTAGATATTATAAATTCAGGAAATAATTAATATTAAACACAAAAATCTTTAAAACATATTCAAATAAGCGTAAGAAAACTGAACGCATTTAACCTCAAAAAAATTAAAAATTTTGACATTGTCAAGGTTTTGTAACAATCTTTTTGCAACAATTACATATGAAATGATTATACTATAGATTGTTAGGTCTTTTTATCCTAATAATAAGTAATTAATTAATCACATGCGATTGTACAATCGAAATAAAAAAATCGTCATGGGTGATGAAAAATTAATTTCAATTAATTTAGTTACCGATGAAAAAACAACAACTGTGTCGTATTTGGTAGGAACAACAGCAGAAGATTTGTCTCATAAGGTGAAATTGAATATTATTTCATTCATATATTCAATAAAATGAATAATAAATTAAATTTTTAAATTACGTTAAAATATTTTTTTAGGTTAGCGAAAAACTTGGTATTGGACCAATAGCAAAACATCTATTTGCTTTGAGAGATAAATCTTCACGACTTTGGTATGCACCTGGATATATATTAACATCTAAAGACAAAATAAAATTTGAATTTCGATTACGATTTAAACCTGCGTCACTTCAAAGACTAAAAAATGTCGATTCAGTGGCATATGATTATTATTTTCATCAAGTACGATCTGATGTACTTGAAACTAAAGTACCAGATATCATTTATGAAATGCACAAACGTGAATTAATTGGCTTAGGTGTTTGTGATATGTACAGGTAATGAAAAAACTAAAAAATATTCACGAAAAAAAAAAAACGATATATAAAATGATAAATAAATATTTATTAATCAATTTATTTCAGAGTAATATTAGAGAAAAATGTTCCTTTACGATACGTTGAATCGAATTATAAAAAATATGTACCCAAAGAATGTGTAAGGCGACATGCATTTTTTGTTAAAAAACCAATTCACGATGCTTTGAATAAATTGTCGGGACACAATGCAAATTATGTTAAAGAACAGTATCTCGATCAATTTTCAACTATGGCACCAGAATATCCACATGAAGAATATAAAGCATTGATGGATAAAGACAATAGTAAAACACCAACACGCGTTCTACTTAGAATAACTCTTTCAGAATTAAAGTATCATAAGATGGAAAATCCACGAAATTGGAGATCTTTATGTGCAATAGAAAATCTTTGCTTTATTTCAATAAGGTAGAAATTTTTATAGTAATTTTACAACAAATTGTATTTAAATTAAATGATAATTATTTTTTTTTTTAATTATTCAGGCAAGATAGTACAGTTGAAGTATCACGAAAAAATGGAATACCTTCGTATTTAAAATTTTCAACAAATGCTTTATTAATGTCATTTGTATCTGCATTGGATGGTTATTATAGATTAACTGTAAAATGGACATTTAATTTATGTCGAGATGTAATTACACCAAGTTTAGAGAGATTACACAAACAAAAATGTCATGGACCAGTCGGGTATTTCAACATTATTATCCAAATTTAATTATTTATTAATTAATTTCCTCGATAAAATAATTCGTGTTTTATTTATTTTTATTCAGGGGCGGATTTTCTTATCATAAACTTGAAGAAAAACGATCCAATCACCCGGGTACATTTATATTACGTGAAAGTGAAACCCAATATGGTGTATTTTATTTAGATTCATGTGGAAAAGATGGTAAACCTCGTACTCATAAAATTGAGCAATACGGACCGGAAGAATTTGTTCTTTCCGGTACAGGATGGACTTATAAATCATTGGCACATTTAATTAGTGCACATCAAGACTCTGAAGGCACATTGTACCTAACCGAATGTTTACCACCGTCTGAATACGGTATGTGAAAACAATTTAAAATTATTTAAATCAACGGATAAATTAATTAATAATTTTTTTTTAAATTTAATTAAAGATAAATCACCACTGCTTATTTGCGCTAGTGAAAGCATTTGCAATGATGTTGCACCAGATGCAGAAATGCTTGCTGCATTGTTAGAAGGAGGACCACGTTGCATTCCACCACAGCAATTACAAATATATAAAGCTCAACCATTTCCCAAAAATTCTAATCCTAATGACAATCGTGCATCATCAACGATTCTTTATCGTGCTATGTGGCGAGTAGCAAAAGGAAAAAAATTAGAAGCGGCATTGAAAGTTTTACGCGATGAACAATGTAAATATACACGTGAATTTCTTGAATTAATTGGAATTTGGGGTCAATTACGATCAGGAGCAATAGTAAGGTAAAATCTCCAATTTTGATATTTGATTATTTATTTCATTCAATATGTTTATGAAAATGTTGACTTTTTTCATGTAATTTGCAATAGTAATATGGCTATTATATTACCAGCGTAAAAATTGATGTTGATGTTGGATCTTTCTTTAAAAAAGTTGACATTTTCATACAACTATTAAAAATAATATCATTTGTAACAAGAGAGCATTTTAATAATTCTTTAAATTACTATTTAATTAGATTGTACGGATTAACAGCTGCGCCAGCTGTTGGTATGTTAATGGAGCTTGTTAAATATGGTCCATTAGATGCCTATCTTCGGAACAATTCACCTCAAACAATAAAAACTGTAGATATGGTTGAAGCCGCAGCATGTTTAGCAACTGCACTTTGGCATTTGGTATATGAAATAATTAAATATTTATTAATGAAGTATATTAATTATCAAATATAATTAATTTAAATAATACAAAATGTATTTATGTCACCAGGAAGAACATGGTGTAGTTCATGGAAATATTAGATGTCGTAAATTATTAGTTCATATTCATAAAAACGACAAGTTCATAGTAAAATTAACAGATCCAGGACTCTTTAATTATACACAATCTGAGTGAGTTCTATTATTGATACACTTTCAATATATTTTGTGTACTTTTATTAAATATTCATTTTTCTTTTTCTTTTTTTGTAGCATTCATTGGCTGCCACCTGAATGTTATTCAAATCCAAATCTTGCACGACGAAGTACTCGCGCTGATGTTTGGGCATTAGGAACAACATTGTGGGAAATATTTTCTCGTGGTGCTGTTCTTCCAGTGCACAATGACTTTGAAGTAGTGAAAAAGGTTGGATATTATTCTTATACAATATATGGGGCATTCCATGCCAACTCATCCTACTAATGAACTTTGCATCTCCGATTTCGCTGAAACTTGGGCATTTT
>JAQQBS010000002.1:11256704-11267353 GCA_030347275.1 Microctonus aethiopoides | reverse complement strand
TCGAACTGTCCTTTGGAGGGAGCTCTTAAAACATCAAAAACTAACATTTTTTCACCCGAGACTCAAAAAAAAAAAATATTCGGTTTTTTTGCGCCACCCTAATATACATCAATCGCAGATACAGTCAAAGATTATAATTAATAAATTTGTTTCATATAAAATTCACAAATATCCAAGTGATTTTATGTGATATTTCCGCATTTATAATTTGACCGGAATAAATTAAATTTGAAGTACATGCACTCGCCATGCTCCTAAAAAAAAAAGAATAATTAAAAATAGTATCTACAACAAAATAAATCCCTCACCGAAAATATAAATAATAAAATATACGCAGATAGAACATGGAAATTTCATAAAAAATAAAACTTTACCATCGAAAAGTTATTAAAACTGTTTTGATATTCAACTGAATCACGTAATAACATGAAGCTACCTGAATATATAATGTTTTGACTGTTAAAAATCTACCATTCTTGTATAATAATGTATACATTGTTTATATAGTTTGTATGTATGATGTATTTAACTATATATACTGAAAGTAGTTCAATATTTTTGTAGTTCCCATAGTATTTTCAACGGTTTTCTCTGTGTGTAATAATAAAATTCATCTGTATTTGTTCATACCTGTAATAATATTAAAAATCTTTTGGTTCATTTCATCAGAATAAAAAATTTTAACACAAATATAATAATCATAACCTTACTTTTATGCCCGAAGCCATATATAAATATATATATTTATACATGTTTATATATACTCACGTGTAAATTTTACTTTCAGCTCTACAATTTGAAAAAATGTATGACATTTTCATTTTGCATTGTTATTAAAGAATAAATATTCCAAAAATTGTTAATTTACGAAACTTTTAATTATTTTAAAAGAACTTTATCAAACATAACCTAACTTGCATGTCGTAACATAATAAATATGTACTGAATCTTCAATTTGACTATGACTATGTATACATATTCAACGTTATTCCAACCCTAGAATTATATTTAAACCATGTTCTACTATATACTAACTCTTTACATTAGTACAATCAATTATCAAAACTTTAGTAACTAATGAATTCGCTGCTTTAATTCGAAATCAAATTGAATTCCGCGGTCAAACGAATGTGCCAATTGCATCGTAGATACATATGCAAGAGCCAATGACTTGCTTGCGACATTAAAACATAAAAAATAAAATAACTAATTCATGTATATATTCGCATACATATTACATACATAAGATGAATTACAAAATTTTCTATATAAAAAAAAAATGTAAAATATTCTATTAAAATTATAGAAAGAATAAAAAATAATCTAAAAAAAAAAAAACTCCATAGTAATAGAACTAACCGAGTATTATCGATTGGCACCGACATTCACCGAGTACTACCGAAATCAATACGAAGAGTTCCGAAAACATCCGAATATTTATAACGATGGGAGACTACTACATGTAGATATATCTCTAAGCAAAAAGTGGAAAATGTGAGGTTGGAATACTATATATATTGTATAACCAGCTGAGATTGGGTGGAACAAAACTATAGCCATTTGCTTGTGAGATGCGTTTGCGCGAGAGAAATGAGGTTATTTGTGTATGTCATGCGTATTTAGCATTACATTGAAACGGAGTGAAACAAAAATAGTGAAGATACTCAAAGTGGAAGCAAGAGAAAAATAATAAGGAGTTTTTTTTTCGTATCAAACAGTAGCCATTTTGCTGTTTCATTGGTATATAATCATAAGTACATACAAGTAGTGCAGTTGTGAGTACATACGTATTTTTAAAACATTACATATTTTCTGTCTTTCTACACTACAATTCTTCATGATTTATTTCATTATTAATAATTAAATTTATTTATTGAAACAATATTTTATATTTCATATTATTAATAACCATATTATTTTAGTGATCAATCGCGTGATTAGAATTAATCATAAAAATTGCGATAAGAAATAAAGAATAAAAAGTGCGGGAATTGATCGAAAAAAGTGGACAAAGAGGAGTGTCAGTCAAGTAGATACTGGCGACGAGGTCAGTACATTATTTTTTACTTTCATATACATATATATAAATAAATCAATATTCTCCGTGTGAATATAAAAGCGAATATATTATTTATAAATTACATTTAATCATTTTTTCCATATTAAATCAATCAAAACCAATCAAGAATAAATAAATTGACAATTTTCAGACAAATAAAATTCAAACAATTTTTCCATATTATTCTTCATTTATTTAATTCAAATGGAAAATAATAAATGCATAACAATAACAATATAATAAATATAATGATAAATAAATAATAAATATTAATTAAGAGAACGTATTTATAGTGTAATAATTTTTTTTTTGTAGGTTATGTTGGAGCTTTGTCTGAATTATTTTAACCTTGTTTGGAAATGGGTTTTAAAATTGTTTTCTTTCTTTCAGAGGTTGATTGTTGTGTTGAAAATACGGAGAATTGAAACGAGTAAACGAGATGAAGCAGCAAACTGCTTTTATACTGCTCAGAATTCTATATTTAGCCTGCACCCTCGCTACGGTCCAGGCAGGTGAGTGTCGATATTTTTTATTCTTTAGATATTGACTTTATCTGCCCAACATTCACATTTTTTTATTATCCTTATCATCATCATAATCATCATCATTATTATTATCATTATCATTTGAGATAATGAATGACAATGTTGTGATGAAATACAAATGAAAAATGTGCCTTTATCATATTTTTTTTTTCTTTCGAATAATTCAACTTGTTTTGTAATTTATGGTAGTTGTAATTATACATGGATTCATTTTGAATTCCGCATTAGTAATGTAAATTATAAAAGAAGTTGAATTCGAAATGAATTTATATATATTCATGCTTTATAAAAATTATGATGTTATTAAATAAGTTTTATCATGAATATATATTTTTTTTTTATATTTAATCATGGTCTAATTGTGTTCTCTAACGCACGAGCTACAATTACCAATTAATTCATGAAATATTTCATGTTGAGGCTGATTTTATTTAATAAAAATCATTAATATCATCAAAGTTGCACAATTTTCCTCGTATTTTTTTTAGGTTATGATTACCAATTTTATTAATAAATTCAAAATATATACAAGTAATATTTTAATTGGGGAAATAGGATAATGAAATAGATATTCATTGTGGGAAACAGCAATTTATAACAAAGATATAAGCGTTAATTATTATTTATACACATTTATAACAAATGGTAGTTAGTTTTTAAGTCGAATTTGTATTATTAACATTGGTGTCGGTGTCATAAATTTATATTTTCAATTTAAAATAATTGGATATTTTGTATATTTCATGAATAAATAACACAAATAAATATTTCAATACGGAGGAGATTTTAATTTTCGGTTATTGGATTACTTCAAAAATACTTTTATTCTATTCTACTGCTTTTATATGTTATGCCTTTTTTTTTTTTTTTTTGTTTCTTTTCACACATTTTATAAATTGTGGCTCAATTCAATTGACTTATTCTTGACTGAGACATTCTCCTTATTCATCATAAAGTGAATTACATTGGATCTCACGAGGTTCGAGAAGGTCAGCCATGGAGCATCGAATGCACTGGCCATAAATTGGGAGAAAAATTCAACTGGACACGAAATGGCCAACCACTAGAGGAATTGGCATCAGGCGATTTATCAGTACTTACAAAACTTGACAAAGGAGTTAGCAAATTAATGGCTGATCATGCTACGGAATTGCACGAAGGCATCTACAGATGCACACCAAATGGCAACGGGTCCTTTCAACTAGCAATTAAAAGTGGTTCGTAGTAATAAAAAAAGCATGATCAACATCGTTCAGCGATTTAGACGCTCCAAATTTAGCTTTACAATATTATTAGTGCTACTTTCAATCTATCAACAATTATATATAAATGTATTTTTTATTTTTTTATATTATTTTTATTATCTATTTGCATTGTTGTGTACTCTTAATAGGTTATGTTTGCCATTATTCTATTTTATTATCTCACATGGGTTTTTATTAATTTTCTTTGCCTGATAAACATTCTATGTTTCAATTTGTTTCTTTATTATTAATTATTATGTGTATATTATTATCTATTTTTCATAATTGAGTAATATTACTTGCCACGAAAATTGTGAGTGAATTATGATAAATTCCTCGACATTTGTTATCGACCAAGTAATCCAGGTGCTATTTATTGAAGATGATAACGATATTCATATCTTCAAGGATATATTTGTGTACATATTGTTTTAACAAATATAAATGTTATTTGTTTTTTTAACGTTTTGATGTCACGTTTAAATTTGTGAAGTTAAAAAAATTTATTCAATTGTATATCTCGTATTTTACGGTTTGATAATTGAAATTAAGCCAAAATGCCTGAACTAATTTGGTTTAATTGAATGACACAACTTTGTTTATTGTCTCTTGTTATCTATGGCTATGGTTATATCGTAATTATCGAATTAATGTTCGTTCTATTTCATCTGATCGAGTCTCATACATAACAATAAAATAATGGGCTATATTAACCTCACTATTTGCTTTTTTAATATTATTTAATTTCTTTTTTCTTTTTTCGTATTAATAGTAGACTAAATAATATTATAGACGAAGATATTATTCTTATTTTATATCGGTATTTTAAAAGAAAGAAATATTCAGATTATAAATGAATAATTTTGAAATTCATAGTGCTTAACCTCAAAATAATTTGTCATTAATTTTAACACTTCATCTGCATTTTAATGATCAATATCAAATAATATATAAAGTTTTGATATAAATTTATGATAAAGTGATATATTTTCTTAAATTTTGTAATAAATTTCATTCATTCTTCTTTATATTCATTCTAAAAATTTTTATTTTAATATAAATTTTGATTGATTGATGTGAATATAACTATGCCCCTACATTTGATAATTTATATTTTCTTCTGATTATCTTGACTTGAATAAAAATATAATTTCAATCAATCAAAAATAGAAATAAAAAAAAATTTATGAGTGTTATTAAAATTGCGGACAAGAGTTTGGGGTAATGTTTTCAACCCTCATCCCATTCATCATGATATATTTTATCCTGTCATCTTTTTCATTTTCGCCTTTTAGCTACTCTTCACAATTTAACCCTCTTTTTCAACTATACACATTAATTCTTTATATTTATTAGTCAAGAAATAGCGATGTGACGCAGTTTACTATCTTTCAACCCTCACTTTAGCTTGGAAAATGGGATTGTCGCCCAGTTTTTGATTTAGATTGGTTGGCACAAACCAACCAAGCCACCTAAAGAGATTGAAAAACCAATTTTCTTCTTCGAGTAATTTCATTTTATTTCAGTTTATAAGTAATTGAAAAAAATTATCCTTATTTTTAGTTTCTGTAGAAACTATTACAACATAACCTCTAAATAGTAGCAATAGATATTTATTTTTGAAAAATCATTCTGCTAAATATTAAAAAATGGTCGATAATAGAAATTTTATTGTATATACATTAATAATTATCCTAAAATAAAATTAATTTACATTGAATTTAAGCTTTAATTATTTTGTGGATAATTTACCTGATGATTGAATTTAATAATGATTTCAGTGACGAAGATTAAAGTTCTCACATCTGATGATCCAACATTGGAGCTTGTGTGTGAAAATCATACGTCTAGCGACAGAGTAGATTGGCAAAAAGAAGGTGAAAATATCAACGAACATTTTGCTGGAAAAGAAAATATTGTAAAAGTTGATAGTGCCACAGGAATACTTTCAATTTATAAAGCACAAGATGAGGTATATGGAAATTATACGTGTAATACCACAGCTAATGGAAATGTCACATCATATTTTCGTGTCGTTCGTGAGTTAATAAAAATTAATTAATATTGAATATAATTAATAAAATTATCATAAATATTAACGACATTTTATAAAATAATTTATAGGAAAGCCAAGTGCTATTCTCATGGAGTCAGTGAGTGTTGTTGAAGGTGAAAAGCTTCATTTAGTATGCTTGGGAAATTACAGTCCAGGAATTAAAATAGAATGGGATTTCGGTGGAAAAAATTACAATACAAGCGAAGGTCGTGTTAAATTAACTCGTGATGATGAACGTGGAATAAATAATGCTATTCTTAATGTTGATAATATTGAAATGAGCGATCGTGGAAATGTTTCGTGTAAAGTTGCTTATAGTTTGAATCCAAATCCAAATCATATTGCAAATGCAACAGCAGAGCTGAGGGTAAAGGATAAACTCGCTGCATTGTGGCCATTCCTTGGTATTTGCGCTGAAGTAGTTGTCTTGTGTACTATTATTCTTGTTTATGAAAAGAAACGTAATAAAGCAGAGCTTGAAGAGTCAGACACTGATCAAAGTCCAGACACGTGAGTTATTTACTATTTATTTTTCATTTATTATTTTGTATAGTGTGAATTAATGTATGTGAAATTCTTTTGAAGATAAATATTTATTTATAGAGAAATGTTTGTTAAAAAAGACAAAAGTTTTATACAATTTAATTTTTTTGTGTCTAATGGAAGAATTAATTTTTCATGTTTTAACATTTTTTTTTTACTTGCTTTAGGCGAGAATCTGAACATTATATTCCGCTTCAAACTCCTTGACCACCAAGAATTCCTGCTTACTTCTTCATTCTGTTCCCTGGAAAATTCCTGCATGTTTTATCCATCATATTCATCGTATTGAGTTTGATTAAATCATTTTTAAAAATATTTACTCCTCATCATAACCTCAAATTTCTATTCATTCCGAAATCTAGTAATTGATTTATTAATAATGTTTTTTACTATTGGATATAATAAAATTTTCGATATTTATTTCTTTTTATGCAGTAAACCAACACCAAATAAGGACTCTGATATAAGACAAAGGAAGTAAGAAGTAAAATCGTTGGAAAAACATCGCACGAAATATTGGCAACAATAATGGCGGAATTTAAATATAACAACGTTGAATATGAATGATAATAAATTAATGAAGAAGATAAATGAAAATGATGCGATAAAAATCAGGATTCGTTGCCGAATTTTCGATGATTTATGTATTATATTTCCGAATAATAGGTCAAACAATGAAAATAAAATAACAGAGTTGTCAATTAAATTGACAGAGATGTGAGATCTAAGTATTTTACATGATGATAATTGTACACATTTCAACATCGATATGGAAAAAATAACATTTAACATGTCATGTGCACACCCGAAATAAAAAATTCACGTACCCATTGTGCACACACATTGTGTGTTATTAATAAACAAATAATTGTAATAGTAATCGTCATCAATATTGTTTATATGATATTGTAAGAGTAATATTATAGATATTAATTCAACTCTATTGCCCGGAGTGCAGCGTATGATTGGGCGAAATATTGTGAAAAAAAAAATGAAAGAAAATAGTATATTGATGTTACACAAGATATTTTTTTCAATAGTTGTACGAAAATAACAACTTTTTAAATGTAATTTACGGTGATAAAATGGCTATTTTTCTGCTGGCAGAAAAATTGAGGTTATGTCTTCCCTCAAATGTAAAAGAACAAAAATGCGAATGAAAAAAAAAACAAAATTCGTGTTCTCTGCTTGGTCGATTTCATATTTTTTCAGTTTTTATGCTAGTTGAATAATTATTACCTTTTTACCAGCGTAAATAACATGAAAAAAGTCGCCATTTTCTTGCACGTATTGAAAAAATAAACAACAACAAAACAAAAGCGCAAGCTGCCGTGGTTAATTAAATAAAATAATTCAAAATATTTCATGGCAATTCGCCGCGTGGTTCTAGTTTCACATTAGGCTATTTCAATTTTGCATCAATCGTGTTAATTACATATTAATTTGTCTGACATCTGTTGAAATAATCAGACAAAAAATATGAAAAAATAAATAATAAATTTAACTATTTTTGACTCAAAATCAAATACTTCCTTATTTGCGTAATAAAATTAATCATGATTGAGTAAATAATTATAAATAGATATAAGCACAGTTAGATTACATCCACAAATGTGCATTATTATTATTATTATTATTATTATTATTATTATTTGATATATCAAAAAAATAACAAAATATATTATTGTATTAAAATATTTTATGATTGATATAATTCTTTGATGATATTTGAATATCTGAAATAAGTTTAAAAGTCGTTATACAATAATAAAATTTTAGGTTAATGTACAAACATTTTATTGAACAATGATAAATGCCTTGGGTCACTTTTAATTAATTACAATTATTCTTTGCTACTTTTTTTCACCATATTTTTCGTTTCAATTTCTTATTATTAAACGTAATATTGGCATTAATCTAATACTTAAAAATAATTGACACTTTTGAAGTTTAATTATTTAAATATAATACGTATAAACTCGATTTGAGATATTGAAATGAAAGATTTTGTGTGTCAAAGATGGCGAATAACAGGTGATATAAAAAAAGTTTAAAAAATTTTTTTCTCCATTTTGTTTTCTGATAAATATTATTTAAATAATGTCTCTTTGGTCGAGAACGCGAGTTGGGGCAAATTTGGCATGTGAATGTCCCGTTAATGAATGTAAAAGTGGAAAGCTCAATAAATTTCACGCTGCTATTATTTACATGAGAAAATTTTTTCAACAAATGGCCCTCGTATTACATTCAATAATATATTACAATGGTGAAGTTAGCACCAAGTCGTCATATATATATATATATATATATATATATATATATAAAATAATGTTTTTTTTCCACCATTAAATGTGGCAATTATTAATTTATATCTTGACCAATCTTACAAAGTCAAAATTATGTACAAATAAATTTTATCATGTCATAATTATATACAAAATGTCCCATCATTTGTTTAACTAAAGAGCATTCTTTCTTCATTGATAAAAAAAAAAAACAAAACAAAACAAAAACTAGCCAGCTATTGTTAAATAAATAATATAATAATACGAAAATTATTGTGGCTATTTAGATTTTTGATTTCCATAATCTACATAAACACGAACAACTTCGCCACTGTATTTTCGTTGGCTGGGCATGAAATAAAAATCTGGTTGTTGAGCTGACATTTGTGAATTATTGTTGCCATGACCACGAGGACGATTATTTCTACGATCTTGTGTGTAATAACTGAGCTGAGGCGGTGGTGATTGTTGTCTGGGACCTGGTGCACGTGGCAAACTGTATGTTGCTCTTGGTGGAGCAGCAGCAATAGCAGTTGTCATTTGTTGTTGATTTGTGAATTTATGTTTTTCTGTAGGATTCATCATTCCGCTTGATCTAGATATTACACGATCAGATGTTGTGTCTCGTAATCCTGGTAAATTTGAAACAGGCGGTGGTGATGCTTTTTCTTCAGTTTCAAAGCCTTCGAAACCAAAATTTGTCTTTGCACCAGCAGAATAATCCCTCCAACCATTGCTGGCAATTAAACGTTCTTGCTGTAAATTAAATTTTTATATATTTCATATATTAAAAAGTATAAAAAATTTGTTAATGAATTAATAGAAGCTGTATTAAAATATTAAATGCAATGAAATAATTATAAAGCTTAGATAGATATATTGAAGAGGTGAAAAATTTTACCTAAATTAAAGTTGGACAATATATTTGCTTCAGGATGATTGTTATAAAATTAAATATTTATATGACAATTCTACCAATTAGAAATAGTTTGGTGCATATTTGTTGGTGTGCGATGATGATCGTATTGCTCATTGAGATGATAATTTTGACGATTATAGTGTTGATGTTGTTGATGTTGATGATGATGATGATGATGATGATGGCGATGATCGTTTTGTCGATGAGAACGTGTAACTGATGTACCATGAATTGGATTGGCCGAGGCGGGAGAAGTGACCAAGGGCAGTGAGTACACTCGCTATACACCCATTGACAGTCGGGAAGAACGCAGGTCATGCAACAACAGGCAAAGCAATGAGGGGTAATGTAAGGTATAATGTGTAATTTAAATATACTTAATATAAGTTACACACAATTGATAGTAGATTTTGTTCAATAGTTGTACGAAAATAGCAATTTTTTGAGTGTAATTTACGATGATAATACGGTCATTTTTTTATTGATAAAAAAAAGTGAGGTTATGTCTTCGCACTTGTGAAAAAAAAGTCGCCATTTTCGTGCATGTATTTGGAAAAATAATTGAAGAATATTATTTTAAACCAGAGAATAAAGGTTATGTTCTGATATGATTCAATGAAAAGTATTTAATATATAAATTTTAGATTTTATTATAATGTAAAAGATAAAAATCTTTTCATTTTTATAAATTCTATGTGGGGCATTCCATGCCAACTCATCCTACCAATGAACTTTGCATCTCCGATTTCACTGAAACTTGGGCATTTTTTTCTACCCATCGAAATAGGGTGAGGTGATTTTTTTCAAAATTTTTTATCGAGCCGTTCAAAAGATATAAATTTTTGAAAATTTTTGGGTTTTTAATGTTCAAATGGCCATAACTTGGCCACGAATTGTCCGATTTGAGTCTTTTTTTTCAGAATTTTTGTTTTTTAATGAACTTTCTGGAAAATTTATGCAAAAAATTATCAATGATGAATTTGATTTTTTTTTTTAAT
>JAQQBS010000002.1:11234446-11253996 GCA_030347275.1 Microctonus aethiopoides | reverse complement strand
ATTTTTTTTCGAGCTGTCCTTTGAAGGGGACTTTTAAAACATCAAAAACTAACATTTTTTTACTCGAGACTCAAAAAACAAAAATAGTCGGTTTTTTTGCGCCACCCTAATGATTATTCAAATTTAAATGCTAAAGGTAATAGTTGAAAAATATAAACAAATTTGTATAAATTCAAGAATGAAATTTCATTAAAATTAATAAAATTATTTGCTAATTTCATCTTTAAATTTGTATCATTATAAGGAAATGAGTACAATGTGTGCCATTATCCAAGCTTATTTTGTATTCATATTTATGCTAAAAAAAAAAAAAAAAAACGTAAAATCTTTTGACATTATGCATAATATACTTGGAAATTCTATAAAATCCCAAATTAATATAAGTATAAAGTGTGAAATTTTATCATATTTTATACTTTGACCAAGTATTATATAAAGCGATATTTTATGAACTATACCAATTTCTTCCAGGCATTTTATAACATAACCTAGAAAATAATATATTATATTTTATATAATACCAAAAGTCTACATAAAGTAATCCACTATACACACCATGAAGGTGAATTTTTTTTAACTATTTATGTGTACCTACACATAATCCAAAAGAAAAAAAAAATATATATAATATGTAAATAAACAAAAAATATCCATTTTATAAAACAAAGGATTAATCTTGCATCATTGAAAAATGTAAGTAAAAAATTGTCGTCCATTATGCAATTGAAACTAAAATAAAAAAACAGAGTATTAACAAGCAAAAAAAAATTATTTTTCCAGGGTTGAAGCCGTGTCATCAGCAGCAGTATAGAAAACTTCATCTAGCTTTTAGCATGCAGATGTGGGTCATGAAGGAATTCAGTCCCATATTAAATAAATTACTAAAATAAAAAAATAGAAAGAAAAAAATATATTCTTCATTCAAATATATTTTTTTTTCTCTTTTTGTTTAATTGTTACAACATATTTTGTTATACAATCTACACTAACAACTAAAGGTAAAAATAATGAATATAAAAAAATAAACACATACCTGATGATTATGTGATAATTATTTATAATGGTTGCATTAACAATTTTCACTTTAATACAGATCCATTTACCATCTTCTGATTAGCATATCCCTAAACGCAAGGACACATTCATGGATTGTGCGTGCTTGGACTAAATATACAATTGAAAGATTTTTGTTCTGTAATAAAATTTACGTCATACAGAAAATGTATATGTAAGGAATACTGATGTATAAAGAAAGAAATATTGAGCGAAAAGCTTTCTTGTGTGTGTCGCCGACGGGGGTAAGAAGGAAAAAGGATGTACATAACGATGGAATACGACGAAAAATGTTGAAGGAAAAAATAAAAAGAAGCGGTCGATAGATGTAGTTGTATAAAAAGGAAAAAAATAAATAAAAAAAAAAAGAACAAAGCACAAAAAAATGGTTCTGAAGAGAGAGAATTATACTGAATGCATTCTTCGAGGCAGTCTTTATTTCTCACAAGAGGAAATTGCAGCACAAGTTCTTATTTAACTCAAGTCTTTATATGTTTAAATCTGAATTGGTGTTGTACGATCTATAAATCGTAAAACACAACCATTGTGTTTAGTGTAGAGCTATTTTTATTTATTTATTATTTTTCTTTTATCTTTATACACTTTGAATATGGTGAAATTATAATGAAATAGAACAAATAAATATTTTCATCGTATATAAATTAATATATCACGTGAATTATTATATTGCAAAGTATTTGATGTGAAATACCAATAATAGAAATGTAAAATTGCATAGCAACAGAATAATAAAAATGTAGTTCTGTTGATCAATAAATACCTGAGTAAATTTCAATGAATGGATATAAATTTTAATATTCATTAGAAGGTAACTTGTGTTGTAATTTACGCGTTTCAATATTTTCAATTCAACTCTGCGTATATTTTCAAATACTACGAATATATTGCAGTAATATTACATTGTTGAATAAATACAATTGTGAATAAATTACTCATTTTTATCTTTGTAATATTTTATTGTTACTTTTTTTTTTTTATTTTTATTCGTGACAATATTTTATACGTAAATTGAATTTGTACATCAATATAATGATCAATGTCAATGGCCATTTTTTATATGATATGATATAATGTATAGTTGTGCGATATGATGTGCTATGCTGCAGAGTATTATTATAACCTATAAATAATTAAAGTATTTAACAAAAGGGAAAAAAAAATATATTAAAAAAATTCTAACAAGTTTTATTTCAACATGACGACAAAATTTCTCTTTGTAATTATCGCGATAAAATCTCTGAAGTTATAACGAATCTTCAATTGCATTTTTTAATCTCATGACAAACGAATTAATAAAATTTTCCATTATTATTTATATTATTATGTTTAATTAATAATGTATTTTAATAGAAAATTTGATTGATCTTATTTGTAAATTGATTTGAAATAATAAAGACAATGTTGGATGATATAATTGATCGTTGAATAAAATAAAAGAAATGAGAATAACAAAATAAAAAAAAGCAAAAAGAAATAAAAGATATGAGAATATCAAGAGTTAATTTGATATGCGCGTGCCTCAATAAAACGAAGCTGAAATTTTATCGTAACTTTTTTTTTTTGTCTTTTACACCCTCAAGCAAATTCATCTTATCATTCTTCCGTGACTTCTACGCTTGAATAAAGGCACGTACGTGCCCGAAATCTTTGGAAAGAAATAGCACATGCATAAACGTAAAGCAAAGATTGAGAGACGGGGAAATGAGAAAGAAAACAAGAGCAGCAAAGCCGCAGAGGGTTGGGCTCATATACTTTATCAAGTATCTTAAAGCTGTGTTGGATTTCACGATAAGAAAAAAAAAAAGCGTGAAAATATGTCCTACTCTGGATTGGACAAGATCCTTTACCCCAACTCAATGATAAATTCTATCCATCAACTTTTATATTGCAATGTTATTGAATGTTATTGATATAAGTAAGTAATAAATAAATAATTGATTATTTATTTATTGCAGTTTTTAATAATAGAAATATGATAAAGAATTAAATGATGTAGGGGAAGAGTGTGGGATGAAAGAGCCAGTTTTGAAAAAGGGGATAAATAATATAAAAGAAAATAAATAATTAAAAAAACTTTTATAATAAGTGTAATTGTTTATTTTTGTAAGTGAGGTTATGAAATATTTTCCAAAATTACCGGTATTTTTGGACTTCTTTTACTATTTATAAACATAATTAAATTCGGCTCTTTTATAACACAGGCATTAAAAAAGCCACCCAATGTTTTGAAAGAGCCAGGTTCTTATTACAAGACTGAAATTTTAGGTTAACAAAGATATTATTTACTAATAATGTTAAAATATAATTTTATATCTTATATAATTATAAAACGTTTTATATAACGCAAACTCTGGATAAAATATTCACTTAAATCTAAGAAATTATCATGAAATTAGCCGTTTGAGATCAATCATTGCAATCTGACTAGGTACGATCTTTTTAAGAACTCATATAATTTTATTTGATGTATCTGAGTTTGTATCATTATTTATTTTAGATTTCTTAGTAAGAGCTTTTTTGAAGGGACCATATAAAGCTAGCTTTTTCATCACACTGCAGCCCGGCTCTTTCAAAACATATTCTCTCAAGAAACATAACCCCAAAATTTGTATGAAATTAAAGATTTGCCTGCAAAATATATATGGTATTAGAATAGGCTTAATATATCTATAAAATTATTGTATAAACATATTGCCATTAGTTTTGTCCGTATAGACGTTAAAAAACAAATAAAATGGACTCAAAAACTTACTTTTTGACTACAAAATCTTCAAATGTAAAAAAAACAAATAAACAAATGATAAAATGGCACTTTCATGCCACTCTTCCCCTACATATTGTATATTAAAATTTAGTTCCAATTATATCTAATAATTAAATTGTGGTCATTGGGGATATTCAAAAATAATAAATGCAATTAGTCGTAATATTTATTACCGATCAATTCGTAATTTTTTAATCAATGATTTCAACATTTGTTAATGTTATTTCAACAAATTATTCAATGATTACTATGATTACAGTCTTGGAGACTTATTGTTAGGACAATAATAAATTTATCAAGTCGATGTAAATGTGTAATTTAAGTCTATTGTCCTCAAAACAGTTTTGAGGTTAGAAAAAAAAACTGTATGATTTTAGTGGATCGTAAAGAGTTGGGCGTAGGAGTGATTTATTGACCATGAACCAACAACAACGCACTCGGCTCATCACACTTACGCGTGACTTGAATAAATTTTATTCGCCACAAGTCTATTGGAAAATCCGGATGTATTTTATATATTTTATATATATATATATTATACACATAAATATACGTATATTTATATTATTTTATTTATTTTTATTTTATACTTGGGTTGTTTTCAATTCTATTCACTGTTGAAAAGGAAAGAAATTTTCACAAATACATTTCTTTTTTTTTTTCTTTCTATTTACATATGATATATTAATTCTGAATAATGTACTTGTATTGACACTTTACATTAAAATTCACACTGTGATAAAAGTTTTATCTTGTTTATTAATTATGTGAGGGACATAAAAGTAAAATTCAATACTTTATTGTTGATGATTCAAAAAGGTGAGTAGACTCGCCAGAAATATCACAAATGACGGATTACCCAGTCTCAATTGTCCACCATGCTGCATTGCAGCTGGATACTCTCCTGCCATCGTGATATATAAATAAAATACATGAACAAATAATAGAAAAAAAAAATAATTAAAATAAAATATTAAATATTTTAAATAATAACTTACCATTGAGAACATGAACGGTAACAGTCTTTTCATTGGCATTACTTGGATGACATGTATAACTTCCACTGTCTGCAGGTTGAGTACGTTGTACAAGAAGATAAGACGTTGTTATTTCACCTTTTTCCGTAATTACAGAAACTCCACCTCGTGGACTGTCGTAATTAATTTCCTTGAGGAATAAAATTAAAATATATATGAGATTAAGGTCAATTGACACTTATAAACAAAGTGTTTGTTAATTATATTTTAAATTATTATTGTTCATTGTTAGCAAGTAATCATACGACAAATCGTGTTTAGCATTTATACAATATTTAAGAAGATTAATATCCAAAAACAAATGGCGAAATTGTAAATAGGAAACACTGTGTCAATGTGATCATTTTGACACAAATCCTGGTTATATGCACGCAAAATTTCATTGTTTGTTCTATTACTCACCTCCTCATTGTGGGTCCAATAAATAGCTGGCGGTGGTTCTGGACTGTGTTTCACTACACAAGTCAGATTCATCGTACTGCCTCTGTTTATGTACATTTCCGGTTCACCCACAACTGTCGTCACGGGTTCTGCAGATATTCAACCAAAAATACATATTGTCAAATGATTAATTAGTGAAATTACCATTAATTTATGCATTAATGATATAAGTTGGAAATGTTTTTTATTCTAATGTTAATTAAAACGCTGATAATTAATAGATGCTCATCATTATCATCATCAACTGTGTCAATAATTGTTTCAAACAAGTTTAATACAATTTCAATTGTTGTTTAATTTCATAAATATCTCATGTAAATACGTTGAACTTTTTATCTTTATTTATGATATTGTTTATAACATGGGGAAATTTATGTAAAACTAACCAACAACAGACAGATGCATTGAGTGACCGATGGGTGGTGTCGTGGACACTTGACACTCATAAGTTCCTGAATCGCGAGGTTGTGGATACTTCACTTCAAGTGTCCAATCCTCAGTACGTGGAAAATGTGATGCCACAAACCTTTGGTCAGATGTGTATGTATCTACGCCCACGGTAAGCAAATGAATATCTCTGTGCCTTACCCATGATACCTGAAATAATAAACAATTTTATCTATCATTTGATAAATAATTTAAGGACGTTCATTCATGAGACTTTTTAGTAGATAAAATTTTTTTGTTTTCAGTTTTGATAAGTTAAATCATGTAGCTATCTACCCTTGAAATTTCAAGACACCTTATCGATAATTTAAGAAAGTTATTAAAGATCAAAATTCAAATTTTTAACATAGAGCCTTATGGAGAATTAGCATTTTTATGTATTTAAAATTACAAAAAGTATATTGTAAGAGTAGATACAATAATAAATAAAGTTTAAAAATATTCTTTGAAATATGTAGTTTATATAACTCTACAAAAAAACAGGTGTTGACGAATGTTTGAATTAAATATTAATTATTTTAATAAAGATAATTAAAACTGTTTTGGTAAATTTGTAGCCATCTTGAAAACTGGCAACAGCGCGCAGTAACGAAATATACACGTATGCACATACACATTGAAAGTGTCAAAACATAACATAGGCACTGTTGCCAAATTTATTTAGCAATTCAAATGACGTCAAATCAATTGTTAATGTGGATTAACTGATTTTTTTAAATAAATACCTTGAAATTAATTGGTACATATAAGAAATAATTATAAATCTTTGTAAAATTATTAATATATTTTACAAATTGTTTCAAGCCTCGAATAAATTTTATAAAAAGTTAGTACTCATTTGACTCTAGCGAAGCGAATGAACGTCCTTTCGGTCGTTTTTAAATAAATTCCTGTGACTCCCATTTTGAGGTTATGATCTATATCGTTTGTTTAAATTATATCTATTAATTAATTTGTGCTTATTGAAGATTTCAAAAAATAAATGTAATTATTCAGAATATATATTAGCTATCATGAGATTTATATATACATTTCTGTTTTGGGAAAATGTCTACAAAAGAAGAAGTGTCTTTTAGAAGAAATGACTTTCGGGTAGTAAGTGTCTCAGTGCCATCTGTGGGCAGATTACCGATTCAATTTAACGACATCTCTCAGGGATGATTTGACGATTTATTTAAAGGTCCAAAGCAGTAATATATAAATGGAGGATCAGCAATAATATTAAATAAATGTCATCTTTTTATGTGAAATAATATATCACTTAAGGCCAACATAATATATATGTATATATTTTTATACATATATTCGACGTATCTATTTATGTGTCATGGCTGCAAGTGAATACCACCGATAGTCCATAAAATGATAAGCGTAAGGACATTACTAAATTCCTATCGTTATATATATATATCTCCAATAAATCAATTTAATCTCATAATTGATCTTTAATGCAACAAAGAATAATAATCACCCAATATTCACATATGTTTTATCCAATACGGGATTTATCTGCCGCCATTTTAATAAATTATATCATCGAAATTAATTACTGATGCAGAAAATCCGAATTTAATATTGATACAATTGTACGAATGTATATTTATTTATTTTTAGGTTATCCCAGTGCATTATTTTTTACATTAATTCATTTTGAGGTTATCCCAACGCAAGAGTGGGTATTATTTTTCATACTCATTTATTTTGAGGTTATCCTAATACACAGAGGTAAATATCATTTTTACTCATAAATTATTATATATGGTTTAATGATTATTTAAATATTTAATACAGAATTATTCACCGTTTATAAATGAGCTATAATTTCTGAATCGTTTTTTCAAAACACAAAATTTTATTTTATCACTGCTATATATTTCAATATATGTATAATTTTATCTAACCATGCAATTTATCTGTAGTTATTCATCATCATAAGATATATTTTTCAACGTTATATTCACAAATTATTCAACTTGAATTTAATGATAATTAGGAAAATGAATAGCTGTACGTTGTGAGCTTACGCGTATCAAATAGCCGTTTCTGTGAAACTAATGAAGTATAAGCTCCATTTTCACACTGATATTGCTCCCTCAAGAATACATTTAGAAACAAGAATCAAGTTTACACCAGTATTTGTGTGTGTATGTCAGAGTTAATAATGACAAGAGCAAAACTGAATTATAAAGAAATATTTCTATAAATATATATATTATAATAATTTTATCAAATTAAATCCTACAAAATTTAACCTATAAAAATTCATTCAAATAAATCACTTCAACCAAATCAACCTTGTAATATTTAAAATCCATTCATCAATAATTATTTATCATTATTCTTCAATTGAAAATTATACTTACTATATTAATTGTTTCAATTAAATATTTATTCGTAACAATTGTTAATTACTCTATACTCAAATTGAATAACAATAATTCCATATAAAATACTACAAATTGACATTTATTTAAAACGAATTTTATTTGTAGCTCAGATTTCATTAATTTATTCATTTTTTTTTTTTTAGGTTATGGCAACAATGATAATAACGCAATATATTATTCATACTTGAAACAAGAAGCTAAATATTTTCATGAATTCATTCTATAAATAATCAGCTTAAATTTTGGAATAACCGTTACTGTATTCTTATATATATACAGACAAGTCTGTACACGTTTGTGTAATTTATCATTAGTGATGCGCTAATATTAAAAGCTCTTTTGCGATCGCATTACAAAATTATATATCAGCACTATTTTCATTTACAATAAACAACATCGATTATATGTACAATGTACATATATATCTACCTGTATATAACATGTATATGTATATATATATGTATATATATATACTCTATACATATAATTAGCGTATACAGTGTAAGCCAATTCTCTTGGAAACCACAACTCGACATTTAATCTCCATTTCGTTTCATAAACACATGTTATGATTAATTTTCAAATTCCGAGTATATATATACTGTTTAGCTATGTATATACCATATTCAAATATGTACATTTTATATATTTAAATTAAATATTACCCAATTTAATACGGAATAAATATTAATTGGATTATATTTCACGCGAAAATATTTAATGGAATTATTGAAAATTTTGCAATAGAAATTTAAAAATATTAAATATGTTTAAATATTTTGAAATATTATGTGAAAAATAAGTGCAATGTAGAATATGGCGAGTATAAAATGAACAGGAAGAGTTAATATGCATTGTGGAGAATAATATAAAAATATATGAAAAATAAACTAATTGACAAAATAAAAATATAAAACAATGTGATAACAAAGAAAAAGTTTTTACAATAGTATTGTATTATATTATCATACATGTGTAATACACAAAACCACAGTCATTATTTTTTTTCATATGTATAAACAGAGAGATAAGCAGATTTTATTTTTTTAATTTTAATTTCAATTTTTTTTTTTTTTTACGCCAACAAGTAACACATATTGGATTGTCTGTTTTACATTCACCAATATATATAATTCCTCTACTTTCTCTCACAACCCTCTTTTGCTAATGGACTAACCATGTATTTCCATTTTATGTTTTAATTTATTTTTACTTTTCTACTTTTTTTTTTTTCATCCTTTCATTTTTTTTTCTTCTTCATCTTCTTCGTCTTTACAAATGTTAATTGGACAGACCATTATGGAAAATAATCAAGATAATGTTACGTCGTGATTTTAAAGCTTCTCTACCTGACTTGTACAATTTTCTATTATTGCTTTTCAGATAATATTTCAAGAGAATTCATTAATTGTTAGTACAATTCCACCACACAACTTCATCACTAATTTCTCATTAATCTTTACCTATCAATAGCGGACTGTCATTCAATGTTTTAATATACCTAGAGCTTTTGAATTGAGATCGCAAATATAAACTATGTAACTGCAGCAAACTCACAGAATAATTTGTGTTCTAAAAGTTTTTGCTTATTTCAAAATGTAACAAAATGATTGAATACAATTTCTGTTTATATAAATATAGTTACTGGTGTATATTATATATCAAAAGAGCTTTTATTATTAGCTTTTGTGACAGTACTCTCATTAAAATACATTCATTGCTTAAATATTAATTAATATTTATTTATACTTGATGAACGAGAGGAAGAAAAATTGCGATGAAATATAGTTGAAAATTATATATATTAATACACATTTATCTTATTATAAATAATTCTATTGATTGTTTTAATAGATATTCGTTCGGACAAAAAAAGTCTTGAGTACAATTCAAAGGTACTTGAGTTTAAATTTCAATTGAAGTAGCTATTAATTGACATTATATACCTCTTGAATTATTAGTTTTATATTTTTCTTGTGATCATTTGTTTGAGTGTGCCATTTTCAGGCGATTTTTTTTTGTTTGTAGAAAAAAATAGGATGAAAACTTACTGGATGGTGAAAATAAGAGCCTGATTGAAGCGGAGCTCTTAATTTTAATATTTTGAGGTGATTTCTCGTCATAATTTTCGTTTTTCTATTTAAATAACATGGGAAATTTTTTTTTTTTTTTTTTTTTTTTTGGATTTTTGTAGCTCCGCATTTGGGCTTTATAGAGATGAGCTCATAGATGGTTCTTGTGGGGAATCGAACGCTCTACAAAAAAGGTCTCTTGTAGTTTTTTCATAGAGGCAGCCATTTTAAAGATATTCAAACTCAAAGTTCAAAATGTATTTTCGTATCGATTTATTAACAAAAAAGTCAAAATTTTATAAATTTTGAACTTTGAGTTTGAATATCTTTAAAATGGCTGTCTCTATGAAAAAAGTGCAAGAGACCTTTTTTGTAGAGCGTTCAATTCCCTACAAAAACATCCTATGAGCTCATCTTTATAATGTGCAAATGCCGAGCTACAAAAATCCAAAGAAAAAAAAAATTTTTTTCCCATTTTGTTCAAATAGAAAAACAAAAATTACGATAAAAACTAACCTCTAAATATTGAAAATTAAGAACTTCGCTTTAAACAGGCTTTTTTTTTTCATCGTCAAGTAACTTGAGTGAAATAAAAAGTTGCCAAAAAATGGCACACACTAATATATAAATACAGACCAAACTTTTTTGTAATACTTAAAATAAAAAACTGCAGTTTTATAGATTTAAAATTCTCACTATAATGTTAAAAGTTATGTTGAATTCAGTATGATGAAATCGCAATAACTGTACATGTTATACACAGCTCGTATATTATATTTAACTTGGAATTTTTCTATTGCTCATTGCTTCAATAATTTATTTCACATTACGAAAATATATATTGCAATAATAAATCCAACAAACTTTGATATTTCCTTTATATAATTATATTCATATAAATATTTAATATCTTTCCTCATTTTTATTCAACTTATTCCTACACTTTATAAAATATTCAACATTTATTTAATTCCCCCAGTTGTATATGACAACATAAACAATTATATTTTTAATTTATTTTACGAATTTTTCCTTTTTTTTCCACTTTGCACTGGTAAATATCCTGCAGTTGTATATCAGATATCAATTTCTTATCTGTATATATATGTATTTTATACGTGCATTGGTTCTTTATGCTGACACGTATACGTTTAGACCTTTAGATATTTTCAAATATTAAAACGGAATAAATATATTGCACATGTCATGTCGTACCCGACCCATTTAAAATATACAGAATAGAAAGTCACTTCTACTTCTATGACCCTTCTGCTTTTTCGTTTCAACTATTTTTTTATATAATATTCTAGCAAGGAATATAACCTCAAAGTACGAATAATATTTTTTCCACGCATCAAATTGAACAGCGATATATATTAAACTGCGAAAAGAGAAATATTTTTCAAATTCTCAGAAAACTTTTTTTTATTTATTTTTTACGTTCTATCAATAACGGATATTTTTTAAATAAATTTATTGGGTTGTTATACTTATGTATATGGGATGGCAAATGGGAAGTTGAGGTTCAATTAATCAATTTTTATTTTAAAATGAAGGCAGGAAAAAAAATTATGAAAATATATATTTAAATTTAGTGAAATTGTCATTTTTATTTTAAATTGGTTCTAGTTGAATTTAAAATTTTCACGAGGTAATTATTCTTATTTATGTTTTGAAAAAATGACACAATTTTACTAGGGGATGAATTCGGGATAATATTTGATTCGAATTAAAATTTAAAATTTAATGCAAATGAATAATTTATAAAATATTAATGGGAAATATTTCCGAAAATAATTTCTCAGATAAATTTACAGAATAATTATCAAACCATTTTTGAAAATTATATATATAAATTTTAACATTTATTATTTTACAAATTTAAATGAAGATGTTTTTTTAAAAATATCTATCATTAATAATTATTTAAAATATAAATTAAGGACGTTCATTCGCCACGCTAGAGTCGAATGAGTACTAACTTTTTATAAAATTTATTCGAGGCTTGAAACAATTTGTAAAATATATTAATAATTTTACAATGATTTATAATTATTTTTTATATGTACCAATTAATTTCAAGGTATTTATTTAAAAAAATCAGTTAATCCACATTAACAATTGATTTGACGTCATTTGAATTGCTAAATAAATTTGGCAACAGTGCCTTTGTTATGTTTTGACTCTTTCAATGTTATGTGCATATGTGTATATTTCGTTACTGCGCGCTGTTGCCAGTTTTCAAGATGGCTACAAATTTACCAAAACAGTTTTAATTATCTTTATTAAAATAATTAATATTTAATTTAAACATTCGTCAACACCTGTTTTTTTGTGGAGTTATATAAACTACATATTTCAAAGAATATTTTTAAACATTATTTATTATTGTATCTACTCTTACAATATACTTTTTGTAATTTTAAATACATAAAAATGCTAATTCTCCATAAGGCTCTATGTTAAAAATTTGAATTTTGATCTTTAATAACTTTCTTAAATTATCGATAAGGAGTCTTGAAATTTCAAGGGTAGATAGCTACATGATTTAACTTATCAAAACTGAAAAATAAAAAATTTTATCTACTAAAAAGTCTCATGAATGAACGTCCTTAACTGGAACAAATTTCAAATAATATTATAACATTTTCTCTCAATTAATAATAATATACTTTTATAATTTTTGTCCCTGCTATGATTCCAAAAATATATACAAATAATTATACTTATTACTTTACTGATGATCGCGAGTTTGCCACAAAATATAATAAACAAACAAACTTTATTATAAAATCAAGTTTATATATTCATTCCTGAATATCCATTGTGGGTAATAAATAAATTTTATTACAATAAAAGTTTTGGTTCTTCTTCACAAACCATTCTGAATTCCAAATTCCACTGAGCTTTTATACACCTACATATATAATATTTAATATTCAATAAAACAATAATAAAAAATTTCATCATACAGTTGGTTTGTTTGAGAAAATATTGATATCTTAATAAATTATTTGTCATTAAAACTCACCGTACGATCTCCTAAATTCCTCACACGACATTTAAGTATCGCCGATTTACCAACGAGAGCCGTTACATTTTGAGACGCAGCTATGACAAAATAAGGTCCACGATCCAGTGGCTCCAGGTCGATATCTTCATGACTTTCTTCAATGTTAGTACATCGGACAGGTCCTTGGACTTGAAAAGAATTATATTTCATTGTTTATTTATTCATATAATTATTTCATTATATAAATAATTAATGATTATAGTTGAAAAACTCCAAATAGCGGCCATTTAAATTTCCATTTATATAAATAGCTGTTATTAATTAAAAGCCAATTATAAATAAAAAAAGTTTTGAAAATTTAAAAATGACCGTTAATAGAGGTGGCCGCTATTGAGAGGTAATGAATAAATAAAGTTTTTATTGTTTCAGAATGATAATATAAATAAATAAATAATATGCAATCAGAAGTTTGTTGATTACCTCTCATTAGCGGCCACCCTCTAAATAGCGGCCACTCAAATTTTCATTCATAAATATCTGTCGTTAATTAAAAGCCAAGTAATAAAATAAAAAAAGTTTTAAAAACTAAAAATGGCCGTTATGGGAGGTGGCCGCTATTGAGAGGTGATGAATAAATAGCGTTATTATTGTTTCATAATGATAATGTAAATAAATAAATAAAATATTCTGCAACCCGAACTCGATTGATGATTACCTCTCATTAGCGGCCACCCTCTGAAAAGCGGTCATTTTTCTTAAAAGCTCGAAATTTTTTATTTTTCTTAAAATTTATTCTTGAATTTCACTTAATAAATGAAAAATTTTGATGACCGCTATTTGGAGGGTTTACTTTAATTATATTAATTTTGATGTATTTTATAATTATCAGTGCAAATATCAATATATAATAATAAACTTTGCACATTTGCGGAATATTATGTAGAATGTTCAATCACATTGATTTATGTCAATATAAATATTATTTGTTTGCTAACAACCAATCGTATGTGATTGACAAATAAAATATTTTGTTCATATTTAATAAAATCAATTAATCAATTTCATATAATAACGCTCAAAACATATTATACTTAATTAAAAAAAAAAATATTCCTGTGTAATTTATATACGTTAATTTAAATTTCAAGTCGTTGCAAAACTTACCGGCAAATATAAGACCAATTGTTAAGAGTATGCTCCACATTTTTAATTCCTTCGCGATATTAATTTTGATTTGTTTATTTATTTAATTATTTATTTATTTATTTTAATGGAAATTTATCTAGTCGATCATAACCTCAAATTGATATATTTTCATTAGGACTTGTGTCCATCACCCTCAACACCATTGTTCGATTAATATTTTTCATTCCCAGAAAATTCATTTAGAAAACTTGAAAGCTCAAAAATTTTAATAATCACCACTGAAAGCTTTATGACACGTTGATGAAGAAGTTTATTAAAATACTTTTTGTACTTTGGCTTTTGCTATTTCGTCAACTTGTCTTTAATATACTTTTTTTTATTTTATCAAATTCCCCACAGTGAAATTAATTCCCCATAAATTATTTCCGAATTCCGTTATTGCATTTTTATATTATAACTATCTCTCTCAATTATTATAACTACGCATTCATAACCTATTTATTATATATTTTAATATTATAATAAAATTGTATTTTGTCATTGTATATTTATTGATATATTAATTAATTACGTGATTGACACTTTCGTTGAGATATTTTCACATCTGCCAACCAACATTCCACATCGTATTGCCCTGCCCGTACTCGAACCCAAATCCCAAAGCCCAACAATAATTTATTCACCATATTTAAATAAATTTATTACTTTTCAATAAACAACAACCAAAAAAATCATTCAATCCAACAGTAAATAATTAATCACTAACAAAAATTCTTCCATATTTATATCAACACTTTATATATCAAATACAAAATAATTCAATAAACAAAAAAATGAAATAACCAATAATCCTTGAAAGAAAAATAAAGAATCAATAATATTTAAATATTAATTCATAACACAGTAACATTATTAATAATTAATACCAATAGAAGTGTATTAATAGTTGGGAAGAAAACCGTTATTCAACCTAAATTTTAAGCTGACACGTTGAAACAAGTACGAACTAGAACCGCGACTGGAGGGTAAAATGTGTGAGGTGAATCATCCCCTCCCAGTTTGGCAGGAGTTGGCTCGCCCCAAGAGTGGGTGGGAAATTTTGTCGAACGAGAGTTTGAAGGTGGAATGAGAGATAAAACATAATGCGCATGCGCAAAACAGTTGACACGCACTGTTCGCCAATTACCAATAGAACTTTATACATATATCTATGCAGCCTATGCATATATATATATATATATATATAAATTTATTAGAATGTTAGTATGTATATGTATAGGTTATATATACACACCACATTACAACTTTTCTAGATGATGTTAATTAACCGCTCAATTATGATTTATTATAGGTTAGTTGTTTTCATGAATTCTCATATTAATTTAGTATTAATTAATTTTAATACAATAATTGGCCGTGTAATTAATAGCAAATGAATTATATGAGCTTTTGAAATACAGATATGGATTCACATAAAGCTTTTTGATTTTCATATCAACTATCTGTATATGTATATAATTTATTTATTTATTTATTTATTTTTATTTTTGATTTGAAATAAAATAATATGAGATAAAATATTGGAATAAATTCGATTCGTAAACTTTTTTTTTTATTGGTTTATATTTTTTTAGTACATTCAATAGAATAAAAAAATAAAAGCTTGATATTTTGAGAGGAGAAGTTTGATGAAATGAAATGAATTTGAATTTATTTAAATAATACATATTTGAATGTATAATAATGTGGATTTATTTATTTAATTTATTATTGATCAAAATTAAATACATTTTTGGAATTAAATAAATATTATTTAATATTTCATTTCGATGATTGAAATAAAAATTTGATCAAAATTGGAGATTTTTTTTTTCTTTTTTTCTGAATGTTTGTAGAGGAATATAACCTCTAAATAGCGGTCATGAAGTTTGGAGCATTTAAAAAAATATAACCACCGTTTTTTAAATATCGATAATAGAAATAAAGTAGATATCAGCAGTACCGACGTATGATTTTGTAGGTTATGTTATCAGATAATCAGAAACGAAAGCTATATATAAATAAATAAATATATGTATTATGTATATATTGCTTGCGTGTCGAGTTAAAATATATATTAATGTATATAATGATTGCAATGACGAAATAATTAAGCAATTTTATCAATTAATTTACATATAATTATTTATCAAGATTAACGACAAAATGGACGAAAGTGTTCGTCGTTGTTTGAATTTACTCGATGAAAATGATACGCAAATACGAGAAAATGCTTTACGAATATTGTTAAAAATCTGTGACAATATAATCAAACATCCAGAAGTATCAAAATATCGAAGAATTCAAGTAGCAAATGCAACGATATCTGAAAAACTTTTGCCAGCTTCTGGTGGCGTTGAGTGTTTATTTGAATTGGGTTTTATCGAAGTATAAATAAATTTATATACATATATAATATAAATAATATATTTATGATATTGAAATTTTTGATATGTTGAATATTTTCAGGATGGAGAATATTTTTTACTGCCTTCAAATGCCTCGATATCTCGAGTGGAAAATATTGAAAAATCACTTCGTGAATTGTGGAATAAAAAAGTAACATTTACACCAGTGAATCCTATTGATGAATCCAGTGGTACTAAACGAAAAATTCCACAGCAACCAAGTTTCTTTCAAACAATTTCCGATGCATTCCACAGCGTTTTACGATATGAAGATAAAGAGCTTCAAGAAAAAACAAAACGTTTTATACCAATTGTTAAACTCCAATTGGCAGCGATTAAAAATCTTAGAGTTATGCAAAAAAAAATTAAACTTGATAATCATGATGGTAATGATGAATTTTTAATAGAGGATTTATTCTTGGCTGAATTATTATATTGGTTTAAAAATGAATTTTTCACATGGGTCAACAGCCCAATGTGTAATTCATGCTTCAATCCATGCAGCTTTGATAGAAATGAATTTGTCCGTGATGCTAAAATATCACGAATTGAAATTCATAGGTATAATAATTTTATAAATAAATATATAAATAATAAAATGAATAACGTTGATGATAATTGAATATAACTAAATTAAATTTAGATGTAAAAATTGCGGAAGAGAGGAAAAATTTACCAGATACACAGATCCAGAAATACTTTTAACAACGAGAAAAGGTCGATGTGGCGAATGGGCAAATGTTTTCACCTTAATGTGTCGTGCACTTGGATACGATGCAAGAATTGTCCATGATAAAACTGATCATGTTTGGACAGAAGTATGGTCTATTGCAACTAAACGATGGATTCATACTGATCCATGTGAAAATGCAATAGATTGTCCGTTACTTTATGAAAAAGGTTGGAAGAAAAAATTATCATATATTATTGCTTATTCACGAGATGAAATTCAAGATGTTACTTGGCGTTATACTAGAATGCAAGAAGCTGTTGTAAAACGTCGTAATATATGCTCTGAGAATGATTTATTAGCGTTAATACAACGTTTAAATAATGAAAGACAAAATTCACCGAGATTTAGTGAGGTTAGGAAACGTTTTGTCGTTAAACGTCGATTGATGGAACTTGCTGAATTTTTACAACCTCCACCTGGATGTAAAAAACCATCAGATGATGATGATGATGATAATAATAAATATGGTGGACGAATTTCTGGTGATACTTCATGGCGATTGGCTCGTGGAGAATTATCGGTATAATTTATTTAAATTTATATTCTATAATAATTGCCTTGAAATTTTTATATTTTCAGTTTTCTATAAATTTTTTTTTTTTTTTAATGTAATTGTTACAGGAGGTGAATGAAGCATTTGTATGGAAGATTCCGTGTGATTTAAATGTTTTTCAATTGCGATATTTTATTGTCAAAGATTTATATGATGTTCGCGATGAGAATGATAAAATTTTAGAGATGAAAAATTGTTGGAATAAAGGTGTGGAAATTATTGATGGTGGTATACATAGAAATGTTGAAAATGATTGGAAAATGGTATACTTGGCAAGATCATCGAGTAATACAACTGGAAAAATAATATGGAGTGTTGAAATACCTGATGATATCATTGAAATTAAATCATTTGAATTACGTACAACTTGTACAACTTTTAATAATGCCATTGTCGAATGGTCAATTCAAAGTGTAAATCGTGATGATAGTAATACAATATTAACAATATCCAATTGTGAATTGTTTAAAACAACGGAATTGAATAATGCAAGGAAGATTAGTGTGATTGCTAAATTATCAGGAGGAGATGGGGATAATGCATGGCAACACGCGCAACTTTTTCGTGAACCAATTAATGCTATTGATAAATGTTCTTTAATGATAACAATAAAATTGAATTAATATGCGAAATAATATTTAGGTTATGAATTTAATTCTATAGTAGAAAATATGATTATATTACTTTTTCATTTTATTTAATTAATTTTTAAAATAAATTATATTCTAAAATTTTTCATATTTATTTATTTGAATTCATTTTTTTAGGTTATCCAAATATTTATTAATTGCGGAACAAATATATATGAATTGGACCACAATAAATAATTAATGTATGAATTATATCTATTTCCATTGAATATTAAGAAATCTTTATAAATAACAATTTAATTGTTTAATTGTTTAATTTAATAAAATCATCTCATGAACTTTAAAATATTTGTTTTACAATTAAAGCATAATATATATTTAATATATAATAATATAATTTATATGCGGAATAATATTTATTTTATGAATTTAATTCTATAAAAGAAAACATAATTACATTACATTTTCATTTCATCTAATCATTTTGTAAAATAAATTATATTCTAAAGTTTTTCTCATAAATTTATTTCTTGATAAATTTCACATAACCTAAAAAAAAAAAACTGTTTAAGATAAAACAATCAATTGCGCACTTGATTAATATTTTTATTGTCAATCAAAACAATTAAATATCCACAATTAATATTATTAATAATTCAAATGATGTCGAATGATGATGAATTTACAAAATGAAAGAAATAGTCAAATGAATAATAATAAAAAAAAAAATTCTAACCGTCTAGGTATATAAAATTAAAATTATCATTAATATATATTAGGGTGGCGCAAAAAAACCGACTATTTTTTTTTTTTGAGTCTCGAGTAAAAAAATGTTAGTTTTTGATG
>JAQQBS010000002.1:11201052-11234346 GCA_030347275.1 Microctonus aethiopoides | reverse complement strand
GCTCATTTTTTGGTCACCTTGAACAGTATTTTCATTATAGTAAAAGAAAAAAAAATTCAAAGTTTCATTTGGCCCACTGTATATAATTAATTTAAAAATAATAAATAATATTTATTTATTACCCACCAAAGAAATTGAGTGTAACAACGCCTCTTTGTGATCTATGACCATGATACTTTAATTCATCTTGTTTATAAAAATCTTGCACACTTGCTTTACTTCTTTCCAATCCACTGGGAGGTTGATGAATATATTTACCAGGCTCTTGACCCTTAGCCCAAATAACTTGCATATCACCATCAACAATATTATAATCAGTAAAATCATTCGTTGTAAGTGGCTTTCGAAAGACAATTGTCGTTACGCCGTCTTTTTCAAATCCCATTGCAGCAGTTAAACTGTCTTTGCCACCCCAAAATCCATCGGGCTGTGGTGTTGAACGATCACGAGTATAATAATCACCAATTCGATGAGTATTTTTGTTAGCCATCCCGACAACAATGTCCGTGCAATCCATTGGATTAAAATCGTGCTTGGGTGTGTATTTATGAACTTCTGGTCTCGTCGGTGCTTTTTCATAAAATACAAACAAACTAGTTTAATATAAAAAACATAATTCAAAATAAGAAAATGAAATGATTGTTTAAAAATAAAAAAACAAAAACCATAACCGTCATACCGTAGTTATTTTTATATACATCAATGATCATACGCACGTATGATGTCTATTGAAAATTTATTAATACTAATTGACTTGATACTGTGATGATAAATATAATATACTGTGATTCTAATAGCGTACATTGTTAAATTATTACCTTTACTTGCCCCTGACTTGACGCTAACCTCTGGATCCACATTTTTTGTCACGAGACTCGATTCAAAAGGTGAATTAATATTGGAAATTGAATCGGTTAATATTGGTTCAGGATGAGAATTAGGTTCAGATTTTGGTTCAGCAATTGATTCAGGTTCGGATTCAGGTTCAGCGATTGATTCAGGTTCGGATTTAGGCTCAGAAATTGATTCAGGTTCGGATTTAGGCTCAGAAATTGATTCAGGCTCGGATTTAGGCTCAGAAATTGATTCAGGTTCGGATTTAGGTTCAGATTTAGGCTCAGAAATTGATTCAGGTTCAGAAATTGATTCAGGTTCGGAATTAGGTTCAGATTTAGGCTCAGAAATTGATTCAGGCTCGGATTTAGGTTCAGAAATTGATTCAGGTTCGGATTTAGGTTCAGAAATTGATTCAGGCTCAGATTTAGGTTCAGCGATTGATTCAGGTTCAGGAGAAGATTCAGCGATGGGATTTGGCTCAGAAATAGGTTCAGATTTGAATTCAGCATTTGGTATTTGATGAGATCTTGATTCAGTAACGGAGAATTTAAATTCGGATTTTGGCTCGGGAGTTTGTTCATTTGTAAATATTTTTTTTGACTCTATTGATTTGGAATTGGATTCAATATGTGATAATGGATTGGAGGTAGATTGTTGTTCGTTGAAATTCTTGGTGCTAAATTTGAGTTGTAATTGTGGTGTAGGTTCTGATAGCCGATCAAGCTCATAAGAAGACGTTTCTGGTACACTGACGTTGGGCTCTCCTGTGCAACAAAGCAACAACAGGCATGCAAACTATTTTACCAACACCATTGTGCATAGCTACAAACATTTTATGTTTATACAATATATTTATATAATATACAATGTTAAAACTGTATAATTATACTGTAATTTAGACTACAAGTCGCAGATAATATAATAATGAAAAAATACTTTTCGGTTATAAAATTGATTTAAATTTATCAACCAAAATAATTTATAAATACAATAAATAAATGTTAATTCTAAATATCCAATTGCCTTGTGCTACTGTACAAAATCAATAAATAATATGATATACCATCATATATATATATATACTTTTTTGGTAAAATTTATTCATTGCAATAATTTATTGAAATATTTGAAAATAATTAATTTTAAATTAAAAAGAAAAATAGAATTAAATAATTTTTAATTGACTCACCGATTGGTTCCGCAGTTGCAGACTCTGATGATCTTCTTTTACGACCTTGAATAATAAATTATTATTAATATATACATTAAAAATAATTTTTTAATTAAATCAATAGATAAAATGATGAAAAACGAACCGTGTTTTGTGCTAACTTTATATGTAACACTTGTTTGCACAGTGATATCACTGCCAATTCTCGGTGTGACAATTTCAGCGTGAATTTGTTTAGCAGAACGTCGTCTGGCTGATGATTTTGATTGTTGTGGCTCTGCTGTGGATACACTTAAAGTTCGTGATTGTAATCCAGATATTGTGTCAAATTGCGAATGAATTTTCGTTTGTCCGACAGTTTGTTTTGATGATACTTTTGAAATCATTGGATCGGATTTTGGTTCTGGTTGAGGTAACGGTTCTCCTGTAACTCTGCCATGAATTTCAGGAAATGCACGACAGGCAGGCGTTAAATTACTCGGACGCCAACCAACTGCAACCCATGACGTTGAATTTACCACCATAACACCCTCTAATTCATTAGTGTCTTGAATAATTCTCCAATAAAATAAAAAATCATCGGAAAAACGTTTCATTGTGTAACCATCGAGATCAATCTCCAGTGTTTTAACCGTTGATCCTGTAACCATGTATAATTATATAATAATTATATTAAAAAATCGTAATTGTAAAAAGAATTGTAACCGTGAGATTATTTTAATTACAATTGTTTATAGAGAAAATATATAAACCATTGTCCAAATGGTTCGTTCTTTATTTTATTTTATTTATTTCTACATACATTTATGACCCAGATACTCAGGTTTTTAAGATAAATAAAGCAGAATACACTCGATGAGAAATGGAAACTCACTTTTGTTGCAACCTGGCCCGTACCATCCAACGTTGCAATAACAATGTTTTGTAGGTGAAGTTGTGCCGCCATTATCTATACAAAAACCTTGATTCCCACAATCTGAATCGTCGAGACAATTTTCTTTAAATTCACATCGTGCACCGTGATAAAATTGATCACATCTACATCGTCCAAGTAAATATCTGCCGTGTCCACTGCAGTCTTCGCGATAAGTTCTCCTATCGATGACCTATAAAATAAGAAAAATAAAAAATAATAATTAATATGACAAAATGAATGAAAAAAAAAATTAGGCTTTTTATTTTATGGTATGCGCACTTACATCGATATCAGCACAGGACCAAAACCTGTAATTTGATCCCCACTCTTCAGCTTCACGAAGTAGTCTGACTGTGCAATCGGTGCAGGTGAAATTTGTCGGCAATTCCACTGGATAACTTTGTGCTCTTTAAAATATATTTACGTATTTTATTAATATTTGATTTAATATTTTTACATACACTGAGAAAATTATTTCAAGCAATAAAGTTTTTTAATAATTCTATTTTTTTTTTTTGTTTGTTAATTTTGTTTTATTCAGTGTATTATAATTGTGTCATGTAAATTATTTCTAGTGAATATTTTGGTAGTTAAATTATTACTATATTTATATATAAATTATTATAAAAAAAATTTTCAAATATTTTGTAGTTAAAAAAAATACAAAAAGGAATTATTACAGTAATTAATATCGCTATTAAAAAATGGGGGTTGATGGTAGAAGGGTGAAAATTAAGGGTTATATGTATTTTTAATGCCAAATCATAAAAAAATAAAAATAAAAAATTTTGACCAAAAAATAAAAAAATAAATTTTTTTATCGAATATACATAAAAAATTTCATAAAAATCGCTCAAACCGTTTCGGAGGAGTTTGGTTACTAATGCTGTGACACGAGAGTTTTATATATAAAGATTATCTATTTCTATTTTTTTTTTTTTTTGTTTATTAACAATTGTTGTTAATTAAACTTACGTCACGTCTCCTTCGACAAATTCAGTTTGTTTTGTTACAGGTGTGAGATCTACAAGTGGTCGATCGAGAGCATCCAGAATTTGCAATTTAAAGCCTCCCTATTATCACATATAAAATATTAATTGAATAATTAATATATACATTGTTATTATTCAATAATTATTTAGCAATAAATAAACAAATAAATTAATTTATCAATAAATCAAAAAAATTTTTTTTAGCATCTATTATTTGTTTATATAGATACTTAATTATTTAATTAATTAATTAAATAATTTATTAAATAATTATTTAACAATAAATAAACAAATAAATTAATTTATCAATAAATCAAAAAATTTTTTTTTAGCATCTATTATTTGTTTATATAGATACTTAATTATTTAATTAATTAATTAAATAATTTATTAAATAATTATTTAACAATAAATAAACAAATAAATTAATTTATCAATAAATCAAAAAATTTTTTTTTAGCATCTATTATTTGTTTATATAGATACTTAATTATTTAATTAATTAATTAAATAATTTATTAAATAATTATTTAACAATAAATAAACAAATAAATTAATTTATCAATAAATCAAAAAATTTTTTTTTAGCATCTATAATTTGTTTATATAGATACTTATTTAATTAATTAATTAATTAAATAATTTATTAAATAATTATTTAACAATAAATAAACAAATAAATTAATTTATCGATAAATCAAAACTTTTTGATAAATTTGTTTTTTTTTCATCTATTATTTGTTTATATAGATACTTATTTAATTAATTAATTAATTAATTAATTTATTAATTATACACAATGTGTATATTTATACACAATACAAAATATTAATTAAATACAATGTACATTGTAATTAATTAACTTACATTCAATTACCAATAATTTTATTTAAAAAGTAGAATTAATTATATCGTAATAACATATTGAATTACTCAAGCTTGAATAAACGATTTAAAAAAATACCGTTCATATTTAAAAAAAAAAAAAAAAAGAAGAAAAGTTAGGTTATATTTTCGACGTTGAACATGTTAAAAATGTGTTCCTGAAGAATGTCGAGTGATCTTACAGTTAAATATCTTGAATTTTTTTCCATTTCTTCTACATTAAAACCGTTGAATAATTAATTTTCTCAACTTCTCATCCAGAATTTACATATTGTAATTCATATTCAACAATTTGCATAAAACTATTTTGATAATACAACAAATTTATCAGCCACCTATTCAGAAAAAGCAAAACAAATTTAAATATAATGAAGAGAGTGAGTCAATTCTCAAGGAATGTATATAAGATATGTGCTAATCTTTTGCTTTACCTGTGAATAATAAACATATATATAGATATATACATCCAGCAATAACCTATAACAATTCATTCAAACAAGTCAATCATTTTATACATCATCTCCAACTCAATAAAAAAAAAAATCAGTAAAAAACCTAACTGACAATGAAATAAAAATTGGTATTCATCTTTAATATTTTCGCAGAATGGCAACAAAAGAAAAAAAAACTCTGAGAACTAAATAAAATAAAAAACTACCAACATCTATATATATATTTATATATAGAGCTATTCCAACAAAAACACCTGATTGCACCTATTTATCTTTTTTATTTTATCCTCGTCTGAGAATTTTGCTATTCATCAATACATCTTCTATTATTTATTTATCATAATTCTAGGATGAAATATCATATTATATATGTATATATATGCTGGTTGTTGAGAAGTTATCCAAAGGTGGTGTTTGACTGCGTCACTTGGATTCGACTTTCGAGGTCATAACGGCTCTCACAATCGAGTATCGAGCACGTATAGTCTCGGGCGGTAACCACGCTATCCACGTGTCATTCTATAATTTGCGCACTTGCATGCCAATTGGCCCATTTCCTTTACTATGATACAAACCATCCGATTGTTTATTCAATTATTTTCTTTTCCATTATTAAAATTCTGTCGCCATCGTCAATCCTACATTTATTTTATATGTGTCTATATAAATAATAACTAAACATACCTACACATCATTGAATAATTATAGATTCATTTTATAAATACAATAAAAACTCTGAAAACAGTCATATTTTAAATGTTTAGAACTATTTTGAAATAACCGTCATCTTTCAAAGTAATTTCTATATCCAACATTTTGAGGTTATACTAATATGAATATATATTTTTGTCTTTTTGGGAATTTTAAATTGTTTATAAAAGCTAAAAATAATTGTAAAATTTATTTTGTTAATTATTTTCATTTATTATAACAGCCATCTTTAAAACTAATTCCTATACCCAACATTTAGAGGTTATACTAACATAAATATATATATATTTGTCTTTTTGAGAATTTTAAATTGTCTATAAAAGTTAAAAATAATTGTAAAATTCATTTTGATAATTATTTTCATCTTTTACAACAGCCATCTTTAAAACTAATTCCTATACCCAACATTTAGAGGTTATACTAACATGAATATTTATATATTTGTCTTTTTGGGATTTTTAAATTGTTTTTAGAAGCTAAAAATAATTGTAAAATTTATTTTGTTAATTATTTTCATTTATTATAACAGCCATCTTCAAAACGAATTCCTATACTCCACATTTAGAGGTTATACTAACATAAATATATATTTGTCTTTTTGAGAATTTTAAATTGTCTATAAAAGTTAAAAATAATTGTAAAATTCATTTTGCTAATTATTTTCATCTTTTACAACAGCCATCTTTATAAAACTAATTCCTATACCCAACATTTAGAGGTTATACCAAAATGAATATTTATATATTTATCTTTTTGGGAATTTAAAATTGTCTATAAAACTTAAAAACAATTGTAAAATTAAATTTGCTGTTTATTTTGTATGAGAAATTACTTTCTTCTGATTCAAATAGACATAACCATGTATAAATGTTTATGTTCAGGTACATATTTATATGCATCAACAATTGTGTTGACATAGCTATATCTAAGTTGGATGTCTTCTGTGAATAATTCAAAACGCGACTGCCTTGAGAAGAAAACGCGTGTAGGCCGTCCAGTTTCGCTTGAAACGACTCTCTACCCAATCCCTTCTACTTTATTCTCTGTTTATACAGTGTCGTAACATAACTGGTAGGAATCTCTGTAGATATTTTACATCACCAAGCCAATAAGAAAATCAATTTCTTTCATTTTTTTACATTCCACACTTGAGTCTCTTACTGTATATTTGAGGTTATGTATATATACAGGATGTAAAAATGTAGATAATTTATATAGGATTTTAAAATAAACTTACTTTGTGTGGATAAGCCAAATGCCAAGTGATGTTGAATTTACTTCCAGCCAAAAGTTGTGTTTTTTCATCCCCTGTACAGGTGAATTGCAATTAATAAACTCTTATTATTTAAACATTTCAAATAATTAATATTATAATTGATGAATTTTTTTTTTGTTTCAGGGTTGCAGTAATTATTTTTTTTTTTTCAATATAATTTATAATGATTTATTTAAATTAATGAAAATTGATGAAGCAAGCTGTGTTTATTAATTCATCGTTGAAAGTATATTCGAATGCATGGGAAATATATTGTACATAAAATCCGGAAGTTGAATACACAATCAGCTTAAGACGATTTTTGATCGTTCCATTCGTCGGTTCTTTACACTTTCTGCCCTCTAAAGAATCATTACACCATACGTATGTATATACTCTCATCTCTTGTGTATAAATTATTACCGTATTCTAAAGAATTACCAAATCAAAATTCGCTAAATAATAAATATGTATAATATAATAATAAATAATTGACATTGATATATAACTTTACAGGTGCAGGAATAATTGAATATTTATTTGTGTAGGATTTCATCAAATTAATGATCTATATTTCATTTTAAAAGAGAAGTTTATTAGCCACTGCAAATGGAAATAATTCAATAAAATAAAATTTTACAATAAAAAAAGAAATATTGATGCAGTTACTTTCTAACAATTTAAGCAATATAACATTCAACTCTCTTATAGTAAAGTGTGAAATAAAATTTATTTTCACACAGAAAAATAATAAAATTCTTAATAGCATAAAAATGATGATAAGTATAAAAAACTAAAAAAATATTTTACACTGCAAAAGACTTTCGTTTTATCATCTGAAATATTTATATCAATTTTTTATCAACAGATTTGTCATATTGGATTCATCATATATAAAGCTGCGAATTTCTAAATCATCAACAAATTTACATCAGTAATTTAATTACAAACTCAAGAGCTTTCAAATACATTGGAAAATCGTTTGATTATTAATTGAACAAATGCACATGTGAGAATAGATAATAAAAATTTATCTGCAATTTATAAATTATCTCTATTGTATATAACGACTACGATTAGTAACGATGCAGCAGTGACGCTGTGCCCAAGAGTCTCAAGGAATGTTATATACTTCCTAGTTTATTCTGTATATATGTATATAGATGTGAGTTTAATACATGCAACGGTGAAAGTCGATTCTCGCATTTGGGTGAGAGACCGCGCGAGCATTCCCTACTACTTCTTCTCTTCACCATAAACTCATAACTATTTTCATAGAAATATTTGTAAAACCTCAAGTGTAATCAAACAAAACTAATGACACTACAATTGAAATTGATATTTAATATGATTCATCAATTATACTTTACTATTATTTATATCTAATTATTTTAATTGTCAAATAGAAAATATAAATTCCTTGAGGAATTTTCCGCGACAAATTCCGCATGTTTATCTGATTAATTTCAATTTTTTTAACTACGTAAATTGTTTCATTGTGTCATTCAGAAAGTTTATTTACATTTCTGGTTGGAATCGAACGCGGAATTTAAACGAGACTTGAACATTTACAAATTCAATTACATATATGTGATGTAAACAAAGTAGCGAAATTTTTTAGTATTCTATCAAGGTGCTCTTTAAATTCGTCATACTTTCAACAAAAGTAAAAGTTTAATAGAAAAAAATATATAATTTTAATTCACTTGTATAAATATTTATTGTCTAAGAATAATATTGTTCAATGCATATTTCGATGATTAAATATATGTTAGGAGTGAAATTCAATACGTATTTTGTCAATAAAATTAACAGTTTGTATAATATACAAAAACTAGACGAATTTATGAAAAATTGAACTTTGACATTGAATAACTTTTAAACAAGTAGACTAATCAAAAAATGAGAAGAGAGCTTTTTTGTAGAGCGTTTAATTCTCGACAAAAAATATTCATTGCGATTTTCTGTGTAATTGCTAGTTTGCAAGTTAAAAAAATTCTAAAAAGTAAAAACAATTTTTCCGTGTTGTTTTTATAGAAAATAGAAAAAAATAATTTTTATTCTCTTTTTTTGAAACACCCTAATAAATATATACATATATATATCAACAATTTTCGTAACAATTACTCAAAATATTTAAAAACAGCATTGAAAGATAAACAAAAAATAAAAAGATCAAATACATAATTTCACATTAAAAAATTAAAATATAAAATATAAATTGAAATATTTTCTAATTCAATTTTCTAATTTTCTTTCAATTTATTAATTCAATTAATTCAATTAATTCAATTCATTAATCAAATATATTAATTATAATCAAACTAAACATCAATATATTCCAATAAATTAAAGATAAAAATTGAAAGAAAATTTATTATTAAAATATTTATTTTAAAATATTTAATAAAATATTAATAATAATAACAAATTATAAATATATTTATACAAACCTTTTGGCATTCCACAGGGTCCTGGAGTTCTTGCGCTGTCCAGGAAATCGAGGGCGTATTTTCGCGCCCGTGGAAAAGTCAACGAGACATGACCATTAACGGTAGTCAAAATCACCCCGATGATGACTAATATTAACAGTCGACACATCGACTCACGTATCATCTCACCAAATCAATGATGACAACAATAACAATCGAAATAATAATATTAACAATATATAAAAATAAAAAAAGTTATTTTTTAAAAATATTTATCTTGATGTAATAATAATTTCATTCCATTAATTCATTTATTTTCATCTGTGTCACTTATTTAATTCGTTGTTGTTGTTGTTGTTGTTTAGCTGAAACACATAATATAATTACAAACATTATAAAATAATAAAATAAAATAATATTGATTAATAATTAATTAATTGCAATTTTGTTTTTGTATTTTATATATCAAATTTATTTATATTTATAGTTAAATAAGTAATTATTTAATTAGTTATAGTTAATGTAAAGAATATGTATAAATTATATATTGTTGATTGTAATAAACAAAATGAAGAGATTATGAATAGTTATAAAAAATATATTAGTAAAATGTTGTAATTAATAAAATTAATATCTGTAATTACACAAAGGAAATTGTTATATACTATTTAATTTTTAGATAATGTGCAGTTTATATTTACTAATAATTATTAACGAAAATAGTAAATAATATTCAAGTTTTAGTAATTATTATAAAAAAAAATTTCAATGCTATACAATCGTTTATTTATTTATTTTCTTTAAATATCAATATTATTATCCATGTTTAAAAATAATTGCAAAAATATAAAAAATAATATCATTGAACTATTTCAAATTTAATATCACATATATAAATAAATTTTATAAATTATTCATTATTCTTCATACACATTCGAATGTATAAATATAAAAAAATTGCTATAAAAATGATAAATTATCTCGTATTATTTCACGCAAAAATTTATGCCACCAAAAGAAAGTAATACAAAATAATATAATTTATAAATTTTGCTTTCAAATCCACTTTAAAATACATTATCTATTATTTAGATAAATAGTTAACCAGTAAATATATATTATTACATATTAACATTTATATACAATAAATTTTTAACTCTTTAAAGTAATAAAATAAATTGCATCAAAATATTTATCAAAATAATTATTAATATTTAAAATTTTTCCATCAGTAAATAAATATTTTTCTATTCTTAAAGTACTATTTTATTAAATGTGTCTTACCGTGAGATAAATAAAACAGATAAATGAAAGTACATAAATTCCTTATGTATTTTCATGTAATTAAAAAATTTTATTTGTAGATAAAAAAAAACATTATCACAAAAAATCACAAAAAATCCATTCAAATTAATCAACACAAATAAAAATAAGTAATAATATTCAATAATTAATCAATATTAAAATATCATCAATAATATTATAATTTTATAATATATTTAAATATTGTAATAATGCAACAAGTCATGTGATTTGCTATTTAATTATATTATATTACTCAACGATGTTCATAGTGAATGTTGGATGCACCACGCGCAAAACTAGTGAATTAAAATAAAAAAAAATATTGCAAATGATGAGAAATATAAAGAATAAATCGAGAGATACAAAATACGATACAAGACTGTGCGCGAACAAGTCTCGACTGGCCCAAACAGGCCCCGACCACTAGTAGTAATGTATAGTCTAGTCAATATCTACTCAACAATGTATACTTTGCAGAGAACGCAAGCAGCAAAACCATCATCACGCTGATGCTGCTGGCGGGCTTTAGGTATAGTATCGTATTAATATACACCGAAGATTGTCGAGCCAACACTTCGGCAAACATCGGAACACATAGGACATAATATAAACGTATTAGTAAATATTTTACGAATGAACACACATGCAAAAACGACGCGAGTTCAGACAAGTTTGCAACATTATGAAAAATATGACCATGATGCACGCATTTTCTAACCTATCTACATCATCAATTTATATTACTGTATATACATATATGTAGATGGATATATAGATGTAACAATAGATAAATAAATAAATAAATAAATAGAAATATACTCGAATTGTTGATAAATATAAATGTATTTATTTAAAATTTTCTGCAATTCTTTTATTATAATTTTTTTTTCTTTTTATAAATTATTTACGTTTATTTATATATATGTTTTACGTATGTATATCAAAGTTTTATGTATTTAGGTGTATATATATGGCGAATTTTGATCGTTAAATGTACGATAGTTTTTTTATTGTATTATTAATTTATTTCTTTTATGAGGTATTGTATTTTTATGAAATGCAGAATAATCTCATGGTTAATTGACACAAAAATACAATGGAATAATACGCAATATAATTTTTCCTATGAATGTATATATATATAATGCATATGTAGCTATGGAAAAAAAATTAATAATGTTATGTTTTAATTTTTTTTTTATATTTCCAATGCTTTTAATTATTTTATCTTGGCAGTAAATTTTTCAGTGTTTAAAATTGAATTTCAAAATAGTCTCATAAATTTGTATCTTATGGGAATGCCATTTATTTCACCACACCCTGTAATATATGTTGTGTAATAATAATTAAAATTTTTTATAATGTATTTAAAATCTATATTTTATTTTTGAATAGAGATTTTAAATGAGTTGAAGTGTTGAGAAATTTAAATCGTATCTTTTTTTTTTTTTTTTCATTTTTGATTGATTGGGATTTTTATTATGGTGTTAAAAATTGATATTTATTATCTTTATATAATTTATTTGTATGTATTTGTTTAAACAATGCTAATATTAACAATAATAAAAATGCTAAACGGGAAAAAATATTTTGTATAATAAAAAAAAATATTGGAATAAATTTATAAATAATTGTAAACAAAAATTGATGAATTAATTTAATTGTTTCACTTTAATAATTTATTCATTTAAAAATATATTTTCAATATAATAATCAACCCAGTTTAATTTTCTAATTAATGTCCAGAGCTAAAATCTAGATTAAATAAGAAAATTTCAAATTTTCATATGTTTAATTGAATTTTTCTCGAAAACTATTAGCTTTACAGTTTTTATCAAGAGAAATATTTTATAGAAAATTTAATTCTCTACAAAAAAGGTTCTATATAATTTTGTTATAAAATTGATAGTTTTCGAGAAAAATCGAATAAACCATGAAAATCGAGCAAAAATCGGTTTCAACATTTTTTATCTGTTGAGCAATTTGCAAAAAATAATTTAGCGTCAGGCGCTTTTAAAGATCAAATATTTCTATACAATTCCCAGCAACAATCAATTAAATAGCATCAAATGCCGCGAAGCTATAGATAAATGAAAAAAAAAAATTGAAATTTACGTGTAAATTAAATTTGAAATTTTCAAATTCATTTAGCGAGTACTTAATATTAAAATTAAGAGCTCATCTTTGATGGGAATTTTTCGTTCGAATGTTTAGAGTAATATTCCGTCAATGGAATGAAGAAAAAAAATTACTCACCCCAATATATACATATATTTATATACATAAAAAAATTAATTAAAAAAATGTCCCAAAATTCACGCAAGAATTCAAATATAATTATCACGTTAATTCTTGCGTGAATTTTGGGACACTTTTCACAACAAAAATAATTCGACTATGAAATTATTTATAGTCAGTAAAATATTTATGAATATAAAAATTTCGTGACACTTTTAATAATTATTTTCCATCATGGGTAAAAATATCTTGACAGGAAATAGCGAAAGTCCTCTCTATGTACGGGACAATGCAAGTTATTACGGCTGTTCCCAACAACAGTCGTCAAGATTATTCTTTTTTACTTTCTCCAGTAGCAGCTAGAAGAAAAGTTGTTTGAGGACGATTTGACATGAGATAAATAAAGTATTTACCAAGAGAAATGTAAAGATTTATTACATGGTAATTGATGAAATGTTGCAGTAGTTATATATTTATAAAATATTTTCTATTAATAATTTAAAATAATTAGCATATTTATAAAACTTAATGTTACATATTTAATAAATAGGAATATAGAAATTAATTATTCAAATTAACTGAATAATAATATTCAATTGTTATTTAATAATAATTATTCTTTATTTTTTAAATTTTTTGTAAATTTATTTTTATTATATTTGAGTTATTTTTTTTTGTAATTATTTAATTGTTAATGAAAGAATTATGAATAAAATGTAATTATTTATTTGATTATTTAGAAATAATTTGTTATAATTTTGAATAAAAAGTAATAAAAATTTAAAAAAAAAAAAAAATGATATGAGAATGTAAAATCGATTTTATTTTATAAATTTATAAATTCAAAAATTAAAGATGAGATATATATTTTCGACTGATGGTAATGCAGTTTTCTGTCAAACCAACAGATGATAATTTATCGACAGAGTAAGATAATATTCAAATTTATATTTCCCACCTAAATCTTAACACAATATATACCATAATAATAATTATTATTACATCGTTTTTTATAATAAAATACACTCACATACAAAATATTAAACCTCTCAAAACAATATAATATTTCAATATATAAAAATAATATAAAAAATTTACCAAAACTTCTGTTTCTAATTTCATTTAATTCTCAACAAATTAATCAAATTCGCATTGAATGTAATTTACACGATAAAATTTCAGAAGTAATACAGCAAAACCTCTATTATTCGGTCATCTTTTGAAGCAATGACCTCTCTAAAAACGGTCAGTTTTCAAATACTTAAAATTTTTTTTTTAATTAATCCTTAATTTTTTCTCAAAACAATCCCAAATCAAATGCCCGCTATTGAGAGGTATCTCTATATATCAATTTGTGCCGATAATAATACCGATAAAATGCAAAATTTTGTTTATCTGCAAACTCATCACACAAACAAATCTAAAAATATAATTCATAAAAAATTATTTCCTCAAATATTTTTACTCAATTCATCTGTTAATTATAAAAAAATATCTTCTCATATCCATATCTTGTTCGGTATAAAAAGCTGATGTGGGCTACATGAAAATGGTGAGAAAAAAAAAATTATGGTGAAATGAGGCAAGAGTGAATGAAGGTGGCAATATTACCGAGAGTAAGGTACAGCTAGGTGCGTCCCTGACTCTCTACAGGCTTGAACGAGTGCAGGTGCGCGCCCGCCAGTCTGTCGCCAGTCTCGTCCCCCCTGTCCCCTCTGCGACATCGCCCAGAAACGCGATTGCTTTGCTTCTGACTGGTCGAAGCAAGTTGCGACTCGCAACCAAAGTCCCACACAATCCCATACAACTGATCATGCCGCAGCTACCTACTTTTAGTTCATATTTTCTCTCTCAGGTTCTTCATCACATTTTCACTTGCCAACACACACTTTTATACATATCTGAATTAAGCCAAACAATTTATTATACACGTATACATCAGGAACCCTCCTAATAACGGCCACCTCCTAATAGCGGTCGCCCACAAAACGGGCGGGTATAAATATCTGAACTGATGTAAATAAGTTATACTAGTATAAACCGCGAAACCTCTCAATAGCGGTCACCTCTTAATAGCGGTCACCTCCCAATACCTGCATAGTATACATATCTGAATTGATCCAAATAAGTTATACTAGTATAAAACGTGAAACCTCTTAATAGCGGTCACCTCTTAATAGCGGTCACCTTCCAATAACTGCTGATTTTCTGTTATTTGTTCTTAACATTTTTCTTTCAATAACGGCCATTTCTTAAGCAAATTCTAGTGACCGCTATTCAGAGGTTTTTAAAAATATATTATTATTTAAGCACTATATTTATATGTCATTGTAAAAAGAATTTGATATATTTTGAAATGATGATATATTTTTTGTAATTTTTTTGCATCAATTTGTATTTATTTGTTCGTTTTTTGTGGGAATAAATAAATATAACATTAATTTATTTTTAATTGTATCAAGTGCGCACGTACTTGAATGACCGTGCAATACTTTTACGCTATGATTTTATCGTTTTGTTGATGGACACCTGTATACCACAATTTTTTAATGTCATGCACAGGTGTCGTGATTACTAAATAGTTATCTAAATCGGATATTTGGATATTTATTTAAGCGATCGCCGAAACGTGAAAAAAATTTTTATGTTTCATTTTATATATTCTTTATCAATTTATGGTTTATTTAATCATTGGTCTATGCGTAATCGGACATTAAATATTTGCACAAACTGATAAATAAAAATTTAGTCATATATATAAAATATAAATATTGTAGATATATTATCGTTGTAAAAATGATAAATAAACATTCGAATTCAATTTTACATTCAAATAAATAATTCTGATTTGTACAATATATGTATGATGCAATATAGAAATTTAGTGGAAATTTGGTAAAATTATAATTGTGTAAAATATTTCAGTCATGCGCAAAGTTTTCATGGATAAAAGTGGGGGAGTGGAGGAGAGGGGAGATTGTGCCAATGACAGTCTCAGTGAGGAGTGAGGACTCAGGGCGATATAATAAGGCCCTCTTGAACACCTGCGCTCTTCAAGTACCTTTGTGATTGTATATATGTATGTATAAATATACATAACACGACAAGCTTCCCATGAAGATATACTTGTGGCTGTTTCTTTCGCCTCTACATTTTTTATCATCATATAATATATCTACAAAATATATAACTGTGAATGATTTGGGAATGTATGGAGAAAAATTGATATGTATAATTAAAGAAAAAACACATAATTTTATAGATAAAATTGAATTTAAAAATGAATTTGAAATTTTAAAAATTTGATTTGAATAATAATTTAAATTGTCCAATTGCAGCTCCTAGATTTTGAATTAAATTCAAATAATAATTTGAATTATCCAATTGGAGTTTCTGAATTTGAAATTGAATTCAAATAATAATTTAAATTAACCAATTGGAGTTTCTGAATTTAAAATCAAATTCAAATAATAATTCGAATCATCCAATTGGAGTTCCTGAATTTGAAAATGAATTCAAATAATAATTTAAATTATCCAATTAAAGTTCCCAAATTTAAAATTGAATTCAAATAATAATTCGAATCATCCAATTGGAGTTCCTGAATTTGAAAATGAATTCAAATAATAATTTAAATTATCCAATTAAAGTTCCCAAATTTAAAATCAAATTCAAATAATAATTCGAATCATCCAATTGGAGTTCCTGAATTTGAAAATGAATTCAAATAATAATTTAAATTATCCAATTAAAGTTCCCAAATTTGAAATCAAATTCAAATAATAATTCGAATCATCCAATTGGAGTTTCTAAATTTTAGATTGAATTCAAATAATAATTTAAATTATCCAATTGGAGTTTCTGAATTTAAAATAGAATTCAAATAATAATTTAAATTATCCAATTAAAGTTCCCAAATTTAAAATCAAATTGAAATAATAATTCGAATAATCCAACTGAAATTCCCGAATTTAAAATTCAATTTGAAATCGAATTTAAAATTTTGAAAATTGAATTCAATCAACAATTCAAATAATCCAATTGAAATATTTAAATTCCTGAATTTCACCATATATATTTTCGATTAAATTCAAAAATACATTTCAACTATAATAAAACCTCCAAATACCGACTACAAAATCTCACTTGAGAGATAGCCGTTATTAATAAAAAATTCTTTTTTTCACTCTCCCAAAAAAAAAAATAAAAAAAAATCCAAGCAAAAAAATAAAACGTAAAAAATTATACAGTCACAAATACTTTACCCATGAAAATATATACAAGAGAATTAAAAGAGCTTGGGTAGGTAACATTGGTTCATTCTTTTTCTCTTGTTTGTCAACCCGCGGGCGCGAAGGTGCGGCAAGAGGGAGGGCCAATCCGGTTGTGTCGGCGGCGCCGTGATTCAACCTAACGCGCAGGTGTGCCGCAGACTGGCCGGCGCCTCTCTGGAATGCGTGTATATACTCGTCCTGTTCCCCGTTCTCTTGTTCTGCGCTGCAACTCCTTCGACATCGGCCGACTCCACCACGATTTATATAAAAGTCCACCGTTCCCGCGCCCATATACATACATATATAATAATGTCCAACTATAATGCACATACACATCTATGTATACATACAAATAATTCACCGCGACGATGCAGCATATTACCATCGTCCAATCAATGCTCCAATCGAATTCACAGTCTTTTATAATAAATATAACGTACCATGAGCATGATATATGTCAGTATATATCATTAAATATATACACACACACATACACACATACATATATAGTATATGTAATGTGATTTGATATACTTAAATATACTGCAAATGCATTAGTTTGAAAAAGTCCCGCCTTTTTTATATGTGATGTGTTCAAGCACAAACACGAATGGTGGCCAACTCGTTTAAACTTGTATTATATCTTGGTGTAGTGGTGTATATATATATATACATGTATCCATCACAGTACTACGTCACGTCCTCGCGGCAATCAGTGCAGCTGGCCACCAACGCGTTCCCACGGGGTTGGAGGATAATGTATAAAGGGGCTGGCAAGAGTTTGCCTGCACAGACACGTTTCACAAACCATAGTATCCATAAACTATATTACAGTAAAACCTCTCAATAGCGGTCATGAAAAATTTTGCTCGAAAAAATGAACTTTATTATCAAAATATTAAAAAACTTTTGAAAATTTGAAAAATGGCCGCTATTTAGAGGTGGCCGTTAATAGAGTGTTTCAACCAAAACCTCCCAATAACGGCCACCTTTAAAAAACTCGGAATTTTATTTTATTCATATTCTCAACATTCTCCAAATAACGCCGTCCAATTTTTTAAGTGACCGCTATTCGGAGGTGACCGCTATTCAGAGGTGGCCGTTATTTAGAGGTGCCACTATATAACACACAATTATCAAATAACGAGTGCGTTACATTATTTTTTTTTTTAATATCTGATTTTTATTTTCAATGTAAAATATTAATTATTAATTCAATTAAAATTTTATTTTTTTATTTATTTATTTGTTTATTTTTTCTTTTGTTATAATTATTATGCTTTGTAATGCAGTTGATAATTATACCTATATATATTTTTTTGATTTTCTCTCTTTTTTTTTTCGGATGTCTATTCATGTTTATTCATGTAGAAATATATATTAAGAGATATATATTTATTTATACGCATGTTTCTATGTGGTGTTCAGTGAGGAATCAGAATCGGGAGAGTCGAACCAAACGGTTCACACGTGCAACCCGCACGTGCACTCTCCAATCTAGCCTCTGGCTCGCAATCATTGGATGCCTCGATACACTCAAGTAAAAAATTTTTGTTGCTTGTACACAGTGACGTTTTATATTTATTCAACATCATTAACAAAATTCCTGAGAGTTATAAATGTAAAACTATAATATTTATCAATATATAAATTAATTAAAATTTTTCAATTATCTTCCCTAAAATTATTCATATATATCCACATCATTTAATTCTATTAAACAATTAAATATATGAACAATAAATAATAATTTATATAAAAAATATTTTGCAATTTTTTTTTTTTTTTGCAGAGTTTATATTTTGGTTTGTTAAATAATTTTTAATATTTATTTGTTTACTGAGAATTGAATAAACTTTATAAAAAATTTGTTTAGATGTATTAAACAAATAAAAATAATTATAAAGTATAAAAGTTTGAAATAAAAGTGAGAGAAATTATATAAAAATAAATTACAAAAATTTTAAGAAGTAAAAAATATATATTAAAGTATTAATTTATTTTAATTCTATCCAACTGTTAAATAAGTGAATATAATTAATAAATAAATTCATATCAATTCAAAACAATAAAAAAATAAATTATATATCTTTACGAAATTAAAACAATTTTTTTTCCAACTAATTCTTTCAATGTCGAGCAATTAACTTTCTCATAAACTTAAAATTATTCAATAATCAATACTTATAGGGTATAATAATAAACAAATTATCACACCCTAATACCATTATACAATTAACAATAACTCAATAAATAATAGACATCTACAATAATAAATAATTATTAGAATTAATAAAATAAAATAGAAGTGATGTTGAGTTGAAGTCATCAGCTTTCATCATTGCAATTACACACGTTTGTCTGATATTCTGAATTCTGATGGCTGTTTAGAGAGGGGAATTGAGAGAATGCGCCGGCGGTGGTGGTGGTGGTGTACATTGGATCGAGAGTAAGGAGTGGTAAAGTAATGGTAAAAAGAGAGAGGGAGATTGAGTATAAAACAGATTGCAGGTGAGGGGCGGAGGCCAGTTCTCTTCTCTCAAATGTGCGAGAATTATAGTTCTAAGTTGGAATCCATCGCACTAAAAAAAACCCCAATAAAATCACTATAAATACAAAATAAACAAAATTCACTATATCAAAATTTACAACACCAAATTAACAAAATAAAAGAAAGAAAAAAAAAACCCCAAAATCCGTCTGAATTAATTCACATTTGAAATAACATTAATAATTAAATGTGAAGTAAATAAATAATTTAATTCATGTGAAAGAATTATTTATGTGTTGTATATTTAATAAATAAATAAATAAATAAATAAATAAATAAATAAATAAATTATTTCATACTGTGAAAAATAATGTGCAGATAAGTGAAATGAATAAACAATAATTATTTATATATGTATGTTGTAAGGAAGAATTAAATTTGATATTGTTAAAGTAAATATTAACAATAATATCAAAGGTATTTTTTGTCTTAGTTGTTACGTGACAAAAGTACTCGCGCAAAAACGCCTCTCTGAGAAAAATCAATAGAGCTGAGATACGAATTTTACGGACGTGCGCTATATTCACGCCATTGAAAGCATCAGTGCGCGTTAGTATCCTACGCATTGAATAATTAAATAATTAATAAAGGAACTGACGATTATTATTATTATTGTATATAATAATTGTTTATTGCACAATTGTATAATGAAGGCAATGGTTGTAAGTCCAGTGGGTGGACGTGTACCACCAGCGCGTGGAATTATTCATAATACTTTGGGTACAAGACGAGATTTAGAGGCAGAAGAGGTCGCTGCTTATTTATCAAAATTGCGATCTCTTGTACCAGATATGCCACGAAAACGTAAATTATCTAAGCTTGAGGTTATCCAAAGGGTCATTGAATATATTTGCGACTTGCAAACGACATTAGAAGAAACAAATATTCATAATTCTGACAACCTAACCTCAAAATCAACGACCAGGCAACCACTTCAACCGTTATTGAATGCCACCACTGGCAGTACAAGTGTTTCTACATCAATAACAGCAGTTGCTGAACGGTGACCAAGAAAATATTATTAATAATATAATCATGTAAAAGTTTGATATTTCATTTGTATGTTTTAATGTTTAATTATAACCTACAAATTGGACTGTGCATTTGGATACTTTATGAGTGTGAACTTTAAGAGAAAAAATAATGCGGCTAGATTCAAAATTTTCATTCTTATGCTATTTATCTAAAGAGTTATATACAATTCGAATAATATTCTTTTTATTTTGAAAGAAAAAAAAAAAAGAATGACATCATATTGATAATAATTATTATTATGTGCCCTCCAGCAGCCCTACATTTTATTAAAACAATCTTCAATCTCAATATACTTCTATTCTATTCATCAACAAATTGAAATTCAATTAATAACACGTCTAAAAAAGAAAAAAAATTCAATAAATAAAATAATTAAATAAATAAAAATAATAAATGGTCCGCAATAACCTCAAATTTTGTCCAACTGTAGTTGTAATTTACTCAAGAAAAAACATTGTAAATATTGTAATCATATATCATTGGGCATACATATATACATACATATATGTATAAGTATATAAACTTGTCACATTCCTTGCACAATTTTGGCGCAATTTATTATTAATTCCTTATTACTATCAAGAATCCTAATTATTATTTTGTTGTTTTCATGTTCAAAATTTCTCCCCAAATATTATTTACTTGTATAGAAACTGTTGACAGTTTGTAATAGCCATATAAAATATTTAAAAATAACTTTTTATACATGTAAGAAACAAATTATTATCTTAACAACTATTATTATTATTATTATTATTATTATTAATTGTTGTATAGAAGGCCAGCAAGTTTTATTTTGTTCTTGGATAATTAAATTGATAAACTAGATAAAAGTATCATAATCAATACGCTATTAATATTATATGATTTTATATAATTATAACTATAATCATTGTTATTAATTTTTGGCAATATTATTTTAGTTAAAGTAATTATGCTCGCAATTATTGTATGTTTGCAAAGACTGAACTGCTGTAAATACATCGACATGCGGGTGTAAAAGCATTATATTAAAAATTTATTTAGTAATTATGCAAAAAGAAATAAATGTTTAAATGTAATTGATATATATGTTTGATTAATTATTATATTACTTAACCTAAAATATTTATTTGAAATTAATTATCAATTATTTTGGTATGAATGATTGATATTTAATGGCTGTCTCTAACTTTCTTTGACGATTTTCCTGATGATATTTTGCGCACGCGTATTAATATGGAATTTATTTTATTACAATGAATTAATTTTTTTGATGATGACGTTCGTGAAAAGTAACAAATAATGGATAGGTATTTTATTTATTTCAATAAATATTAATAAATTGCATACAATGATTATTATATGCAATAATTAAGTACACCAATATATATTTTTGTGTTGAAAAAATTGTGATAGTATTCAAATAATTTTTATCAATATGTAAATTGTAATACAATTGTGTTTAAAAAATAATGAAAAAGAGTTAGTTGATTCTTTCACAAATTATGGCAATTAAATGAATAATAATTGTTAATATTTTGGAAAAAGAGAAAAATAATTGTTTTTTTTTTTCAAAGGATAAATTTGAAACACAGTGAAATAATTATTTCAAAAAATGTTCAATCGCAGCTTGATCTCTAGCAAGCCATGCAACATTTAATCTAATGCTTTCAACACTTTGTTGGACAGTTCTTTCTGTTCCAGGAGTAGGATTTTTCTTGAAAAATTCTTCAATTTCAATGGCACGTTGTTCAGTAACAAAATTTTCCGTTGTATGTTTAACAAGACGTGGAAGTAAAAATGCACCATAACGATTTGTTAATATCTGCCAATTTGATTTAAGAAATTCCCATGCAATATCACGTCCCTTTGAATTAAATGCAACAGACATAATGGCAAATACAGTATCTTGTGCTCGTACTTTATCGCTCATAGCAAAATCAAGAACTTTACCAAGCAATTGTTTATCACGTATAGCACCTAATGCACGAAGTATTCTATCTTTTTCCTCATGTAAATCAGCCTCATCATATAATTTAAGCATTGCTTCATAAGTATTAACATCACCAACTGAAAGTACTGCACGATAAACTGGACTACGTAAATCAGCTGGTAAAATACATTTTCCACTAATATGAAGTTCAAAACGTTTTTTGGCTTCCTCAATTGTTTCTAAATCATTTAACGCTGACATTCTACCAAGTACAAGTGATCTCAAAAGATTATCAAGATGACTTTCATTTTTTTTAGGCTCCCAGCCAAGTTTATTTGCGATATCCTTCAACAATGATCGTCCAAATTTCTTAAAACGTTGATCAAGATCATCATGATGACCAAGAAGAATACCAATTTTACTGAGGCTACTCACAATACTAGACCACACTGTATAATTATCTTCATACTGATAAGCTTGCATGAATTTTAATGCTTCAACCGTTGACACATGTCCAGCTTGTACCATAGCAAATAAATCATCAAGAAGTCCAAGTCTGTCCAAAGGTGGCAATGTACGATTTTTAACTGCCGGCATAAGTAATGCAAGAGCATCAAAATTATATCGTGTACGATAAAATCCAATTGTACCTGGATTAACTTTAATCCATGCATCCTTAGGTACATTATTAATGACAATTTCCTCATTTTTTTCACGCATAATCGTACTAAATGCTATTTCACTTGGTGCAGTTGATGTACTGACACTAACTGGAATCATCCATAGACTTGATTCTTCATCATGAGAACCATCTGCCAAAAATCTTTCTTGAGACAATGATAAAATTCTATTATTGCCTTCTTGACGCTGTTCAACTTTTATAACTGGAAATCCCTGTTGTTTTGTCCATGTTGACATAATAGCACCAATTGGTTTATTACTTGTTTCCTCTAAAGCATTCCAAAGATCTTCAGTTTCTGCATTTGCATAACTGTGTCGTTTTAAATATAAATTCATTCCTTTACGAAAATCACTATCGCCAATATATGAATGAAGCATTCTGATAACACTTGCGCCTTTATTGTACGATATATCATCAAAAATTTCATCTATTTCTGTTGGATGACCAACTGGTACTTCAATCGGATGACTATTTTTCAAACCATCAAGCTCAAGTGCTTTTATATATGTATCAGTGACAAATTGTGTCCAAATATCATATTCAGGGAATAAATGTGCGACACATAAAAATTCAACAAAAGACGCATAACCTTCATTAAGCCATAAATGTGTCCACCATTCCATTGTTACTAAATTACCAAACCATTGATGAGCCAATTCATGACCAACAACTAATGCAATCCATTGTTTTGATGCAGCTGATGTATTTTGTGGATCAACAAGAAGACAAGTTTCACGATATGTTACTAAACCCCAATTTTCCATAGCACCAGCAGCAAAATCAGCAATAGCAATTAAATCCATTTTTGGTAATGGATAAGAAATGCCAAAATATTTATTATAATACGGCAATACTTTTGTTGCTACTTCTAATGCAAATCGACCTTGTTCACGTTTTTCTTTTGGTGTATATACACGTACAACTGTTCCATCGCTTGTTTGATCTTCAACATAATCAAATTCACCAACAACAACAGCAACTAAATACGTTGACATAACTGGGGTTTTTTCGAATTTAAGAACTTCAACGTTTTCGTTTTCTTCAGAATTCGCCACAGGCTGCAACACATTTATTTCATTATTTTAATATAAATGTTTGTTTTATTTAATAAAATATTTATGATTTAACAGTGCGACCCGTTGCCTTACCATGTTCGAAAGAGCCGTGTAGCCCGTTGGTACTTTGAGGGTGATACCAAACGTGGCTTTAATTGACGGCTCGTCCCAGCACGGAAAGCAACGTCTCGCATCTGTTGGTTCAAACTGGGTCACCGCCGCATATTTAACACTTCCATCAATTCTGTAACATATTGTATTGTTGTTTTAATAATAAATTTAGCTAATTTATCCTTACCATATTGCTCACTCCAATGACATTATCGCAAGATTGTAAAACGAGTGTCAAACTAAATGTGGCTTTAATGGTTGGCTCATCCCAACAGGGAAAAACTCTACGTGCAGATGTAGGACATAAAAATGTAATTGCAACTGCCTCTGTTTTTCGTATTGTTGAGCTAAAAATATTCAGTTTGTTTTTTTCGTCGACTGTTTTTTTTTTTTTTTTTTTTTTTTTTTTTTTTTTTTTTTTTTTTTTTTTTTTTTTTTATAATTAATGAATTTAAAATAAAAGCGATAGCAAAATAAATAATTGGCTTACTGCAGGGAATATATTCAAAGGGCTTTTGGTTAATCTGTGAAGTTTATTTTTATAAATTTTATGTTATGATTGACTTAATTGTTTTAGTATAATTATATTTGAATTATTACCCTTGATACTTGCTGCGATATAATCCCTTCATTTTATCATTAATTTCACCAACAAAATTAAAATGGAGTGTGCCATTCTTGCTGACTGGCAATTTTTCAGGAAAAGTTAATGTTGCAGTCTCATCAGCAACAGAAACATCAATTTTCTCAGCAACAATATCATTTCCAGTATTTCCATTTTTAAATGTAACATTTTTGATATCAATATCCAATGAGTTTAACACAATTGTATCAGTCGATTCATTCACCTGGAATATTGTTGGTTATGTTTACCAAAAATATAAAAAACAAAATAAAATCACAAAACATTAATAACATATACATGGAAAATAATATATTAGAATATTTATTTAATAAATAATGTGAAATATAAAATATTTATTACCTCAATGTCAACATTTTGTGTGCCATCAAATATGAAATTTTTCATATCTGGAATAAGAGTTATTTCATAGTGACGAGGACGAATATTTGTTGGAAGTCGCTGAAATTGTTTTTTCTCCGTAGTCGCCATAATTAATTGTAAATTAAGTTTTGTTCCTGTTGTAGAATAATATTTTCCAAAAATTGGCACAACTTTATCGATTAAAATTCGAGAAAATGCACTACAGATTTTAGAATTATATATCCTCATCAATCTACAAAAAAATTCACATTTACTTTAGCGTTGTTGGCAGGTCGGCATATATATACACATGAGAGTACATATATATATGTATATATTATTATGGAGAATTCAGAATAGTAGTAGACTAGTCCACGGAATGATAGTGACATCTATCGAGAGAAAGAGAACTAAAAATCTGTATCATATAATGCAAATATTTTGACATAAATAACGCATTATTTATAAAAAATTTTGCAATAAGCCGATGATTTTTAGATTCAGGATAAAAAATTCTGTGGCGCTATCTTTTTATAATTTACAAAAAACCCTTGCATTCGTTATAATTTGCAATTTTTCATAAGAATGTGACCCGCGCGATTCAACTGATGAATCTCCCTAATTTCTTACATTAATAATATGCGAATTATTCATTTAATCAAAATTAGGAAAAGATAGCGCCACACAGAATATTTATATCTTTAATCTGAATAGAAGAGTCATGCAATTAATACTTCGGTGCAGCTATTATTTATGTCAAAAATTACAATGTAAAAATATTCGAAAAAGCGCCCCCTACAATTCAGTACTACTGGCGGCCATTATAACCTCACAATTTTAAAAAATTGCTTTTCAAAATTTTATTGAAAAAAAAAAGGTTTTTTTTTAAATTGATTATAATAAATCAACACGCTCTAGAGTTTTTTTTAATATTTACAATTTTATTGAAACTTGATGAACTATGAGAACCATTCAATTATATGACACAGACTTTGATAACTGCAATAATAAATTTAAACAATTTCTTTTTCTTACATTATTTCTTTATCATAATATAATTTATTACAGTTTTACAATGATAAAATTATCTAATATAATTATACTTAATAGAAATGCAATGTTATCCACATATATACATATTTATAAATATTTATCTAATGTATATTACAAAGAAAGTTTTTTGCTTTCAATAATAAAAATATTTAATTAAATAATAATTTACATTTTTTGTTTTTTCTTTAACGGTCCATCACTATCATCTGATTGAAAAATAACATTAGGCTGAGTCTTTTTATACGCAGGTGTAATCCAATATGGATTTTCTTCAGCGTCTTTAGCGTATTTTAAAATAGCTTCTCTTGGATCCTGATCATCCTCAATTCGTTTACTTAATCCAAGATTCCTAATAACATATGAACTTAATGTACCACCTGACGATGCAACACGTCCACCTTGTCCTGATGTTATTGGTAAATCCGGTCGTCTTGATTTCACTGGATCTAATCGATCTTTTTCCATCTGTCTCTTCATTGATTTTAATCCATCTTCTCTAAAAAAAGGTAACGCATGCGGCGTAAATATCTGCTGCGTTACCATTCCAATATGTTTTTCTTTATGTTCCACTTTAACAGCGCACAATTTTGCACCACGTAAGCTCTTTTTTGTATCATAATACGCTTTAACAATTCCATTACCACAACCAACAAATATTTGATTCAATTTGGGATGCCATAATGTTTTAATTACGTGTGAATTTGTCACTGAAATCTCATTAACAACATCAAATGTTTTGGTATTATAAAATAATACACGACCATTTGAATTTCCCTTTACCAATGACTCGCCAGTAATTACCATTGAGTCATCAGGACTGAACATACAATCAGTAGTGTCATATCTTGAAAACAAATCAGTAGCTTGAAATATTGGTAATTTAAATTTTCTTAAATCCCAAAGTTTTAAAGTATCATCGGAGGCACGTGACGCCAACATATTACCAATATATGAAAAGCTCATGCTTGATATTTCAGCACCATTTTTATGTGCGCCCCGTAATACAAGGGATGGATTAACAAAACTTTTTCTATGATCCCACATTTGTATTGAGCCATCAATGCAACCACAAGCAATAACACTACCTTCACGACTGTATCCACATGTTGTCGGTATTGCTTTAACGCCATTTTGTGCTCGACATTTAATTAATGCCTTTTGACTGCATGGCCGATTCGTAATCCAAATTCGGCATGTGCTGTCTTGTGAGCACGTTATATATTCCTCTTTTATATGTGGATGCCACGTACCGCAATTTAATGCCCCTGTATGACCTTTTGTACGGGCCATATCAGTTATATATTGATCACCCTTAACGGTTTCACATTTTTCAAAACCATCGCGATCAAGCACTTTTGCTTGAGCTGCGCCTGATATAACGAGTATAACGTCACCAGTCATTGAATATTGTAGACATTTTATTGGATGATTTTCGCATGGTTGAAGTGTACGAAAGCTTTTTAATGACGAATCCATACCGGTAAAATCCCAAAAGTTCACGTTATAATCAACTGATCCTGATGCTAAACGTGCGCCAGATGGGTCAACTGCGATTGCCGTTATTGCTTTTGTTCCATGAGTCATTGTTATTTCATGACTGCATGGAATTTTATTTATTAAATTTGTTTCTTCTGAGTCTGATTCGCTATCGCTAGAGTCTGAATAATCGCTGTCGCTATTATTTTTTTTCAATGTACATTTGGTTTTATCTTGAATTTCAGATGATGATGATGGTGATGGTGGCATAGGCCCAACAATATCTTCATCATTTTTGTTATTGCGATTTTCTACATACAAATTTGATGTTGTTGGAATATCATTATCTTTATTTATATTATCAATTATTTTTGGTATAATTTTACTATTGGTACTAATTGTTTTTGTTATGTTTTTCATCATTTCTTGAACATTGAAACATTTAGCTTTTTTACCAAAACTCGACATTCCCATGATTTTTTTGACATTTTCCAACTCGTCATTGTCCTCCAAGCGGATTTCATTCATATTTTTTGTTGTATTAGTCTCCAATTCACGATTATTAAATACACCAAATCCATCAACAATCGCCGATTCTTCATCATCATTTTTATTATTCACCGATTTCATATTGAAATCTCTGCTGATTTTTCCAAACGATATTTTTTTTTGAACCATCTGGATGCAATGTATAACCTAAAAAATTCAACATTCATTAATAACAATATATTCTCAGTTATTCATTTATAAATTAATAAACTTTCATCTTTCATTATTATATATTTATCCATTTTTGTTTTGAGCATTAAGAATAAAGATAAATTTGAGGTTAGGTTGACTTACCGGCAATCGTCTTTTTTACGAGCAATTATTAATAAAATTGTTATTAAAAATTATTATAACAAAATACTCTTCTATGTATATTTTGCGTTCTACTCAAGAGACCCCAATCGGAAAGTGGCGGTTCTTTGAACTAATCAGTCAAATGAACCGATACAGAGAGTAAAAAATATAATTTTTATTTATATTAATCTAATTTTTAATTATACTTTTGTGCATTTTTATTATTTGTTCTCTAATTACGAATATTAATTGCTACTATAATCAGCTATATTTCTTCAACTTTACAATTTTTTATTCCATTAATCATTCATCATTCAAATTAAATTGAAGGATTTTTACCGCGTTTTTCATTTTTAACTCTGATCACAATCACTAGAGGCGCTGAAAATCGTATCTCCCAATGGGAGCTTTCCCCTCTATCTTATACTCTTTAATTTTTCCTATGACCCAGGATAATCCAACAAATCGGTCATTTTTATACTAAATATTATTACACACTACAGTAAAGATGTCGCAGCGCGAATAGAATTGAGTTAAAAATTCACACACAAAAATTATTACTCTATATTAATAAACAAATAAATAAAAGCCTAGATAATCATTAGAAAACCACATAATGGCGGTTAAAGAGTTGAATGTATGAGTGAATACAGCATTAAATGATGGTTTGCGCATACTTATAGATACATATTTATTCCATCCAGTTGTATATTATATGTGCTTGTGTATGTGTGTATATATATTATACATCGCCTATGTATACGCGATGAACTTATGTGTTCTTTACCTCGACAAAGTCTCCAGGGTTGATGGCAGCAGCAAACTGCTTTATTGCCTTGTATTAACAATATAAAAAAATATGTTACTTGATTTTAACCAACAATCGCGTCCAAATAATAACAATAATAATATCATTTTGTAATAATCAATGAATAATTTTATCAATTTATATATTTAATTTATATTTATTTTTGTCTTTTTTGTTATGTGAAAATCATTGTTACAATATATTTATAATTAAAAATTAAATTCAGTAGTTATTTGAAAATAAAAGTATAATTTATTTTTTATTTATTATGTAAAATAATAATATAAAATATCAAAGTGAGAGATCAGTGATAAACAAAAAAAAAAATGTATTTCTGATTGTATTGTAAATTTATATATTTTTTTTTGTTTTTTAATTAATTTTATGTGGAGGAAAATTTGCATAAAATAGAGAAAAAAGGTAAAAGAAGAAGAGAGAAGGAAAAATAATTTAATTCTTTTTTTTTTTTTTTTTTTTTTTTTTTTTTTTTTTTTTTTTTTTTTTTTTTGTGTGATGCATTCAATGGCGATCGATGATAAAAGAAATGAAAAAGCCAAGTTTTATTGTTGGTTTGTTACTTGGTTGAATCATTTGGAAAGGTAATAATATTATTATATTACAAGGTGCTAAAACACAACAGATAAAACGTTTGGTTATAAAGAGGGGAAAAGATTAAAACGCGGATTTGCCCGCGTCACCGCCCATATGTCATGTGTCTAAGTGAATGAGTAATCATGTACTGTCAGGACAAGGGATCGGCGGCATCTAGAAGTAAAGAGGGTGGTGAGTATTAATTTTATTTAATTTTATTATTTTTTTTTTTTTTTTTGGTGTATTAATTATATTTATTTTCAATTACATTTGTCTATTTGCTAACACGATAAACGAATGTTTTTATTTTTAGATAATTCAATGTGATGAATGTAAAATGCAAATGATTCTTTTATTCCTTTTTATACATTGTACGAAGAGAAAGATTGAAAAATAAAAATAATTAAATAAATTTATATTAATCTGAGTAATCGAAAATTAATTTAGAATTTTTTATTGCTCACTGGGGCGTGACAATTGTAATTTATATTGTTGCAAAATAATAAATTAATTTTGAACATAAATTAATTATGTAAATTTTTAATTATTAAAAAGTAATTGATATTTTTTTGTATTTTATTTTTAATTTATTTCTTTATATTAATTTATACAATTATACATTTAATTATTTAATAATTTGTTTATTAAATTCAATTAATTTATACAATTAAACAAATACATTTGTGATTTTTATTTTTTATTTAAGAATTAATAATTTTTTGTATTTATTTTAATAATGTATAATAAATTTATTTGTTTAAGTTCATTAGAGTGGATGAATGATATTGATAAAGTATTTTTTATTTGGGTTAATTAGGTAATGTAACAATGAGGGAGAAAAAAGGAGGCGCACTCAGCAGGGTACAGAAATTAAAAAAACGTCTCAGTCACAGTTTTGGTAGACTCTGTAAGTTGTATTATTAATATAAATAATAATTTACAATGATTAAATTGACATATTGACATTGAAATATTAAATGAATTCATTAAAATGTTTCAGCAATATCAAAAGAAGAAGCAGAAGATGTTGCAAGCCGAGGTCCATTACCTTACAATGGTTTTTCTGAAGAGTTTCTAGATCGATTGGAACGAAATGGAAATTTACCGATGGATAAAGATCGCCGTTATGGTAAATAAATAAACTTTTAAAATAACAATATAATAATCACATCATCTGTAATAATAAATAACAAAAATTTATTCCAACATTATCCAGAAGACAATTGTAATTTATATATTTTATTTTATTTTCATTCACTTTTGTACTTGATAAATTATGTGTAATTTCTTCAGCAAAGTCAATTACTTCAACGTCTATATCGCATGTGTCAGAATGGGGAGGAGTGGGCGATCGTGATAGAGTACATCGACAGCTGTCAGTCTCCAGTGATTCCAAGCTGTTAGATGAAGATATACGAGAGGAAGCAAGAGTTATTTTACGACCTCGTCGACCACCTCGACCAAAGTCTGAAGTATTTCTCGGTCCTGATCCAGCGCCACGTCGAACAAAACGATTTTCTGCATTTGGAGTATGTTATAATATTGAATTTAATTATAATATTAATTATATTTGTTTATTTGATATATTAATTGTATATTAATTTTATTTATTCAGGGTGATTCGCCTTTTGGTAAATCTGAGGGATATATTAAATTGGAGCAATTAGGCGAGGGATCTTATGCCACTGTGTTCAAAGGTTATAGTCATCTTGCTGAACAAGTTGTTGCATTGAAAGAAATTAGACTGCAGGAAGAAGAAGGTGCGCCATTTACTGCCATTCGTGAGGCAAGTTTGCTCAAGGAACTGAAACACAATAATATTGTCACACTTCATGATATTATTCATACTCGTGAAACTCTCACGTTTGTGTTTGAATATGTTCATACGGATTTATCACAGTACATGGAAAAATATGGTAGCGGCGGTTTGGATCCACGAAATGTCAAGCTCTTTCTTTTTCAGCTTTTACGTGGTTTAGCATATTGTCATCGCAGGTAAGCTTCATTTTTATTTGTATATATTTTTTTTATGTATATAATCAGGTGATTTTTATGATTGCAATAGTTATTTGTGTGGCCAAGGCTGTGAAGTTGATTTTTTTAAGCTGAATCCAAAAATTTGCCGCTGAGGTCAAGCAAATTTTGTGTGAGGCTAAAAAATATCACTAGGCCCCACATGGTGCACACATAATTTTTTAGGCGAGTGTCTCAAAATATGATGATTCAGGAATCAATTGTCCCAGAAATGACAGAAATAAATCTTGTAAATAAACTAACAATGCATAAATTGTGTAGTAACTTATAAATTGTGTTGCAACGCAACTTTTTCGTTTGTTTTATGGGTAAATAAAAGAAAAGGTTGTGTTGTTATACAGTTTATTAACAAACTTTGTTTCTGTCAGTATTGTAACATTTAAAATAAACCGGAAATATAAACGATCAAGTATAAAATTAAAAAAGCAAAATGAATGACAGTGATAGTGACAATCCTAACGAAATTTATGAAACCGCCAATGCAGCGACGTTAAATTTACTACCAGAAAAATCTCGAGAAATTTATATAAAACAGTTTGAGAGTTTTACAAAATTATACAACATACATAATGTTAAAAATTTGAAAGAAGAATTATTTCTAGAATTTTTTCTAGAAAAATCCAAAATATTTCAAACTACTTTTGCAGTGTCACTAGTCTAAATTTTGTTTTATAAATAAATGCGGCC
>JAQQBS010000002.1:11187900-11200952 GCA_030347275.1 Microctonus aethiopoides | reverse complement strand
AGTTGAGGAGAAATTGAGGATAGTTTTGGATACAAATATGAGGACAAAAACCGCACCAATTTTTCGACTCGGGATATCAAACTACATCTCATACAAATTTGGTGAGGAAATATTCAATACCGTCCGAACAACACGCGTTTCAAAGTATCAAAAACGAGTAGGTATGCCCTTTACGAACAATTTTTGAAGTGTGCCCTTTAACGGTTAAATAAATTTTACATACATTTATTTAATAGCGTTCATATTTTGAGGATTTATTACATTATATAAACATAGACATTTTTTTTTCACTTTTATTCCATTTAACGCTAATATCTAAACTTAATTTAATTTATGCAATAGAGCTATGGATATTTTTTTTCCTATATGCATGCAGAATTTTATTGTTTTATTTGGTAAAATATGCGTTGTGTTCCATAACACATATTTTCATATTCAATAAGGATTTTATTTTCATTCTCATTCATGATCATAATTATTATCTATTAATGTTCGCATTTACATTCAAGCCATCATCCGTTCAATTTTATTTCAGCATTTGCACAAAATATTCATTTGAATTATTATCTTAATTCCTCTCTCTCTCTTTTTCATTTGTCCACACATAAACTGGAAAATTTAAACTTTCATTTTTCATTCAAATAGTGCATTGCGTTTGGTTCAATAATAAACCATTAAATGATTTTATTTGATTGAAATTTGATAAATATTCAATGTGTAATTGATACATACGAAATAAAATCTTATTAATAAAAAATATCTCATATGAGATCTAGTGTTAGCAATTCGATTGCGCGAATAAATATTTATTTAGTTTATTTATTGAGGTCCAAAGGAAGCACAATCCTCGATGCTGATTATTTTTCATTTATTTATCAGCATCAAACAACCCAGACGCTCGTCCATTCTCACTTTCTTTTGGGTTTTCATATTATTGTCCACAAAGACGCACCTAAATAATTTTTTATTCATCAATTAGATTCCATTTTAATTTTCAATATTATTTACGTGAACTTTTCATAATTTCATTTTAATCAACATCATTTATCGGTTTAACTTTGACTTTTTGGCGATGACAACAAAAATCGTTGGAATATATAAAATAAAATATTGAATGATTGTTTTTTAGTGAATTAAATTAACTATTAATACCATGAAATTATACTATTACGTATGTAATCATATATCATGCTATTAAAAATGAGTAAATGCACATTTAATATCGCACGGTGTAAATACAAAATATAGAATTCAAATATAACATAAAAGCTTTTTCTTTTTTTTTTTTAATTTTTTCTTTCATATATTCAGTTTTCTCTTTCTCTCATCATCGATACGATGGAAAAATTATTTATGCCTGTACTTTTTCGATGTAGACAATGTTCAAAAGCACCAGATATATTTCATTCTTTTTTCATGGGCATGAAGAAAAGTGTTAATGCATTTTATTAATTTATAATTGAATCAAAATTAAATATGTATGAATAAATTTATATAAAATGAATAAAAAAAAAGTAGTGCATCATTAGTAAATAATTAATCAGTAGATATATATTATTCAATAAATTGAGAGCTTTGTAAATCATAAATAAATAAAAGCTAAATATTGGCAGTGAATTATGAGTTTGTGATTTAGATATAATTTAAATAATTTAAAATGAAACTGTGAAGAACAATAATTCATTTTATTAATATTATTTTTATTCATCATTCAATTAAATTCGTGCATATTCATCCCAATAAAGGATCAATAAAAGAGGCTCTCAATTTTTTTTTCTTTCAAGTTCTCACAAGACCGAATTTATCTTGTTCCCGTTCAACCTTATAATCCCGAATTATTATTTAATTTTCTTGTGTTATTTCTCATCGCTTCATCATACATATCGAACCTTGGCCTGCACTTAATATATTTCAATTCCAAGGCAGGAGAGAGCGAGTTAATTGATTTTTAATTTACTTCGATCATATGGAATTTTAAAACATATTCCCATTTTAGAATTGATTTAAAAAATTTTATCTTCATACTTATTAATTGCTTCTCTTTTATTTGCTCTTGCTTTTTGATCATTGCGTGGAATTTTTTATTCTATTCATTCGATAAATAACAAAAAAACTCACGCTTATCGTATGCTTCCGACTAACGCGTGATCATTTACGATTTTTGCCCATAGTAAATATTTATATATTTATCATTCGTGTACATTTTTATTTTTATTTTGTCTTGTTTTGCAATCTGTAATTTTCTGTTAAATAATAGAGACATTATATCGCGCGTATCGTTAAATATTTTACTTATATATAATATAATATAATATAAAGAAAGAAAAATATTAATCTTATACAAATACCCAATATGCATAGCTTAATCGATATCAATAATATTTTTATAGCTACATATGCGTATATATATTAATATACGTGTACGTATGATACATAAATTTATATAATTAGATTATATTCTTAATAATACATATCACACTGAGCCGGCTGTGTGTGTGTCCATCGGAATTTCTTCAACACAATTGTCACTCACTGCGCACGATGTAAAAAAAAAAATGAAACAGATTAATTTATCCAAACACACTGAATATAAAATGTAATTATGGGTTCTCATTATATATGTTCGTTTGTTTATAGATATTATTAATTTATTTCGGAATTTTTAGTAGCATTTTCGCGTGCACGTGCACTTACGAACGAGATCCACATCTTTTGTGTAGCGTCTTCCATCATTGCAAATTAGACGAACCTTTAAAAAAGAAGTTTTATCGAATTTTAATTGTTTATTTATTTGTTAGAATGATGATTAATAGAGTAGGAAAAATGATATATTAATTATGGAGAATATTCTTTAATGTTTTGTGAATGTTAGAATGATAAAATAACTTCTTACTTTACGACGTTTAGTTTTTCGTGGTAAGCAACATGAATTGCCACAGCTGCCCCAACATTTGGCCAATTTAACTGGTCTTCGACTGCGGCAGCCATTTTCACTGTAATATTCTCGAGTATGTTCCTTTCGACAAGTTGGCGCTGTGACAGAATGAATAGAGTAAGAAAAAACTTTAATTATTAAAAATCAAATTTTCATCAAAAGAATCGATTTATTATTTCTCATTCATTTTTATTGTTACTCTTGTGTTGATTTACCTTTTTCGCAATATCGTCCCTGCCAACCAGTTTGGCATCTGCAAGAGTATCCAGTACCAAATGGCGATGGGACACACTGTGAATCCTTACGACATTCATGACCATAACAAGGATCAATAATACTTGCACCAACAATGGAAACATCTGAAATAATAATTCGATTAATTAAAAATATAATTAAATATACATATAATAATCATTATTAAACGAAACTTTACCAGAATGATCGTGTACAACATGTTCATGTTGAAGAGAATCTTCAAGATTGCTACGAATATTTGTATCAATCACTTCAACGACATCGCGATCAGCTTCGTCAGCTTCTTCTTCAGTAGATGCACAACCAGGAGTAACACGATGCATTTTTGCGGCATTACTAAAGTCCACGAGCTTACGATTGATCCACATACCCGATATGCAGCCTGGGATAATGAAAAATAAAATAGAAATGAAATAAGTTTATAGTTAAAAAATTTTTTAATCATGATTAATTTGTTTTGTTCATTCACCTTGAAAACTCGTGACATTTCTCAAGTGAAATTGTGAGAATGCAGTGTTGGCAACCTCTGCTGTAATACCACCAACATACATTGGTGTATTTAATTTCAAATATTCTCTTGTGCCTTCATTGATAATACTCCTTGCTTGACCTCTATCAACTCGTAATGTAAAATTCTTCTTTATTGCAACGAGTTCAGCCATATGTGGTTTACCGTCCGATACCATTTCATAGCTATACATTGTCGATGTTGGATAATTGCCAACATCATACGAAACACGTACACGCCCGTTAAATAATTCAACGGCAATATGTTCGCCACTTTGATCCATTCCATTGTAAAGTAAAACACCGTTTTCGTGAGTGGTTGTAAATACGATGGTCACATTAGCCTCGGGCTTCGTGCGAAGCGGCTCTAGCTCGACCAGCGAGCTGTTGTCCACGAAGCTCAGGCTCGTCAGGTACTCGCATCGTTTTCCTGTTATTTCAATAATTTTTATTAATTATTATCCTTTTTCATTCAGCTCATTTGGAATATCGTAATTCTATTTTTAATCTTGTGAATAATTTCCCGGATATATTACTTCAGAATTTGAATAATGAGGAGCTTCTGATTTCATTGTTCATTTGTAATAAAAAATAATCACATGGTATTTGAAAATTTTGATATCAACCGTTGATTATATCATGAAAATGAAAGAAAAAAAAAAAGAATTCCTGTATTATTTAATTGTTAAATGAAAATAATTTTACCAGTGTAACCGGGATGGCACTGGCAGAGATAACCCGCGGCGGAATCAGAGGATGGTTGAAAGCAAGCGCCATGTTGACAATCATGATGAGCACATGGACTGGTTTGTGGATAGAGCATTGCTGGTGATGGCGCTGCCTCGCAATACCGTCCTGTGTAATCCGCCGGGCATTTACATTCATAGTTGTTTATGCCATCGATGCAAGTAGCACCGTTCTGCAATAAATAAATGAATTAATAGATAAATAAATAAACCAACCAATTAATCAATTAATCAATAATAAAGCAAAAATAAAATATTAATTTAGAATAATATATTGACATTTAATCTTAATTTTAATTACTTGATATTTTTACGAACCTGGCACAGATGATCGATGCAATCATCCAAATTTGTGGAACAATTAAGGCCACTGAAACCGATCGGGCACTCGCAGCTGTAGTGGGTCCTGTGGTCAACACATCGGCCTCCGTTCTCGCATGGATCGTGTCCTTTTGTGCAAAATGGGATTTTCGTTTCGCAGTATTCTCCCATGAATCCCGGTGAGCAGTCACATCTATAGGCTTGTATGAGGTCCACGCAGGTTGAGTTATTGGCGCATCTGTTGTTTGCACAGTCGTTGACATTGTTTTCGCATCGGAGACCCTCGTAACCGGCGGCACAGTCGCAACTAACACACAACGACTTCAAGCGTTAATTGATAATAATATTGCTCGATCATTGGAATCGAGTGCAATTCGATTCACCAACGCAGGCAGTGAAATAATAATATAAAAAAAGTCATTCCAATATTCGATTTGAATTTTATTTTTCAATGCAAGCGATATTTTTTTTTTCGTGCAAATCTATTTCTTATTTTTACCAATTTAATATTCATTCCAATTATTTTAATATTGAATCAAGAGTGTGCTAATTAGTGTTTTATTTATTTTTTTCTTGTTGTTTTATTAGTCTACTGAGTTGGTGAGTCGAGCTCACGATCCAACTCGATCTACTTTGACAAATGCTAAAAATCAATTTGTCTTTTATATTGATTTTATTTTTGATAAATAATTTTTTATCTACCTGAATCTGCCTTCCTCCAATACTTTGCAAGTTCCGGCGTTCCTGCAAGGATTTCCATAGCACGCGTCAATTTTATATTGACACCTGTCCCCATGATATCCTGGCGTGCACTTGCAATTGAACTGTCTGTCCGGTAATGTTTTACATAATCCACCGTTTTGACATGGGATTGTGTAACACACATCGCATTTGGCCATGACCTCGGCAGGTTGTTGCTTGGCTGCACGGAAGAAATGTCTACGATTAATGAGCAATTTTAGTACCGTTCTGAGAGATCCAACCAAAAAAAATCAAACTAAATAAACGGATATTCGTTAAATATCAGAAAATAAAAATAGTTATGCATTCACGCGATCAGAATTTATTGATTTATTTATCTTTTTTGTTTTTTAAATTTTAATTACGATTTATAATTAAATTAACGTGAATTTAATACTTACTTTTACATTGAAATGCATTTGCTGGTGCTGTGAGTAAAAGTTTTTCCTTCATTGCTGGTGGTTCCATACACCGGGCAATTCCCGGTTCGACATCCAGGTTCTTTTTTACCCACTCTGCCAACCATCGCATGTGACAATCGCAATAAAGTGGATTGGCTCCCAAGGCACTATAATAAAAAATAGTTTTTTTTTAGTCATTCATTTCCAGATGGAAAAATAAATAATTTCATTTTTTGGTCGTAACACTTACAGATGAGTTATTGATTCCAAGTCATCGAATGCGCCTTCGGGAATTGTCGAAATATCGTTTCCATGAAGATTACTAGTAGAATAAAAAAAAAAAGTAATATTATTATTTTCAATAAACATGACAATGGAAATCAAGAAAAATTATCACTTACATTATTCTCAATGATTTAAGTCCTGCCAGGGCGTTTCGTTGAACGCACTGAAGTTTATTATAGCTGATTATTCTACGAAGAAAAAGAAAAAAAATCAGTAACATAAATAATTTTATATCATAAACTTTTTTTTTATTCAACTTACAGATGCGATAGTTTCGTTAAATTTCTAAACGTGTCATTCGATAGCATTCCAATCTGATTATTGCTCAAGTCTCTGTATGAAAATAAAAATAAAATTGTAAACAGTTATAGAAATGTCGATACATAAAATTGTCACGTTGATACTCACAATCGCGTCAGCATTCTCAAATGATTGAGTCTCTCGGGTTGAATTGTTTTAATATCATTTACGCCAAGAAGTAGCTCTGTGGTTTCTGGTGGTATGCCACGGGGTATTTCTGTTAGATGTGATCTAAGACAGCTGACAACTGAACCGGCACATTGACAGCGAGGCGGACAATAATCATCACCCAAACAACCAACGCTATCACCTTGATGAAATCAAATGAAAATATTAATACAATTTATTTATTTTTTTTAAATGTGAATTCAATTAATAAACGTTTATCTTTTAAATATATTTATATGCTATTGTATGAAGCGATGTTGATGCAAATAGTTGCATTCAGGACTTACTATTGCATTTGAATTCATGTCGTGGAATGTCTTTGACGTGGGCGTCCTTCAACCTCGGTGGATCATGGCATCGTCCAATAATACCAGGCATCTCATGTGTTGTTAACCACTCGGCAAACCATGCCAAATGACAATTACACGACAAAGGATTATCTTGCATGTTGCTGTATTTAATAATATATTATTAGTCTTTATTAACTGATTATCGAGTTTTGTAATAATTTAATGATAATAGCTGATAAAAGACACTTGTATGAGGAAATTTAATTAATTAAATGCTTACATATTACGAAGATGCGCGAGTCCTTCAAATGATCCAGGCATTACACATGTAATGGCATTTGCAGTTAAATTCCTATTGGGAATACGGAGAAACAAAAAAAAAAAGAAATATTTAGCGCTATTTAATACGTTTTTTTTGTTCCTTATTTTATTTTTTATTTTTATGAGGAGAAGTTTCCTTTCTTTTTTTTTTTGTTGGTTTTTATGGGATACTTACAGAGTTTTCAAGTTAACAAGGCCATTGAACATTTTATTGTGAACTTCACGTAGTTTATTGTCAGACAGAAGTAATTCAGTGAGTTTGTGAGCGCCCTTGAATGCTGTCGCCTCGATACGTGTTATTTTATTTCTTCTCAAATCTAAATGTTGCAGCTCGGGTAGTTTTTCGAATAAATTTTCCGCTTTTATTTTTTCAATATCATTATTCCCCAATAATCTATAAAATAATAAATAGTTAAACAATCAGTGAAGAGAAAAAAGGAATTATTATTTTTGGTTTGAGATTTTTATCGAAAAATTAATGAAATAAATTATTTACAATGTTGATGTGTATATTGGTAATTCTTTTGGTATTGACGTCAGTTTTTTGTCCGAACAATCGACAGTTGCACCATTGCATGTACATGGTGATGGACATGCACCAGGTAATATACATTCTCCAGCTCTTTTTGTCAGCAATTTTTCATCACCTGTAACCAATCGTAATCTCTTCGTTTACATAGGAGAATAAATCAACGTGCCTGTTCTATATTCTTTCTGCGACATTTTTATTTTTGAATTATCAAGACAATTTTATCTCGAACTTTTGTTACACCACGATTATATTTTCTGTAAGTTTGGTATATGAAAATGCCGATGATATCATTATATAATTATGAATAATTATCATTCTGCTCAAGATTAATTAAATTTAATTCAATAACATGCAATTACCTTCAACCAATTGATTATTTTAATGACTTTTAAATAGTGCGAAATTTTTGTTTTATAATTCTATTATCATTTCCAATTAGTATTTTTAATTAAACCAATGTGTTGATTATATGATTATGAATTTTGAAGCGTACGTACCCGTGATTGAACACAGACCACACAGCCAGCGTTTATACAAATCCGCTTTTAGTTAGTAATAATAATATTACTTAAAAATGAAATATGAAAAAAAAAAAAAAAAAGGAAGAAGAAAAATATATTTGTGAAGCATTAATCTAAGCATTCACCGTGCAAAGAGATCAGAAGAGTCAAAAGAAGAGATAAACAATTCAGATGAAAGAGAACGTGTTTTCTTTATCTCTCTCTCTTCTTCATTCTCTTTCTCACTCTTCTTATTCGATCTCTAAATCTAATTTTTTTTCTTCTTTAGTCCCGTTTTCTCTAAGTGGAGACGGTCATGATGATGATGATGATGATGATGATGACGATGATGAGATGAAAGCATCAATATATAGGATAGTGGATAGAGGATAGAGAGAAGGTTACCGACCTGATACCATCCTGTCGAAGTAAGAAGAAGATAACCGGAAGTCGAATCGTGCTTACCCTTACATTTGAACTTTTCGTCCCGCATCACGTCAATCTTCCGTTTAGCTGCTCTCTTTGGTGATTCGCATTTAGCTCCTGATGTTTCGATTGGATTTTCATGAAGATAAAGACTTAACCATCGTAAATTACAATCGCATATGAAAGGATTTTTAGCTAGATGCCTGAAATAAAAAATCAGATATAACATTTGAAAAATTAATTTATCATTTGTTTAATTAAGATTGAAAGTTATTTCATTTAATTTATTGGTTTGATACAAACAATGTTCGTATACTGCGTAAATTGGTGAATGTTCCATTGGCGAGTGATTTAATATTGTTGTCGTAGAGTGACAGCAACGTTAAACTCGTGAGATCACGAAATAGATCGGTGCGAATACAGGAAATATCATTGGCATTCAGCAAACTGTAATGTAAATGGAAAAATAGTATAAGGAAATAATAAATGTATGTGAATGAGTAATTAATTTTATAAAATCTTGGCATTTAGATTGTAAACGAAATTAAGGTGGGATATTCTTTTTTTTTCTGTTTAAAAATTTGTGCTAATAACTGTACATTGAGTCAATATGTGCTGGGATGTAATTTAAATGCAACAAGAGACAGAAGGATTTATGAAACTCACAGTAATTGCAAGCTAGTTAGTCCTTGGAATACGCCAGCTGGCAACTCGGTGATTTTATTTCCGTAGAGGACGCTGTAAATTAAAATAAAAAAAGAAAAAAATAAAATCTCTCATCACTGTTCACAATCTCCATAGAATTAACACACTGGACAGAATGAAATGATGAAGGAAAAGAAGAGAGAAATAAACTTACAGAGACTCGAGAGATTTTAATCCGTGAAATGCATCGGCTGCAACTTTTTTAATTTTATTATTACTTAAATCGATTCGTAATAATTTTCTATATGGTGAAAATGCCTTTGGTGGTATTTCCGTAATGCTATTTTGTTCCAATCGTCTGTAAAATAAAAAACAAAATTATGAATAATTATTTCTCATAGCAGTGAATGATTAATAAATTAATCAAGTTCAATATTATATTTTAAATATGCATAAATTAATTTACAATTCAATGGTGTCCTCTGGCAAATGAGTCGGTACTTTTTCTAATGAATTTTCTCGACAATTAACAATGCCATTGGCACATCTGCACGGATGTGGACATTGAGGTTCAGCAGTGCATTCAGAGCCAGCGCGAAGTTCCACTAGACCTGAACACTTGAACTCGTGCTCCTACAATAAAAGTCAAATATAAATTGATTGATAATTAAATAGACATCTGGTCATAAGATACTTTTTATTCAACACCATGCAGGTTTATTTCTTCATATTGCAATTTGCAATATTTACAATAATCTAAAGATAGCCAATGTCTATAACTCTTCATTTTTGCATTTCATTTTCTTTTTTTTTTTTCTTTTTTTTCATTTATTATTCTTCTAATGCGTGAAAGGCGTAAAATCGCCCGCGCAATAAATTCGATGACTACAAAAATAACACTAGTGAAAATATTTCCCCAAGCGCATCTTCTCTTGTTTCTTCTTCTTCTTCTTCTTCTTCTTTTGCTTTTACTCGTTCTCTCAACGTCTCGTAGTTGGTCCCATGCGTTGCACTCGTGCAGTGATTTACGGCCAATGGTATTTAAGGAAATTTATCCCATGCCCACCCACGGAATCGACGTTTTATGCCAGCCCCAAGTATACATACATAAGCTATATACGACCAAGTGAACATGAAGAAAATAGTTGATGTCACAGGATGTGCAACCAAATGATCACATCCATATAGAGAGACTCACGTTAATATTCTTGTGCATGTACCACACGATGTTGAATGATTTTTTTTTTATCACAAAATATTCTTTGTATTTATATGCAGTGGCGATTCACGAAACAGGTTTTGTTATTACATTAATATACATAAATGTATATTCCATCGTAATATTTATTTGAATATTAGTTGAAAGAATATGGGGAAAAAAATTATAATACATTTCTTTATACTTAAAAAAAATATTTTAAATTGTTTGAATACGTACTTGCAAGTCAACGAGATTTTGTCCTTTTAAATGTGCCGGCGATGCACATTTTGTATGTTGACCAAGTCGTGGAATACTCTTCAAATGACGTGACAACCATGCCAAATGACAATCACATGCTAAATAATTATCAGCAAGTTTGAGCGTACGTAAACGCAACAAACCAAATAGCATTTCTTTACCAAGTGTTGTCAATTTATTATTATTGAGAGTTCTGCAATAATAAACCAAAAATTAAATTATATAATTCATTGAAATTATTATAATAACAAAATATATTTACTTACAATATTTCTAAATCCTTAAGTTCTCTTATTGCGCCTTCGTCAATACAAGTTAGTACATTATTATCAAGTGACAAATGTTTTAACGATGAAACTCCTCGTAAAGTTTTTGGCCCAATCATCGCAATTTGATTATGACTGAGATCTCTGCAATAATAAATAAAAGACAATAAGATTAATGAATGCATGAATAAATGATAAAAATAATAATACTGATAAATTAGTTGTGAATATAATTGTTAGAAATAAAATTAGTTTATATGGCAAAGGGTCAACATGATGAATGAATTATTGTCTTCTGTCATTTTAACCTTCTGCACTTTGGGATTATTCGTGAGTTTCACCTACATTTTCATGTATAAATTATTCAACTTGACGAGAGTTGTACGTGTTACTGCCAGGTCACCGTTCACTTATTATCCACGTGGATAAGTTACAGGGTGTAGTGATTAGTAGCGGTCAGCTTTATATAGTTTACTCTATTGCACAATACTATACCATAGAGAGTGGCTTAAACTCTCTGGTTGATACATTGGATATATCCACTGCTTTAGCTGCTGCTAGAGATTTTCAAGTACAGTACAAACCACTGGAGAAACATAGTTCCAAAGAGAAACGACAGACACTCTCTGACTTTGTGCAAAAAAGCTTGCTACAATCCGATAAAAATAACTGTCTTTTTCTTTCTATTTCCTTCAACCTTTCTCTCAGACTTTTGTTAGCGCTTTGGGAATTTATTTATTTTTTTTCTTTCTTCAATGAGAAATTTTAATGTATTGAGAGAGTTCATTGTTCTCTCTGTAAGTATATAAAGTTCTAGACATTATATTTTATGTATTTAAAAGCTTGAGTTGTTGAAAAATGAATGCAGTGCAGGATGGCAATGAGATCAATTGGTCTGACACAGTTGTACATAGTTGAGGACAACTTTACACAGTGCTATAGAAAAGCTATTAGAATTATAATTTCATGAAATTAAACTCTATTCATGTTGAATATTAATAATAATTTATTTATTTTTTTGATTTTTTATTTCAATTTTTATCTTGCAACTATCGTAGGAAAGTATTAAAGTCATTAGATTTTAGAAAGTGCAGTAAATTATAGCAAGTTTTTATGCTTTCTTTTCTCTCATTGTTTTATATTCATAGATAAGCAATTCAAAGTAGGATTAATAATCTCAAAACTGCAATAATTATTAATACAAAAAGACTCTCATATTTCATAAAAATAATGAATGTAAAAAATATTTTTCCACATCGATTGATCTAAATCTAGAAGATTAACTTGCCAGAAAAAATTACCACAAGTTCTACATCAAAACAAACTTCATTTTCATAATTTTATCAACTCTCAGTAATATTACAAACTATTTTCCTTCTTATCGATACACATTAGGATGTTTCATTTTTAGGTGATATTTTTTTTGTCTGTCATACCTGAAAATCTGATAATTTATAAAAAAAAAATAGTTAGTTGAAGGCTTAGTGAAATCAAAAATTCGATTTCCCATATAAATATCACGAGAAAATTTTTTTTTTGACTTCAACTTGATTTTTCGATAATCAAAAATTTTGTATGGAAAAAATGAATTTACAGCTTTTGTAGGGTATTAAATTTGCTACAAAAAAGTTTTCCACCGCAAACGCTCTCCGACCAACAGTTTTCGAGTTGTAGAGCTGAAAATGTGAAAGTTGATCATAATTGACAATGAAATTTTCTTTAAACTGGAATTTATTGATCCGACATTAATTATTATTTTACAAGAAACGCTATAAAGCTGAATTAACAATGTAATAGCATCAAAAAAATTTTTGATTACCAAAAAATCGAATTAAAGTCGAAAAAAAAAATTTTCTCATGTTATTTACATAGAAAATCGAATTTTTGAATTTGCTAAGCCTCTAATTAACTCTGGATTTTTTTTCAATCATGCTTCCTTTTTTTTTTTTTTTTT
>JAQQBS010000002.1:11125220-11176533 GCA_030347275.1 Microctonus aethiopoides | reverse complement strand
AAAAAAAAAAAAAAAAAAAAAAAAGACTTGAATCAAGTTATTGAGACTTGATTCAAGTCTAAAATCGACTTGTGTTAAAACTATTGATATTCTTATACATAATCAAAATTTTGGACTTGATACAAATGGAAAATTGACTTGATGGAAGAATAACACCGCAAGACTTTAAATTTGGAATTTTCTCGTTGTAAAATTAATCATTCTGACAATACATCAAATCAATATTAAAATCAGATTAACGACTTGAATCAAGGTTAGAAAAAACTTGAATCAAGATTTAAAAAAACTTGAATCAAGACTAGAAAAAACTTGAATCAAGTTTATTTTCGACTTACCCCTTTTTACGACTGATTCAACTCAAAACATGTGTAATATGTCATGAGTCAAGCACATGTCAGACTTGTATCACGACTATTTGTGTCAAGTCTGAATCGCGACTTGATTCAAAACTTTTTTTTTTTTTTTAATATTGATATTTATTTTATTCATTTATTTATTTTTTTCATTTTCAATCCATTCGTCTCGATCAATTTGTATGTATACATCATCTCGGCGTTTATTGATCGATTGATAAAAATAGAGGAATAACTCGACAACAGATAAAGTAACGGGGTGAAGAATGAAGAAGAGGAGATAACAGAATATTAGAGAACTCGGTTATAGTAACAGACCAATGAGATGCTGCTGCACTGTATACAACTACTTTTAGTCTATTCTCTACAACTCTCTCTCTCTCTCTCTCTCCTTTCTCTAGTCTCGTTAGATATATAGAGTCACTACGATAATCAGGCGCAATTCTTTTTACGGAAATCACCAGAGCGATGCTTGACCTACTTACCACAAACCTGGCTGATTTTTCATTGCACACTTCAAATGAATTTTTTTTTTTTTTATATTTTATTTTTAACTCGACGACTGGATGGAACCGAGTGAATTCTCTTGAATTTCCTGCAGCGCACTATCGACTCATTAACGCTTTCCACTCTATCTCACTAGCGATGCACAAGCGTAATTATGTTATTATTATTATTACTAGTATTATTATCATTATTATCGTTTTTAGCATTCAAAATGAATGCATTCAATTAATTATCATTGAATTCGATACTGTAGTAAATTTAAATTTATATTTTATGTAAAATTTTCAATTTGCAATTGGCTGCATTTTAATTTTAAATTCTTGAAATTAGGTATGTATGTATTGTTGATATAATTATGGGATGACGTTTGTTTCAGGTATGGTTGATAGATTGAAGAAGAATGAAAAATTAAACGAGTGAGTGTATGTGAAATGTTGAATTAAATTCCATTTCAATTTTGAGTGATATGTGGATTGAAGTGAGTCGAGTACGCGCGTATCAATCATATACTATATCACGCGTGAATGCGGATTTACTGTCAAGTAGCTCAAATTTCGTTTAAATAAATAATTTTTCATATTGTATAGTTGATTTTAATATATATGTGTACGTATTTTATTTATTGAACTCGATGCTTTTAATGATTGCGATTCATTGAGGATTGAACAAATAAAAATAAAATGAATGAATAAATAAAATGATCGGGTTTATGAATACGAATTCATAAGTGGATAAAATGAAGCTGTTATAAAGAATGAAATTGAAATTAATCCTTTGCATGTGGAATAAATCATTCATTTAATTTGTTTCTTTATTTTATACTTTTCGAAAAATAATATTGAAAGATGGATAAAGAGCTTGGGGAATAATTTTTATAATGTTCACTGTATAAATGCACTTGAGACAAATTTTAATTTGATTTAAAATAAATATTAATTCTCATTTATTAATGCGGCATTTGAGATGTTTCAATTTTTCATAATTATTTTTTATTATCAATTTAAAGTTTATTTAATTTATTTCTAAATTTTTCATTGTTTTATACACTCTCATTTAAAATTGTCTATTCAACTATTTTTAAAATTACTCAATTTATTCACTCGTAAGAATCCTCTCATATTAATAATATTTAGCATTAATACAAATATTACTTAATATTAATACAAAAATAGTACAAATATTACTTAATATTAACACAAAAATTAATAGAAATATTACTTAATATGGATACAAAACTTAATATAAATACTGCTTAATACACCCAAAAAAAAAAGGCTTGAATCAAGTCTCAGCGACTTGATTCAAGTCTAAAATCGACTTGTGTCAAGACTATTGATATTCTTGCGAATAATCAAAATCTTGGAATTGATACAAGCGGAAAATCGACTTGATGGAAGAATAACACCTCAAGTCTATAAATGTCTTAATCCAAGTCTACGAAATGTCTTGATCCAAGTCTAAATATGACTTAATCCAAGTCTGAAAATGTCTTAGTTTAAATTTGAAATTTTCTTGCTGTAAAATTAATCATTCGGACAATACCGCGAGCCAATATTAAAATTAAATTAAATTCCAGTTTTATTGTTCAATTGATAAATTATTTAAACAAATGTAAAGTGTCACAATTCACACGTAAATGTGCATATTTAAATAACATAGGAAAAAAATTATTTTCCCATTTTATTCAATTGGAAAAACGAAAATTACGAAGAGCCACCTTTAAATATTAAAATTAAGAGCTCCGCTTCAAACAGGCTTCTTTTTTTATCGACCAATAAGTTTTGAGCCCGATTTTTTGATGAAAAAAAAAAGTTGGCCAAAAAGTTTTGGATCAAGACTAAAAACAACTTGAATCAAGACTAGAAAAAACTTGAATCAAGTTTATTTTCGACTTACCCCTTTTTACGACTGATTTAACTCAAGACATGTGTAATGTCTTGAGTCAAGAATATTTCAGGCTTGTATCAAGACTATTTGTGTCAAGTCGGAATCGCGACTTGATTCAACACTTTTTTTTTTTTTTGGTGTAATATAAAAATAATACAAATATTACTTAATATATTAATACAAAAATAATACAAATAAATTTAAAAAAAAACATCTATATCAATGCAATGAATAATTTCATATATTTTTTCTTCATACATTTAAAAACATAAATAATAATTATTTTTCATAAACTATCAACTTAATTCATAAACCGGCTGTTGAAATAATAATAAAAAATTTCATATTTTATTTTATATATTTCACTTATTTATTATTTCGAGTATATACATTGTGTAGGTACATATATTTATCTAATAATAATATATAAAATCGAAAAGGTTGAGGCACGTTGTTGTCAGAGGAATAAACGGGAGCACAGTAGTACTACTAGAATATTCGTTTTGTTCAGTTGCAGTGAACATGTTGCAGCATGCTTATGTCCGTATGTGACTCGCGGTTATGCACCCCAGGTGTTGGCATTTACGACTTGTACGTGTTTCAGTCGTCGTTGACGTCGTCGTCATCGTCTTCTTCATCCATTTATTTAGTATATATTATTATACTTCACATACACACAACCATACATATGTTTATCATCATATATACAATGCACATTACCTATACTTATATACAAATATCTAAAGTACAGTTGCGATAAATATGCAATTGACTTTTCACAAAAGTCCCTAACGATCCGTGAAAAATAAAATGAATAACGGAGAACAAGTGCAAATCTCTGTACAAAAGAATTCTCTCCTTTCATTATTATTTCTATTATTTATTTATTTTTTATTACAAAACTCAACACATTACGTCCATTGCTATGTATCATTTTTTTTATTTTATATACAAATACGCTTTATGTCACGTCGTCAAAAGTTTTTAACGAAAAATGAAATATATATGTGGATATCTTGACAGAATATATTTTTTTTATTCTACTTTTCATTGCATAAAAAAAAAATTGCTCGATGAAAGAAGTGAGAGAATATAGTTGAAGTGAACTTTTTCACGATGTTGGAAAAGAAAGTTTAGGTAAAATATTCAACCGCACAATGTGATTTCTAACTTATAAAATAATATTCGTACTTTATATAGATAGACGAGAGTGAATAAAAAAAGATAAAAAAAGAAAACAACGACACTATTTCAACGTACATCTTTTCTTACATTTGCAAGAGTATAAAATTTATATACTTTCATACACAATCTTTCGAATCTACGTATTTATTTGCAAAAGAAACGGAATAATAATATAAAAACGAAAAGTAAGGAAAAAAAAATAATAAAATAAATCAGTCGATAAAATATTTATGGTATATTATATTATATCAGTACGAATAATATCGATTTATCAATCATCTCACGAACTGACGAAATGGATATAAAGAGTTGTGACTATATAAAGTAAACACGTATCGCCCTTAATATAAATAAAAATTTATATTTAGGGGATATGAGCGCTGGATTCAGTTAGTTATCATCAGCAACACTCTGATTGTGCACGTCGGATAAATTCCCAAAAAGTTATATACATATATACATTTATATATAGAAGTGACAACGAGGAAAAACACTGAAGAGAAAATACGACAGCATTTCTCTTAGCATCAGAGAATATTACGCCTTCACATTATGATTTTCGACCCTTTGTTTACTCGACAAACCTCACGCGGGTTCACCGCGATAATATACGACTAAACCCTTGTCTTATATACTTTCACATACATATATGTATACATTGAATGGATGATGGTTCCACAAATAGAGTGTGGATACGAGACAAGAGAAAAAAAATGATGATGCACATTTTTCAAACACGCGACACTTTGGCGTCTTTTTTCTTCAATATTTATTATTTTCATTTTATTTCCATCGAGAATATTAAACAAAGAAATTTCCCATTTATCAGATAAATATTTCTACCAATTGAAATAAAAGAATTTTCACATTGTTATATATTTTTTGTTCATTGTGATGCTGATCATTTCAATTCTGTTTTATATGTGCATTTGAAAAGGAATTTCGTGGATTTTCAATCGAAATAAAATCAATTTTCTCCGCATACAAAGCTATATAAACTATACTGCACACCAATTGTTTATATATACCCATATATAAATATCATATACAGTAGGGTGGGCCAAAAAAAAACTTTGAATTTTTTTTTCTTTTGCTATAATGAAAATAGAAGGGATTTTCGATTTCCTATTTAAATAACACGGAAATTTTTTATATTTTTTTTTTTTTGAAATTTTTTGCGTTATAACGAATTTTTATGTTGTAAAAATCAATACATATCCTTATAGGAAATCAAGTGATCTACAAGAAAGGTCTTATATGATTTTTCGCTAAGTCAACTCGTTGAAAAGTCATTCGAGGTTAAAGTTCAACCTCAAATGACATATGATCACTTTCACAATTTTTTACACGTTATCACAAAATAATGGCTCAACAACATGAAATATCATATTATTTGCGAGGTTCATTGAGTATTCTCTACTAAAACATTAACATTTTTACGAAATAAAAATTTTACGATTATTGATCAATAATTTCATTAAAATTATTTTTCAATGCTTTTTATTTGAAACGTACAGAATAATATGAGTTTTTTTCTACAAATTTGTAGAATAAAAACGAAAAAAGTCACGGAAAATACGATATTTAATGTTGTTGGGCCAATATTTTGTGATAACGTGTAAAAAATTGTGAAAGTGATCATATGTCATTTGAGATTGAACTTTAACCTCGAATAACTTTTCAACGAGTTGACTTAGCGAAAAATCATATAGGACCTTTTTTGTAGATCACTCGATTTCCTAAAAGGATAGTATTGATTTTTACAAAATAAAAATTCGCTACAACGCAAAAAAAATCAAAAAAAAAAAAAAAAAATTCCCATGTTATTTAAATGAGAAATCGAAAATCACGCATCGCCACCTCTTAATATTAAAATTAAGAGCTGCTCTTTTCACACACTCATTTTTTGGTCACCTTGAACAGTATTTTCATTATAGTAAAAGAAAAAAAAATTCAAAGTTTTTTTGGCCCACCCTAACATACCCATATGTGAATAACATGCACAGATATATATATATAAATAATATTTCTAAGGTAATACATACATAGTTCACTACAATATTACTATACGTATAAAAGACAATCATAGTGAAACCCTTTGAGCTAATATTGACCAAAACTGCTATTGCAATAATGGACAGGCGTGTATACAAGGATAACGATGACAGGGCATTTATACGTGCGTGTATATATATACGTATACACATTATGTATGTATATAACCCCCTGTTTGTGGAAGAAATATAGGGGATGAAGGGCGGATACATATTATGAATGGGTGAATATGTGTAAAAGTGATTTTTCACGAGTCGCTCGTTGTCATTGCACTTGAGATTGCACGTTTAGACAGGCTTTGCTTGAAATGCGAGAGCAGGTCAATTCACGCTCTCATTCAACTCTCTGTAATGCTTTTATAAACACGTGTGTACATATTATACATATGTTGAATAATGGTTATGTCAATGTTTCTTTTTCTTCTCATTTTACTATGGTCAAACGAATTATTATCGTTTTGATTCACTTGTTATACTCGAGCTTGATATTTTATTTTTATTTTATTTAATCTGATTATGTAATGAAATTTATTATTTAACATAATTAGAAATATAATTATATATAATAAAATATATTTATAATATAATATGTTCTCAATCATTTTATAGAATTTATATTTATATTTTTAAATTTATAATTTATTATTTTTGTTTTTTTTTTTATTTTTTAATTTATATGTAAATATATCATTATGAATATATAATAAATATATGAATATGTAAATTATAAATATTCAAATGTAAAAATAAATTTTTAAAATAAGTGATAATGTATATCAAAATATTTTATTATTATTTCAATTATTTTATTATGTATTTATTCATTTATATATTTTTATTTATAGATAGATATTTTTCATAAAGTCAAAATGAAAAAATGTTTGTGTGTGTATTTTTATATGTAACGACAGTGGTTCTATACATTTATATTCGAGGCATTTTCCCTTCATTTTATCGCAAACTGTCACTCGAAAAAAGTAAAAGCAACACCGTGCACTCTTGTATAGTGTTTACGTGTGTGTACATGTATACATCATTTTTATCTTCAAACCCGCGTCTCCGCAACTTCCTCTGTCTGTGGAAAATATATATAGATCGGATGGTATTCTATTATTATTATTATCATTCATTTTTTTTATTTATTTCGCTTTGAAATATGAATTTGCTTTTTGAAAGAGCAAATAGAGGTTGACGGTCGAGTCTATGTTCCCTTTTGGCTTTCAACTATACTCTATCATAAATAACTAACACAGATATACATATATCCCCCCCCCCCCCCATATCATTCCTTTCAATTGTTTTTATCCAATATTTTTTATTTTATTTATTCTCCAATATTTTATTTTTCTATTCATACCACAATATGATTAAAAATAAAATTTTTATTTCAGTAGGATAAAAAATATTCATTTTTTTTTTCACCCACAATTTGCCATTTTCAATATCTATTGTCTCTTGCATTCAATTTTATTTATTTATTTATATAAATATTATACGTAGATATCTATCATTATAAATAAAAGAAGAAAAAAAAAATATGCCTACAAATTGCAAGCACCATGTGCATATACTCATAGTGCGTTACACCATGCAAACACAGAAAAAATAGGACTGCACCCAACTTCAATTGTTCTTCACTGTTTTTTTTTTTTTTTTTTTTATTTCCCAATTCCCCTAGTACACATTCCCGCACTTCTCATCCACCTCATCGCTATTCTCCACAGCATTCTCTAGTGGCGAGTTACGGTCACTACTAGAGAGACCACTGTACATATAAAAATAAAATGAAAAAAAAAAATCCAAAACAAAAAGAAGAAAAATTTTCCCATTGCAGAATATTCACCAAAGCTCTATTCGTACCACTTTTTTCATTCTCCTTCCTCGCTCTCTCTCTCTCTCTCTATCTCTATTCCCATATTATTCTCTCTCACACGCATACAGTTTCCGGTTTACTATATAATATGTGTGTGTGTATACCAAGTATAGATGAGCGCAGTTGAGGTTTCAGCCTTCACCAATCCCGTCTGAATAGTGATTAAAAGTGCTTCGTTCAATCCACGCTTGAATGAACAGGAAAAAACACGAATACACGAATGTTATATGTATATATAACACCACTATCGTCCAGTAAACTCACAAACTATATCATCAATATACAGACACACAAACCACCCGCATTCTCTACTTGTTATTGTTGTACATTTTATACGTAAAAAGAATTTTCTCCTTTTTTTTTTCTTTTCTGTTTATCAATTCTTTTCGTCTTGTTTTTTTTTCTCTTCTCTATCTGACCAATCATCGATCGCAATTCTATTGTCATTCTGGTTTTGCACAAGTTAACTTGCATTCGTTTGAACGAATAGCGACTGCGTCATTGGATACATTATATTACCATAATATTGGATTCGAAATATATATTGAGGTTAGTGAAGCCAACTCGTAGATATATATGCAGTAGATGTGATGCATAAAAGATAAGAATGCGACAATTGAAAGTTATACGTACTTCTTCTTCTTCTTCTTCTTCTTCTCTTCATCGTCCATGTCGTTTTTCATATCATTTCTTGATGGTAGATATAGATTATTGTGAGTTGAAACGTGTACCATCCTGTCGAGGACTCGAAATATAGTCCAGAAATGCATTGAGCAATAAAAAGCGAGAAAGAGACAATGCGAAATTGAATGAAAGAGCAAAAAGTATAAAAAGTCTTGTGTCTTTTACCTTTAAGTTATTCTGTAGAATTATTAAAATTCCTTGGACTCAATTTCATTTCTATCTGGCAGAGTCTCTAGACAACTATACAATGACAAAGATAAAGAGCGCTGAATATATATGTATATAGTCAACAGTGTTGCACCTGACTCTTATGAAATCCCGTGGGCGAAATATTCAAGAGTATAATATATGCATAACACAAAAGTTCGAGCGTTCTGCAGTTATATAGTCTGGTTTTAAATCATTTGGCGTTTTACTTGGACTTTTGTTTATGAGTTGAAAAAACTCTGGGTTATTAGTTCACTGTTGTATCACACAATACAGTTCATAATATTATCCTGTCCGTTATTTAATTGCAAAATTTTATTAGACTTTTTTATTTTTTCATTAGAAACAAAACGAAAAAATAATGAAAATAAAATTCATAACTGAGAAAAGTTGAGTAATCGTTATGAACTTTATTGTAAAAGGAATAAATTGGGAGTGAAGTAGTGACTTTGATATGATAAAATTCCACACTCTTTGAACAAAACTAATCAATATATATACGTATATGAATGCATCTCACTCAATATTACTAGTACACTACTGTAGAAGTATTGCCAACTAACTTTTACTTCTTCTTATCGCTCGCCAAACTCTTTCGCTCTGGTGAAAAGATCGCTATTCCGCCAATTTTGAGATAACGATATCCGCCGGAGACGCTAAAAGATAGTGTAGGAGAGACGAGAAAAATAGAGAGAGAGAGCGGGACAGACAGAGGAACAAAAAAATTAAAGTAAAAATAAGAGAAAAGTGAAGAGAAGAAATAAAATGAGCCTCCATAGACGGAATATCCCGATCATGTATTGTGTGTTTGTGTGTGTATATACATATATATAAGCTAAAGAAAGAGAAAGAGAGTAAGTAAGTAAAGGATTTAGTAGTGAGGTGAGAGAAGACTTCTTTTTTCGTCTATCGCGATTGGGTTATAAAGCAAGAGAAGAAAAGCGAACACAAAAGCCCATATCTCTTAGTTAATACCTTGTGGAATTTGTTCTATATATACCAAACATGGCCTCCTCTTTTGTGACTTCCATCACTTCTATAATCTTCCAACACTATTTTTTTATTTTACCTTTCAATTTATCCTTGTATTATTTACTTTACTTTATTTTTTTTCTTTATTCATATAGATTTATTTTAATGATGAAGTATCTTCCAAGTTTAATTATAATTCCACCATTAATATCAATATCAAGTTCCAAACTTATCTATTATTATACAAACAAACTATTAATATTACTAATTAATTACAATATTAATGATGGAAAATATTTTCAATGTTTAATTATTAAAATTAATCGTTATCTTAATTATACATAATTTAACACGATAAATTAATATTCAAATCATTTATATATCCCAGTAATTTTTCAATATTAAATATTATAATATTCAATATTTTCTGTCAGTATACAAATGAATAAAATATATATTTAAAAATGAATTAAATCAAATTTATAAATTTGTACGAACAAAAATTATTAAGTTAAATTTTATGCTTTATATATTATACTAAACGACTCTTCTTTTATGTATTAAATAGTAAATGAATAATTATATACCAGCTCGTCAACGTGGATATAACTTGAAGTGCCTTCCAATTGGTCCACGCACAGAACAAACTCGTCGTTACAGGCACGTGCGTGTTTGCAGTGTTGAGAATGGACGAGAAACTCCATTGTCCTGACGAGCTTGTTTCTATGCAGATGAGATACGCACAAACGGACGAAATACCGCATCGCTACCTCGGCCTTTTACCTCAACACATACCTATGTATATAAAATACATATACATACATACATATATATATATATATATATATATGTATATCCACCAGACAATCTACTACATTCTGTACGTCGCCCTTTTGCCTTCCTTCCGCGATGGCCTCCTACGTCCATTCGCTCTTTTGCTCGCGCATTTTTTTTTTTTCAACGCCGCCGCGACGTTCTCACTTCTGTGTACTTTTTTTTTCGCAGTATATACAGGTATATAATATACATACATACATGTACTTATTTATATAGATGTAGAGAGAAAGTAATACCGACAAAAAGGATTGGAAAAAAAATTCACAGGCGGAAAATAACCCGCAAAAGCGTCTATCCACAAACTCTCTTCGTTAGCGTGGATTTGTTTGTCTTTTTTGTTGGTGTTGGTATATATTTTTATACATATAAGTATAGGAGAAACGTACAAAAAATAGAACTAAAAAAAATATTGTGAAACCAACGAGACACTCCGGCTTTTCTTCCATCCATTATATTCACTCTCGTGCATATATATTTTCCATGACACTATGACTTTTTATTTTATGAGTGCACTGCGTATCTCTCTGTTCACTTTTGACTCACCTTTCAATCCCGAAAATAAAAATAATAAAAGTGAATCAATTTTTTTCCTCCCATTTCGTTTCATTCATTTTTTTTTTAAATTGATTGATGTTCACAGCTCTCAATAAAAAGATTGATTTTCGTTTCGATATCTACAATATATAGTTAACTAAAAATTTTTTCTCTCTCAACATTGATGTATATATAAAATGTTTACATTGATGAAAATTGAAATGAATTTTATTTATACAAACTGAAGCTTTAATCCCGTTTATATATTATACAATCATCAATTATTTAATCATTTATAATTTCAAATATTTGTAATAACGATTATTCAATGGAAACGTGATCAAACATGTCTGGTCCACTTATGTACCATCCACAGAATACCATTAATGTAACAATAACAAAAGAGAATACAATATTACTATCGCATATACAGTGTGTCCCGAAAAATTGTATACATATAAAAAACTTTTTTATTGTTAATTTTACCGAAAAAATTTATTCTTTATAAAAAGTCCTGCATGGTCTAGAACCTAAAATACGATCATCAAATATCAAAATTTTCAAGCGATTTACGGAAGATGTCCAAAAATATGAATTTTGCTCAAGAGTAAAGTACCTGTAATTGTGGCAAAATTGAAAATTTTCATTAAAAAAAGTTAATTAGAATCAGAAACTACGTTCAAATATCCAATTATACCTAACTACGATGAAGTTTTCCATAAGAATCAAACTTGAAAAAAAAAAAGTAAAAAATAGCAAAACGTGATTTTCATCATAGATAAGTGCAATTGAATATTTGAACATAGTTCCCAATTCTTATCAACTTTTCTCAATAACAATTTTCAATTTTCCCACAAATAAAGGTACTTTACTCTTGAGCAAAATTTATATTTTTTAACATCCCCCCTATGCGGTTCAAAAAATTTGATATTTGATGGTCGTATTTTACCTTTCACACCATGCAAAACTTTTTATAAAGAATGACTTTTTTCGGTAAAATTAATAACAAAAAAGTTTTCTACATGTATACAAATTTTTGGAACACACTTTATATTTCACATGACAATTAAATACTAATTGCAGTCAAAAAGGGATCCTTAATATTCTGCAGCATGCATAGACTGTAAATATACAAACATCCTCAACTTGCTACTCATATCCTGAACAAGTACCTACTCTCAACAATAATAATGCTAAATATATACATATACAATAGTGAGACAATATTGAGTATGATGAAATATCGTTGCTGATGTCTATTAAACGCTTTGTCTATTGTTAAATTGTACACGATAGTTTCGTCATTACGTTTATCTCTGTCATGTTGTTCTCCACATGATGTATTTATTATATATTATCCACTATGTATTACTACTTCATATACATAGTATATTGTGCACATACGCGTCAATTCGTAAAGGACATAAGCGCTCGATTACGCAATGACCATTTTCCAGTTGAACAATTTTCCACAATTCCAAAGTGCAATTTATCTATGTACGTATAGGTATAAAATATATATGTTTCTGTGCACATAAGCTTTCGTAATAATACTGTCACAATGGAATATATATATATCGATGAGTAGTATATATCTATGGATGAGCCGACATCAAGATAATAATGAGAATGCAATTTTATTTTCAACGATATAACTATCAGAGCAATTTTTATAAATTGACTAATTTTCTTTTTTTGTTCTTTGTCTGTTACAGGTGAGTAGACACATCTTTGCTATGACGACCATTTTATTTCAACTTTTGTATATTGCTGTACATGTAGTAAGTGCAATTACTATTGATAATTTACATAAACGACTGAGGTATATTGATATTTTTAAGTGTGCAAAAATTTATTGATGGAGAAATAATGAAATAAAAATTTTCACTCTTTATTTTTTTCTTTTTAATAGAAATTTTATATTTTATATTTTCTGTTGAATTTAATCTCTGAAATCAGATTATATATTAATAAAATAACGAATCAAGTTTATTGAAAAGCGTTATTGATTCATATAAAGAAAAATTATTGAAAATAAATTGAAATAAATTTTACAATATTTGTAAAATTGTTTATTTTAATTCAATTCACAGTTTGAAACAGTTTATGAAAAATGATTTCATTCTAATTCAAAGTCAACTAAACATAATAACAATTTATTGAGGTATATTGAGAAATATTGATATTTATAAGTGTGTAAAAATTCATCGATGGAGAAATAATGAAATAAAAATTTTCTCTTTTTATTTTTGTGAATGAAATAATTTATGATTTATTTTATTTTATTTTTTCACTTTGGAAATTATATTGCAGATGAAAACGATATTATAGTGGAGTGGATTATATGTAAGTGACATTTATTCAGATAAAGAGCGAGAATTGTAGTGCATATCTAGAGAGTAAAAGGTACTCTAAGACAAATTGTGTATTAACCGCACAACGTGCTCGCGCGCCCCAGTTACTCTTTAATTTAATTACTCTTGCCATTCGTAACTGAACATTTATCATATTTATATGTATACGTATGTACAATGTACATATATACACCAGGTGTCGTGTTTTATTTTTTTAAACTGATGAGTTTAAAAATAATGCAAATGCAAAAGAAAAATAATTCCTAGACGAGTTGTGTAATTTATAAAAAATATAAAATTATTATTATGTTCACTTGACTTTGAATTAGAATGAAATTATTTTTCATAAACTATTTCAAACTGTGAATTGAATTAAAATAAACAATTTTACGAATATTATGAAATTTATTTCAATTTATTTTCAATAATTTTTCTTTATATCAATCAATAACACTTTTCAATTAACTTGATTTGTTATTTTATCAATATAAATCTGATTTTGAAGATCAAGTTTAACAGGAAATATAAAATATAAAATTTCTATTAAAATAAAAAAAAAAATTAATCGTTGCTTTTAAAGTAATTTATCTTTAACTCAAAGTTTAGCAAAGTTCATCAACATCGTTCACGTTTAAATTAAAATTCTGAGGTTATTAAAATAAATAAACAAATGATTAAGCAAGTAGACTTGCCCGGTATTTTTCATCACTCTCGTTGTTTTTTATTTATTTATTTATTCATTTATTTGCACATTTATTTATTTATTTATTTATTTATTTATTTATTTATCTATTTATATATTTATGTGTTAATTCATTTATTCATTTGGAAATGAACAGTGAGAATTATTTTTATATTTTATTTGAATTTTCATTCATAAGGGATTCTCGGAAGTACAAAACTCTAACAAGGTTTGTTGACATCGGTGACGAATGCAATGTACGTACTTTCACATGTAATTTTCCCACAATAAATATAAACGTCATTTTTTCATGATATAAACATCCGATTGAAATGAGCCATAGCAACTTATGATCCACCGGACATTCTTATGCTATGTCCAAAATATCAGACTTTTTTATCAAGCCACTCCTGAGATCACGTGGCTTCTATGTTTTCGTCACATAAATTCTATAAAATATACGTATTTTTTTCGAAAACGCATATAATTGTTTTTTTACGGCGAACGGAAAGTCGAAACAAAATTTAACACAACAATTTATTGTTAGCTCGATAATAATTAACTCCCTATAAATTTTTGATTCATTTGGTCCAGCAGTTTTCAAGATACTCCCATTATATAAATAAAATATTCGTCCATCCGGCAGCGGAATAACACGTTTTTCATGTACATGACCTTCAAAAACATGTAATTTTTTTATTATATTATACAAGGAGGTAATTCATTGAACATTAATATTAAATTTTTTTATCCGTTATTCCAGTTATTATTATTGAAAAATGCGATTACATGCGTTATTTTGGCGTTTTCAAATCGGACGAAAGCAATACTTTCTTATCACTAAGTGATGAAAAGTAAAAAAAAGATTAAATGGATCATACAGTATTCAAAATAATCTCTCAAATTAACCAACAGATTTAATTATTTAATAATAATCGGATGTTGCATTACATTTAATACAAATTCTCATTATATTCTTATTTTACATGTTATTTCCACTCCAACAAAACAATTGGCCTCACATTAGAGTCTCGCTCATAATTTTATGTACATACATACATACACACATACATGCATACATACATACATACACATACATATATATAATATCATGAAGAACATGTGCAGATGAGTGGCGTCCAAGTGTGCACGTTGGTACTGAAAATGAGCGAGTCATGAAATACTTGAAGAGGCAAAAGTTTACTTCACTACTTGTACTCTCTCACACTTCTATTTCTTTTTTTTTCTACCTCAGTCTTTCTCTTTTTCTCTCTTAACTCGACACACACTTGACTGCAGGAATTTCCTTGCTAGTATAATCCCCTAAACGTAATGTGGGTGCACAAGTTAATTCACTGGTAAAAATCGCTAACTTCGCGGATGGATTAACTGTGTAACGAGCAAGGTATTTCGTATCATTTTCTTTTTATTATTTTATTTTTCTTGCGCACTCGTTGCCAGTAAACAGCTGTTCCTCATTGTCACAAGCAATTAACTTGTTTCTTCTGCACTTTAAATGACTTTATAAATTCATAATAAATATATAAATATTTATAAATTATAATATTTATACCGGTGTCTATTTATATTAATTTAATGTAGGTAAAGAAAAAGTGTTTAAGCTGGAAGAATATCAATCGCGTTACTTTTTCTTCAAAGCTATATTGTAAGTGAATATATATTTAAATAATTTCAATGTGAAATTTTATTTAAGGACGTTCATTCGCTACACTAGAGTCAAATGAGTACTAACTTTTTATAAAATTTATTCGAGACTTGAAACAATTTGTAAAATATATTAATAATTTTACAATGATTTATAATTATTTTTTATATGTACCAATTAATTTCAAGGTATTTATTTTAAAAAAAACAGTTAATCCACATTAACAATTGATTTGACGCCATTTGAATTGTTAAATAAATTTGGCAACAGTGCCTATGTTATGTTTTGACACTTTCAATGTGTATGTGCATATGTGTATATTTCGTTACTGCACGCTGTTGCCAGTTTTCAAGATGGCTACAAATTTACCAAAACAGTTTTAATTATCTTTATTAAAATAATTAATATTTAATTCATTCAAACATTCGTCAACACCTGTTTTTTTGTGGAGTTATATAAACTACATATTTCAAAGAATATTTTTAAACATTATTTATTATTGTATCTACTCTTACAATATAGTTTTTGTAATTTTAAATACATAAAAATGCTAATTCTCCATAAGGCTCTATGTTAAAAATTTGAATTTTGATCTTTAATAACTTTCTTAAATTATCGATAAGGCGTCTTGAAATTTCAAGGTTAGATAGCTACATGATTTAACTTATCAAAACTGAAAAAAAAAATTTTATCTGCTAAAAAGTCTCATGAATGAATTCCTTAAATATACATTGTTTTATAGTGAATATAAAACAAACGAGTGCCGTATTTTTTTGTATCACAATTATTTGACACATTGCAGAAAAAAAAATATATATATTCCATTTATTTTTATACAATTTTTTTTCTATTTAAATTTCATTCATTTATTTATTTTTCACGCAATAACGATGACGCGGTAACAGTTTGTAAATAACGACAAACAAGTGGTGGAGAATTGTCGTAAACACAATTAGTGTCATCCAATTTATACCATGCGGGGTTGCATAAAGGGTGAAAACAGTATTTATTTCATTTCATTCTATTTTATTTATATTTATATATTTTTTTTTTTCTTGTTTCAACGTGTTATATTATTCTCTAAAAATTTATAGAGCTCATAATAAACACAACGTCTGAATCAACTAATTAAAATTCTTAATGATAATAACCACACGTATATATACATAAATCTATGTATATTATACATATACAAATGACAAATAGAGAATGCCTGAAAAATAAAGCTTCAGAAAATTTTAACTACCTACGAGTACTCGCAGAAGCCACAAACTTTATTTCCAACTGTATATTCTGTTGCCAACTAATTCATACAATTTTTTTATATTTTTCATTTTTTCTTTCCTCATCTCACGCGCCACATAATTATTCATTAGATGAATAATATATAACAACATGCGTTAAACAGTCACAGCATTGTACTTGAAAAAAAAAAAAATGAATTTACAATTTTTAATTACGATTATTCGACGCAAACTGCAAAAATATAAAGTGTATATATAAATAATAATTATAAACAGAGTAATTATGATATGTAAAATATTTTGTAGCTGTTAATTGTTAATTTTGTGAATAGAGTAGTTTGGCACCGAAGCAAAGTGAAAAGAAAAATAATTACTATGATACTTTCGGAATGAAAATTTGTTTATTTCTGTATCCTATTATTTTGTTTTGAACTTTATTGACAACAACTTGTATGAATTGGTTGTATAAAACTCTGGTTACGTGTCAATTTTATTACTAATGGTACTCGTAGATAACACATGCAAGTGGATGTGCTGAATAAATTGTGAAAAAAAATGAAAAAACAAAAATAGAAAACTACTCAAACGTACAGGACACGTCAACGAAAATTCGTTATTTCTTTTTCGCGATCCAATTCGTTACACACAAGAGTTTCATCACTTTTTGTATGTGTACATGGTTTTATATATATATATATATATACACATCCTATTGACACTGTTATGTACCATCTCCCATCACCCACTCGTGCATTTGTTGTGACCCAATTGTTATATTGTTATATACAAAAAGCCTATTTCCAAACAGACTATTCTACTCATTGTATATAAATCTATACATATATCAACGACATATAGATATATATATACCTACATGGACAAATATCTCGTTCGTATTCTACCAACAGCTTCTCTATCCAATATTTTATTTAAAATATAAGTAGACAGAGGAATAAATATATAGTTGCAACAATATGATTACTATTTGAAAATTATTTTTCTCATGGTCGATTAAATTTATTTAAAATATCACGAGATGTTGGTAGAGTTGTTTGGTTTATTGGAAGAGTTGATAATTTTTAAAGAGTCGATTTACTTCGTAAAAATTTAATTAACTCTGTGGTAATAATTTTTTTTTTTACGACTTATGTTGAATATAAATTAATAATTAATATATTTATCACGTTTATTGTCTTTGATTAACATTTAATTGGTATTGGAATTAATTTAATAGTCAACTGAACGATATAATTTCATAAAGCTTCGATGATCTTTATTTTAATTGTAAAATATACTGTGGAAAATAAATATTTATGATCAATATAAAATATTTTACTGTAATACTATTAATTTTTTATGTTTATTATTAAATGCAAATATTTTTTTTTTTTGACGAGTGTTTCGGGAGTTTTATTACACAGAGTAATGAATGGGGATTGAAATAATATATAAATGAAAGAATGAATGAAAAATTGAAATAAAATACGAAAGAAAAATTCAATTCATTCATTCATTTTAAATTTCTTTCACTTTCTATTGATCTCTCTTGCTCCAAACATTCTACAACTTCTCAGAATTTTCTTCAAATGCTGCATATAAATGCAAACTCAATCACGATGCATCATACTAAATTCCAAGCACTTGCCGCAAATCAATCAATTTATGTTTTGAGTTTCTTTGATTTGTGGTAATATAAATTCAAGTATCTAACAATTTACATCTACACGATATACTTTATTCGATAAAAATTCTTGATCTCTCATCGACAGTTCAACGACAATATAAATATAAACCTAAACAACCAGAACTTTATTGTGAAATTTAAATGATTCCAAATGTGAATGGAAATAAAATGATTTATCAATGCTGATCTAGACTTTACTTTCATACTCGAACAAAACACAAAATGAAATAAAAGGTGTGTGTTACATTTATGTAAAATAAAAGATAATTATCAACCGATGCAAGAGCAATAAACAATAGAAATAAATACAATAAAAAATAAATAATAAATGCATACAACAATAACGGATAAATCAACATAACTCACAAATAAAAATTCAAATGATAGAAAATAAAAAATACTAAATTTTCTAAAAAAAAAAAAAAAAATTTACTTTCCTGAACAAAATTTACCAGTAAATAAATTCGAAATATCCAAAAAATAGTTTTAATGTGAATTCTCTTATACGAAAATTTATAAAATATATTAAATAAATTTAATTTATATTGATTCATTCATTTAGTGAAACGTAGCGAAATGATAATTAAAAATCATAAATTAATGAATGAATGAATTCAATCAATCAATCGACAATATATCTCTTTCCTTCTTGGTTCATCTGCTTTACTCTCCCCTTCCTGCCTCACATTGTTTCGGTATTTTCTATATACTCTATCAGGAATGACCTAGCTAGCTCGACGAATTTTAATGGAAAAATCGTTCGAACACGATAAAATGCATTCACGACTGCCAGATGCGCACAAATGTATTGGCATATATGCACGTTTGCATTATTTGTATGTTCAAATAAACAATATACACATATATATGCATCTATCTAGCGAGAATATTTTCAAATCAATCCAGAAATATTTCAAAATATAATATATATAAAGATATATCACAGTGGAATAAGCTTTTAAAATTGTTTATAGTCAATAGATTTGTTTTACTATTTTTATTTGTTATATTTTATTCGTATTTTCTCTTTTTTTTTTCAATATTACTTTAAATAACTGAAGCCACATAGATGCACAGTAAAAGCAAATAAATATCAAATGCGCATCCACTTCCGGGCAAATTGAATAGTGATCATTTTTTCTTTACATACAAACGAGGATTTTTCATCGAGTATATTTATATATTTAAAAATTTTTATATGTGTATGAATATGACTGTTTAGATGGGTAGGTATGTAGACAAAATGCACATGGACGCATATTGAATTGACAATTGAATATTCCATCGCAATTGTGGTGAGCCATTTTTCGCTATTGCGGTTATATAAAATGTAGAAAAAAAAATATATTTATTTTTTGCGTAAAATTATTTTTCACAATCGTTGATATAACTTTCTTTTTTATTTATTCATGACCGTTGAATATTTTTTATGGATATATACATATGTATGTTTATATTTGTGCACGTTTCAATTGCATAATGATTAAATAAATAAATATTTCGATCGCACATAAAAAAACACAAATTTTAATTCAAATCAAAAATTAGAATTAGAGAGAAATATTTTGTTCTATTATTCAATTCGTATTTTTTTATATTGGACATGGGTTTGATTTTTTATATTAATGTTCATTATTTTTTAAATTATTCTATTGGAAACAGAATTTATATCGGTAAATGTCTGTATTAAAAATTCAAAATCGAATGGTATTTTTAATATTTGGTTGAGATGGACAGTTTTAAAATATCGAACCCCGGTCAATGTTTTTATGAATAATTAATGATTCTAATTAGAGCTATTCTAAAGAAAACCCTGCTTTTTTCCGAGCTTTTTATAGTCGAAATTATTCAATGACAGAGAAATGTCAAATATATTTATTCGTATTACAGATTACTCGTATTACACGACTTAAAATTTTTCCGAAATTTTATTAACAATCAAAACAAAAAAAAAACGAATGCTAATTTTTAAAAACATCAAACTAAATTTTTTATTCTCATAAATTAACAAAATTTATCTCCAAATCTCATAAATTTAGAAATAAAAATGAATTTTTTGAAAAACAATCAAATTCAAAATTAATAAACCACAAATATCTCAAATAAATAAATAAATAAAAATATACTCAAATTAATAAACAAACAATAAAATCTGAAATAATTACATTAATAAAACTGCAAATAAAAATCCTAAAAAAAGTTTACAAAATAATGAAAAAAAGTTTGAAACCAACAATATTAAAGATATTATTTATACTTATATAATAATAAAATTATATTAACGATAATAAATTTTTTGGAGACAGTATAATTTAATGTCTGGCCATTGTTATTGTCAAAATTAATTTTCTTCTCGCTCTGTTAAGCGCTATATTGTCTTCCTCTTTATAACTCCAATTCATACAATAGAATTCCCCTACTATTATAGAACTAAGAATCGTTCCATATGGTGAACGTTTATATGGGAGGACTGAGACCATCAGGGAGAAGGTCATCGAGGCATCCAAGCAGAACAATGGACCGTTTGAACGCAACGTGCACTGTGCAGTTTACTATCTCTAAACGTTTATTCTCAGTCCCACTGGACGATTTCAAGACGCCAAAGAGAGTCGTCTACTCTTTGTCATTTGATGCACTTGCTTTTCTTACAATACTTTCCCATCAACAGACATTTAACTCTCTTGCCTTCGTTTCGACCATTTTCATCGTTTGTATATAATTGGAAAAAGAAATAAGAAAAAAATAAATAAATAAATAAATAAACAACAAGTATCAACAGGATCCTTGTATTTGTTACATTCTCTATTCCTCTACACAGGAAGAAAAAAATAAATTCCCTGAAGAATATCACAGCATTTTATTCCCGTTTGCTCTGCAGCAATTTTATATTCTATCTCAACTTAAAATTCTCGCTTCAGAAATAAACAAAAAATAAAAACAGCAATCGTCCCATTAACTTTTCACTTACAAGCTCGTGCAATTTTTCGAATGGCCTACTCTGTACATATCTCAATTTTTTTTTTCTCGCTATTATTTTTAATTTATTATTGTTTATGTGTTTTTATGTAGCTCTTTTTTTTTTGTAATTTGTTAACTGTACGTAGAAAATAAACAGAATTTTTCAACGCTGCAGATTGAAACAAAAGTTTATACATTATATGCTACTGCTGATGTATGTTTACTCAGAGTCCAAATTACTCAGGTGAACATTTGGCTACAAATATACATATATACACACAAACGTATGTATAAATTTTGTATGTATATAGAGTACAAACTGGGTCAGTATGCCTGAACCACGAGCAATCGAGCTGAAAGAAATGACTGGTATTTTATCATCACCCATTTAAAAAAAATCCAATAAAAAAAAGAACTCAATTTTTTTATATTTCATTAACAAAATGCACCATGAATTTCTGTCCATTTTCTCATCTATTTTTTTTTTCTTTGCTAAAAAATTCATACATTCAAACGAGAAATAAAATGTAAAAATAAACTCTATTAAAATCCTTAAGGACGTTCATTCATGAGACTTTTTAGTAGATAAAAATTTTTTTTTTTTTTTCAGTTTTGTTAAGTTAAATCATGTAGCTATCTACCCTTGAAATTTCAAGATGCCTTATCGATAATTTAAGAAAGTTATTAAACATCAAAATTCAAATTTTTAACATAGAGCCTTATGGAGAATTAGCATTTTTATGTATTTAAAATTACAAAAAGTATATTGTAAGAGTAGATACAATAATGAATAATGTTTAAAAATATTCTTTGAAATATGTAGTTTATATAACTCCACAAAAAAAAACAGGTATTGACGAATGTTTGAATTGAATATTAATTATTTTAATAAAGATAATTAAAACTGTTTTGGTAAATTTTTAGCCATCTTGAAAACTGGCAATAGCGCACAATAACGATATATATACACATATGCACATACAAATTGAAAGTGTCAAAACATAACATAGGCACTGTTGCCAAATTTATTTAGCAATTCAAATGACATCAAATCAATTGTTAATGTGGATTAACTGATTTTTTAAAATAAATACCTTAAAATTAATTGGTACATATAAAAAATAATTATAAATCATTGTAAAATTATTAATATATTTTACAAATTGTTTCAAGCCTCGAATAAATTTTATAAAAAATTAGTACTCATTTGACTCTAGTGTAGCGAATGAACGTCCTTAAATGAAATAAAATTTTAATAATAATTCTATTAATAAAATAAAATCATGATTATCTGTCATTTGTCGTGTCATAAAATTATCCAAATAATTCCTCGAATATTTTCAACGGAAATTATTACAACTAGATTGTATGTTAGGCATTAACCATGTAAATATATTATATACAAATGGGATCGACTCAACGTCGTATGTACATATATACAGCGTGGAAAGGAGGGTGCGGTTAGATCGTAAATCGTCTCGTCTCACCAATTATTCAGTCATGTAACAACTTCCCGCTTCGCGAATAGTGATTGTCGTGCGCTCGCGACGAGTTTAAACTCGCTAGCACAAGAAATTACCACCGCAGGTGAATAGAGATCTGCGTATACTCGATCGATTTTACACTAAATACATTACATAAAATTATACATATCATAAGCATATATATATGTATACATATATGGATATTTAAATATATAATATACGCAATGCATATATGTAAATAATTCACCACAGATTTATACCATATAAAAAACTCAATGTTTTATTCTGTCATTGCGGAATTTAATTCTAAATGCATTTTAAACTGAATACAATTTATTTCCTCGACATTATAACGATGTGAAAACTGTTTCATTTCACTAAAATATATAGATAAATAAATACAAATATATATATATTTTGTTGAAGAAAATGTCTCAAGATATATTTATCGCATAAAAGTTGCAGGTGAAACTGTGCAACAGTAAAAAAAAATTTACGAATATACTGTAACTCGTATATGCCACACACCAACAGCATACATACATATATGTGTGTATATATATTTGTCGCTTGGCAGTCGTAAAGTTGATTCAGGATGAAAGCCATTGGTTATGGGAGGAAGAAGTAGACCAATATTACAGTGCACAAATGAAACAGAGTAACGGTCAATATACGTCCGCATTGGATAAAAATGTTTCATTGGTAAATGGAGTCACATTAACGAGCACCAAGTGGAAATAAATATAAAAATGGAAGACAGTATAATAAATGTATACCTGTACAAAAGATAAATTCTTTTGTATATGAACGTGAATTTAATTGAGAATGTGATAAAATTAATTTCCATTACTAATATTCGTATTTCACAAACGCTTAAACTCATTTTAATCACAGCCCCATATTTAATATATAAATAAATCTATATGTATATAAAATTCTCGTGATTTTTATTAAATTTTTTGTGCATATTCAGTAGGTCTGAGAATAGATTGTAAACTATTTTTTATACCCCTAATTGCAAGTGATGATTTTTTTTATCATTTATTTTGTTCGAAGAATTTGATTTGTCGTTTGAATAAATTTATTAATCATATTTCAAATGTGAAATATTAAATCAAGTGAATATGTTATAGTATTTTTTAAGTGTTTATTAAAGCTTCACTGAGACTTAATTTAGGAATATATTATTTAATATTATCAACTAAAGGTCCACCCAAAAATTTATTTTTTGAACAAAAATTTTATTTTTATTTATTTATGATTTGGCTTTAAAAATACATATAATCCTAGATTCTCATCCTTCTACCACCAACTCGCATTTTTTAATAGTGATATTAACACTGTAATATACTGAGAAAAAAAATTTTTTGAATTTAATAATTTGGTTTATTCGGATCCGAGTTAGTTGATCCAAATAAATCAGACGTTGAAAGAAAAATAAATTATTTTAATGTGACGTACATACAAAATAATTTTTTTATTGCAACGTTTCATTTATTTAGACCAATTAACTCGGATCCAAATAAATCAAATTATTAGATTCAAAGTATTTTTTTTTTCAGTGTAGTTCCTTTTTTTTCAACTACCAAATATTTTCATATTTCACTAGAAATAATTTATAGGGCAAAACAACATTTGCCGGGTCAGCTAGTAAATATATAAAATGATCAGATTGGATTTGTAAAATTTTTAATAATGACGAACTGAATTATAAATACAATAGCGTGAAAATAGAATTTTATTGAATAGATTTGAAAGCTTTATTTAGTTAAATCAACTCTTTGAATAGATATCAAATTATGATTTTGTATATTAATGAAATATATAATTAATGCATTGAATTTCGAGATGGAGATGCATTTTGGATGTTCACGCGCACACAGGCAATGGGCAATTAACGTGACCGCTCGACCGATAGTATGCGAGGCAGATTGCGTTACCGTAATTGATTAGGTACCGGTAATTGCCGGTAATTAGAGCACCGAGGTACTAATACAACTAGAGAGAGAATGTTTCCGTATATGCATATACATATATTGCCGTGTATAATGCGCGGGCGCACACCAACCAACTGTATCTATACATATGGCTACGTCACTCACATATATCCCAACGGACATATCATGCTCTACTTTTCTCAATAATTCAATCATCCTTTTTATATTCAACCAGAGCTACTTCCACTCCTGCCTCACTTTTAACTCGACTAGATAATTTTTCGTCATCCTAATTCACGGTGGAATGAATAAATGAAGAACCATCATTTAAATCAAATTCAGCACAGATAAAATTCACTAATAAGGCAGAAGTATTTTTTTTCTTTGGGTTATAATTTGATTAATTTATTATTTTGACTGTTGCTATTTATGTATCAAGTTTATTGAGTTGTCTAGGAATAAAAAATATCAATGATTGTATTTAGTTTAATCAATAGAAAATTTAATTCTACGGTATTTTTTTTATCATTTATTTTGTTCGGAAAATTTGATTTGTCGTTTAAGGATGTTCGTTAGTGAAACTTTTTGGTAGATAAAATTTTGTTTTTTTTAATTTTGATAAGTTGAATCATGTAGCTATCTACCCTTGAAAATTCAAGACGCCTTATCGATAATTTAAGAAAGTTATTAAAGATCAAAAATCCAATTTTTAGCATAGAGCCTTATGGAGAATTAGCATTTTATGTATTTAAAATCACAAAAAGTATATTGTAAGAGTAGATGCAATAATAAATAATGTTTAAAAATATTCTTTGAAATATGTGATTTATATAACTTCTTAAAAAAACAGGTGTTGCCAAATGTTTAAATTAAATATTAATTATTTTAATAAAGATAATTAAAACTGTTTTGGTAAATTTTGATAAATGGAGTCAAATTAATTTTTAATGTGGATCAACTGATTTTTTAAATAAATACCTTAAAAATAATTGGTACATATAAAAAAAATATAAATCATTGTAAAATTATTAATATATTTTACAACTTTTTTCAAGTCTAGAATAAATTTTATAAAAAGTTAGTACTCATTTGACTCTAGCGTAGCTCACGAACGTCCTTAAATCAAGTGAATATGCTATGGTAATTTTGTTGTGTTTATTGAAGTTTCACTGAGACTTAATTTAGGAGTATATTATTTAATATTATCAACTAAATTTCCGCACTAACGGTGAACTCAATCCTCAAATATCGCCATTGGCAGATGCGTATGTATTACATATATTATATGTACTTACACCGGATCACACGAATTTATCCTAAGCTTTGAGCAATCAATAAATGCACATGTCAATTGATAACTAATTCATATCTACACATGTGCAGTCAAAGTACAAATATCAATACCCACAAAATTAATAAAAATATTCAAATGCATCTAATAAATTTAATTCAAATAAATTTTTAAAAAATGTTCATCAGCCTAGAAAATTATAAATGCCTATAATGACTTTAATCTCTATTATTTTTTTATTATCCAATTGACCCACTTGGATGAATATAAAAGAAAGAAAGTGTCTTTCTACTTCACCCTTGATTTTTTATTCATTATTTTTGTTTTTCATCACTGTGGACTAAACATTATTCTAAAATAAAATTAGAGAACTCTCAAGAGTGAACGAATTGCGATTCGAAATAAAAAAAAAAGAAAAGAAATGAGGTGGTGAGAATATATCACTGCAGATATAGAAACTTGCAAATAGTCAGAAACTCCATCAGCATAGTTGTATCAGTAAATGAGAGTGTGAGAAAGCTATTGAACTGGACTGTTTGAATACCATCTAACTCGGAGAGCAACTAATACAACAACAACAACAGCAACAACAGCAGTAGGAATAGAAGCAGTAACACACTAGACTAGAGAGTATGAAGAGATATCTATCGCTAATGCAGTTCGAGAGATCGCAACACAAGGGGCGTCATCGAGCCTAATTACTTCATGACCTACATTCTCAACCTCGTACCCCTTCTACCACTCGTTTAATTATATATCTGTATATTTATTTAGATAAATAGTAATTACATATAACAATAGATGAAGTGCATTGATGATATATTGTGTAGATGGTTTAAATTTTACTGGAGCTTTTTATTTGTTTGTTGATTTTTTCAAGCAAACATCAGATAAATCGAAAATTTTCATTCACTTGATTGGATAACGTCTTGCAACTCTCAAGTTTTATTTTTTTTTTATGTATGTGTTTGTGTGTGTGTGTGTGTGTATGTAAGGTAGTATATTTTTTGAAGCGGGACCGAGAGAGTAATAAGCTCCTTCTTATCTCCGCATTATAGTAAGAGCGTCATAAATGCTTAGGATGAAGCCAAACGATTTTTTTAGAATGTTGAGTCACGTTAGAATGCGCCAAGGGAATATTTATTGATTATATTTATTATTGATATTATTATTATACTTGGGGAATATTGTGGTCGGATTTTTAATCGATAAAATATTGTGATAAAATTTAAACGTTTGAGAGATTAAGAAGAGGTGAAACTAATTTTTTTTTCGATTCTTTTCTTTGATAAATAGTTTAGAATTAAAGTTAATGGACGAGGGTATTTAGTTGCTAGCTTTGATAAATAATATTTGACATTCATTGCAGTATTTTGTTAGTTGATTAATGAGTGTGTCCATTTAAAAATGTGTGTATATAAATTATTTGGTTCTTTACAATAAAATAATAATTTATTTGAATGAGATAAATATTAATTGAAACACAAAACAAATTAAATAATTGTAAAATATTTTGTAATCAATCAACAAATATTCATAAATTCAAGGAAATTCTTCAATATTCCCTCTTCAACATCGGAATAAATTATTATTTATAATATTACAATACGCCAGAAAGACTCGCGAGGCTGAGAAAAATTCTCAAAACACAATTCGAATCTTTTGTCGATGATTCGAACGATGCTTTATAAGATCTCACGTCTTCCCTCTTTCTTCTCCCTCATCCTCATCATCCGTTTGTCGATAACATCTCGAGGAGTTTTTCCTCCTTACCTCAGCGTTATCGGACTGATGAATCGAACAACATCCCGTGGACCCACCGCGGCGTTACCTCGCGGCTTTTATATATATAATGCCTCGCACACAAGGCAATTGTGCATATCCTGCACCATCTTTTTCTCTTTTACTCTTGTACTTTCTTCAATTCTACTTAACAACGTATAAGAGCGCACCAGCAGCTGATGCTCAACTCTTGCGAGCGGCTTCTCAAAGTCGACATAAAGCCGCCAAGGCTGTAAAATCCTCTTGATCTTTTTGAAGCTAAAATCTATAGGAATATGTACAAGCATTTATATAAATGTGTGTATTTGTGTATATGAATATAAACCCAAACTCGATATTGGTGAATGAAAAATCAGTGTAGGAATATTTTCACACTCGTTTTCACATTTAATATGTAATTTAAATTTATAAATTTTATATTGCATTATATATTTAATATTTTCATTTTCATTTTCTATTCCGATTTGTATAACATTGGCAATTAAATTAACGATAAAAATTCAGTTGAAAAACTATTGTATTAACAAGCAAGTGCTAATAAGTGTCGTTGGTAAAACTTTGTTTGTCTATTTGTGTGTTTTTACGTGATATAATAAACTGCACAAAATGTTTGTCGTTAATATCTGCTAAACAAACCAGGAAGCAAAGTCGAACACATAATATAGTACATAGATGTTTATACGTGTGCAATTGTGTCTATAGAGTTATAAGAGCGGAGAATAGATATAAAATACAGTAGGAGAAATACAGGTAAAAGTCCACTGTAATATATATATTTATTTGAAGATTGTATCGAATAATGGACGACTCTTGGTCTTCTATATAATATGTGTGTGTTTACATGTATTCTGGATGGACTAAATTGCCTCTGAATCGTGAACTCATCCGACAATAATTACATAAATATAAGTACATAATTACAGAAATAATAAACAACGAAAAATAAAAATTCATTCAAAAATTATTTCTTTACAAAGTTCTAAATGATAATAAAATTTGGAAAATAATTTATTTAATGATATAATATAAATTACGTGTATAATCTAGCCTTAAGTATAATAAATAAAATCGATTTAAAAATACTAAACGACAGGCAAACACCAAAAATTATGCTATAATTTTTTTTTATCCTCATTTTGCAATATGAACTTTCATGCAATTTTTTTTTCTTATTTTTCTGTCTTTGCCATATTTTGTCTCTAGTGTAACCCACACATACATCCACACACTCTTGATATATATGAGCACGTATGTATATAAATAAATATATAAGTATGTAGGTACGTGTACATAGATATATGCTGGACCGTGGGCCGCGATGGGATCCACTATTGCTATTACATTGCTTACAGGCCATGACTATAATATAATCGTGTTAACCCAGTTATGCTACACTATACTGAGCACATATGTATATATGTATATATTTTCATAGTACGTCAGTGGTCCGCCTTTGGAACCTTTTGTCGCGTGTACATAGCGACTGACAAAGCCGCAAGAAATCGCTGTGAAAAAGAAGCAAAATGAAATGATAAAAAATTAGTAATAAAAAATGAAGTATTTTCTTTCAAAAAGTAATTTCATAATTTATCTAATATGTGTGCATGTATATAAAAAAAAAAAAAAATGAAAGCAATTCTCTTCGAGCTTGTGATAGAAAGAAATATGCATCAGAGAAATAATTTAATTCTTTCATTTTTTTATTAAAGCAATATTTAATTATAATTCATTGAAACTAAAATTTATTATTCAGTTCAATTATTCTCTGATGATATTCTTCAATCGTTTTATTATTGTAAATATGTAATGCAGGATAAAATAAATCAAAATAAATAGGTCTGCAAGTACCAATTGCAAGCGATGGTAATTTATTTGTTTCATATTTTTATCATGTTTTATAGAGAGAAAAATTGTTATATAAATGAAAGGAAACGAAAGTAAATGAACCCAATAATAGAACTGTATAAAGAAGACTTAAATAATTTCATGAATTGGAATGAAAAGTAAAAACCAAGGAGACTGTAGATATTTTGAGAATCTCATTAAAAAAAAAACCACGGTAAAAAATAATGAACAGAAAAAGAAAAAGAAAATTGCGCAAAGGGAATACACCGCATCTCTAGTCAACGTAAATATACGTTACTAAAAAAACGTGGAAGCGAAAGACAATAAGTTGAACAGAACTGACGAGTCAGAACACGCCTATATAAATGAAAATAAAAAGCAAAAAGTGAATATAACGCGGTACGACACATAGAGCACGGAGAAAAATAAAAGAGAAGAGACTTAGAATCAAGAGATCATTAGTAGTGTATAGTAGAGGTTGAAATAAATTAAAAGAAAGAAAAAATAAACGAGATATATATATATATATATATATATATATATATATATATAAAATAAGGAGAAAGTGAAGAAGGAACAGAGATAGTGAGAATTGTATGTGTGCAAATGTCTATGCAACGGTGAAAAAAATTGAATAAACAGATTGACGACGACGTCGACGAAGGAGGGTAAAGAGACGTCTGCAAATCTTCGTTGGATGTCGTGGCGGAGAATTTACCATCATCATCAACGAACTTCCTCTTCAGCAATACTTCTTCTCGTCTTAGTACTCTTGCTCTCATCCCTCGCCTCATCTTTCGCATCGTACTATTCTTTTTAATCACTGGCACCCGCTTCCGTCGCATTTGTCTGAGAGAGGACGAGGCGTCTTTGCTTCTTCATTTTTTTCCTCTCTCAACATCGAACAATATATCGACCATTTTTACTACCACTACTGATGATAACACCTTGAAAATTCGATGCGAGACTTTCATGTTTATAATATATATACACTGCAGTTCTTCAACATAACTTTCGTTATCCCAACTGATGCTCTTTCTCACTTTTTTATTTCTTCTCGTCTACTTCACTAATTTACAAGTCGATGACTCGCAAAAGTATTTTCCCCGTTTTCTCAACGATGTTATGTATATATACGAGTAGATATTTAGGTACATAAATTCGTTGGAAATTAATTGATAAAACTGATGAAAAGAATTTATATTTCCCCTCAAATTTATCAAGTCGCAAAAGTTTATTCATTTTATTTTAGCAGATGTTTTTTCGTTAAATATTTTAAAGAAATCAAAAAAATTAAATGATAAATAAATATGAAAGTCTTTTTGGATTACAGCCAGTCTATATAGAGTACATCATACCGTAAGATCCGTAAAAATGCATTGAGATTATGATTCGCGCGTTCGTGCGAAATTTTTTCAATTTTTTTCTCCTCCATTTTTACACACACACACACACACACATGTGAAAAGGTTTTTAAAGTTTCTCTCGGCCCTTGCGCACTATTTCACGTCGACCAAGTACATAACATGTTCGTACATACACATTGATTTTACTCGTGCTTTATTCTCAGTCATCGATGCGAAATGAATTTGAATTTCGACACGTTTATTATATCGACGAAAAATCCATATCACTAAATAAAAAAATACGTTAAAAAATACAATCAAAATTCAATTTATATTATACACACACACATACACTAATATATGACCTAAATACACAATAAAATAATTTTCTTCACCTCAAACATAAACTAAAAATAATAAATTTCAGTATTAAATTGATAGTAAAAATTTTTGAATCAATAACATAATCAAGATTATATTATAAACCTCTTTTACTAGCTCTCAGCTTAATTTTACGATATATGTATACATATATATTTTATATATAATATTACTGACAGTTGAGAATAATCGCAAAAGAGATTTTCAACATAGCTCACGCTTCGTTGAACATTTGATGTGGTCAGGTCACTATCGAAGCTGCTTTTACATATATATTATCTTCATGTATTAATTCTGTCTGGCCACTTGGACCATACCTCAAACTCTGAGATATGTATGATGCCTCTCTCTTACACAAACCCTTAATATTATATATATCTCATATACGTATACTAAAGCGTTCTCGAATATTGCGAGAGCCAAAAGATGTTTGAGTTGCCAAGTAAACCACATTCTCTATCTCACCCTCATCGACTTTCTGATCTTGTCTCACTTCTCTGTGTTTTCCCTCAATCTCACTCACCATTTTACTTACCCTATTGCAGAACCGCGGTCTAATAAGGGATATTATACTGCTGTAAGTGAGCTTTAGGAGAAAGCATAGACGCAACTAAGATATACTTTTGTTGTGTATAGGTAGAGAGATGTATAGCAGGAACGAACGGGTAATTTTACTGACATGCTAAATTGGTGTTTAATTAATTTTGGTTGACTTATAGGCGAGAAGATGAAGGATGACGGTGTGTAGTTGTGTGTGAGGGTGAATCACAAGTGTGTATTTGAGACTTATTAGCAGAAATGACATGAAATTCTGTAACAAAAGTGAAATAAAATGTTTTTATTATTTTATTTTTTTTTTTTTTATGTTTAAGTTTATGGATATGTTCAGAATAATATTTTATATGCGAGAATGATTTATCAATGGGAAAATGTGAAAAGTGAAAATGACAATAGATAAATTAAATGAATAAACTTGCGTCAGGATTTTGCAAAAATTTTCAGTAGAAGAATAAATGTTAACAATATAAAATTTATCTAGAATTAAATTTGAAAGTAAATAAATATTATTATTTTTATTCAAGTAGAGGAAAATTGTCGTTAGATTTGTTTAGATTTCGTGGATTGTTTCCGAATTTTCTATTTCTTTTAATTATTCTCAATTCAAGAATAAATATTAACAATTAAAATTATATTTAGAATTAAATTTGAAAGTAAATAAATAATGCTTTTTTTTTATATGAAGGAAAATTATCGTTAGATTTATTTAGAATTTGTGGATTTTTTCCGGATTTTCTATTTCTTTTAATTATTCTCAGTTCAACAATAAATGTTAACAATTCAAATTATATTTAGAATTAAATTTGAAAGTAAATAAATAATATTTTTTTTTGATATGAAGGAAAATTATCGTTAAATTTATTTAGAATTCGTGGATTTTTTCCGGATTTTCTATTTCTTTTAATTATTCTCAATTCAAGAATAAATGTTAACAAAACGAATTATATCTAGAATTAAATTTGACAGTAAATAAATATTATTATATTTTTTCAATTAAAGGAAAATTATCGTTAGATTTGTTTAGAATTCGTGAACTTTTTCCGTATTTTCTATTTCTTTTAATTATTCTCAATTCAAGAATAAATATTAACAATTAAAATTATATTTAGAATTAAATTTGAAAGTAAATAAATAATGCTTTTTTTTTATATGAAGGAAAATTATCGTTAGATTTATTTAGAATTTGTGGATTTTTTCCGGATTTTCTATTTCTTTTAATTATTCTCAGTTCAACAATAAATGTTAACAATTCAAATTATATTTAGAATTAAATTTGAAAGTAAATAAATAATATTTTTTTTTGATATGAAGGAAAATTATCGTTAAATTTATTTAGAATTCGTGGATTTTTTCCGGATTTTCTATTTCTTTTAATTATTCTCAATTCAAAAATAAATGTTAACAAAACGAATTATATCTAGAATTAAATTTGACAGTAAATAAATATTATTATATTTTTTCAATTAAAGGAAAATTATCGTTAGATTTGTTTAGAATTCGTGAACTTTTTCCATATTTTCTATTTCTTTCAATCATTCTCAATTCTTCAAAAACAAATAAAAAAAAATTCTCAACCATCCAGCATAAATTTTTTAAACTATCAAAAACACATACATCATACATTTATATATTCATAATAAAAATAATATATTTTCCATCACTTCATAATGAAAAAAAAAAAATTTGTATTGATCCATTTGTGTATCTATTGAAAAATAAAAAAAATCATAAAAAGACACTGAATGATAAAGCTTGAACGGAATGCAATGTGCTCAGAAATATTATATCACCGAAGAGACATGTTAGAAAGCAAAAAGTGACGTAACTATTAAAATAAATATATACATATATTTGCACTGATACAAATATCGAAGATGCAGTTGCGAATACAATAAATACATCACGCGTCTAAAAGGGAAAGCGAGTAGTAGAAGCATTTGATTTCCTCTTTCTTCCGGTTAAAGCATTGATATACATGTCTATATGTCATACACCTTCTCTTCTTTCTCATCTTTCTCCTATTTCGTTCGTTTCCTCTGTCACACTATCTAGATACAACTAGCGCACTCACATCCATTGAAATTCCTCAGGAGATTTCACGTATTGCAGCTGTCTCATCCAACTCTTTTTTTTTTTTTTCTACTTCTTCCTGTCAACTAAACATACACACACTCACCCTCACTCACATCATAGAAAACTTTTTAGATGTAAAAGTAGGTGAGAGAGAGAGAGACAAAAATTTAAACTGGATTTTTATTTGTATTATTCTCTTTCTTATATTTTATTGTAATTCAAAGAACGATGCAAAATAAATGACAAGGAGAGTTTTTGAATTTTTTTCTTTATATTCTAACAGCTTTTAGAGTACTCCTGTTTGTATAGCATACAGCGAATATGTATACACATTGTGTATAATATATATTTGTATGAAAATTTGAATAAATTTAAACAAATAATCGAAAATTAATTTTTTATCCCAAAAAAATTTTTTTCATCATCAATTAGTTGATAATTTATATTTTTTCTTGATAATATAGCGGAATGTAATGGCTTAATTAATTATCTTTAACATTTGTTTGAGAGACAAATTAGAAATTATATTTAATTTGTTTGCTTATTTATCCTAAAAATTTAATGATTAATCGTTTCAACTGATTCATTGAACAATTTTTCTATTCAGTTTTTCTCAAATATCACTTGATAATATTTTAATTTCCTTTTTCAATTCGGAATAAATTAATTGACTAAATTGTCTTGCAACAACCTTTTTAACATTATAACTTAAAATAATTAAACTGTAATCGAAAGGACGTTGAAATAACGTTTTCGCAAAGCAATATTTATCTAGTTTAATTAAAATTTCCAAGTTGACTTTTTTTTCCCCAGTTTCTTAACAATTAATCAAGGCGAATAACGAGATAAATCCACACTCAAGAAGATATAAACTTCGATAATTCTTCAAATAGAGTTATAAAAAAATTCATTGACTCTCAACGAATCCTCTATAACTATTTTCTAACAAAATTTTTACTTTCTCAAATAATAATATATATTTCCTGTTCATTACATTCTCTCGTGTTCTATATATAAATAAATAAATAAATAAATAAATACAGCATCTCCTATAAATAATAAAAAAAAGAGTGCAGTATCATTGCCATATACAGAAGCCACCCACGATAATTTTATTTTCTAATTTTTTTTTATCCTTTCGTTTTTCTCTCTCGCATTTACTGCACAACATGTTTCCATCTCTCATTTTGCACACTCCACAACACGCGCTCGAGACACTGATTGCAATAAATTGCCGGGTGTTTCTCGCGTGTACACTCTACAGAATCCAATGAGAGTGCGTGTCGCGGTAGTAAAAGCCCGAAGGAACCGTTACCAAGTCCTCTTTCTATCACCTCTCATTTTACACCGCGCGATCTCTTTCTCTCATCTCTCATTCCTCGTTTATCTTCCCCCTTTTCTCACTTGCCCCATACAGATTGAATTAAATCCTTGAATTGCACTAATTATTCAATGTCTCTCCATGCATATAAATATATAAAACATTTATTTAATTCATTTAAATTTGTAATTGTGTAAAAATAATATTCATTGAATTCAGACAAATAACGAGATAATAAATAAATAGATAAATAAAAATTTTTTAACACAGCAAAGTATCATAAATTTTAATTTATCTAACATTTTGTGCATGCACGTATAAAAATAAATATATATTCCACATGTGGTGCAGTCTCACAATTTCTAAAATAAAGTCCAAAAAAACAAGTAATGAAAATTAAAATAAAATGAGATGGAGAGAAACGATGAATATAAAGCTAAAGGAAATGTGCCAGGATAGAAAATGGCAAAAGGTTAATGACGCGGTGTAACACACATACGTTAGGATATATATAATAAACATACATTAATATAAATACAAATATAAACGTGCATGGACCAGTCGTAATACGATTAGATGTACAAATTCCGTGTCTCATGCTTCGTAAATACCCTCCATATGTGGCAGCATATGCTTGTTTTTTATACCAATATGTAATATACACTAAAATATAAACGATAATCCAAAAGCTATATTCCACGTAGTGGCCATTAAAAGAATCAATTGAATTAATTAATTTCCAATTGCACAAATGTATTTGTAAAACAATACAGAATTTTAATTCAAATAATTTTATCATTCTATATCAATAACTATTTTCATTATCAAACGTCGTTGATCAGATATATATTTTTATATTCTATTTTTAATCTCATACATTAATTGTCTAGCTACTGTTTATATACATTTAAAAGTATTTATGATCATTTATTTAATGAATATAATGCGTGGGAGATGAAATAAATGTAGGCGTATCAAATGTGGGCGAAAAACATTACAGTTACACATTAAATGTTAACCCTAATGAAATAATAAAATACCAATAACGAACATTACTTTGATACATATAAAAAAATAAAAGTAATTTCTCAGTGAATTTTTAATATGTTGAAAATATTTTTACTATTTGTTAAATATTTTCCTGTCGTGATTCTTCAGTGAGAATATAAGCTGATCGTGATGTAGGAAAGAAAAGAGAAAAAAAAATAGCCGGATGATGTATAAGAGCATTATGGACTCTTTTGCAAATAAACGACGTGGATGTAAAAAGGAAAATGAAGAAAAAATATTGAGAAAAAATTTCCGAATGCCAATCGAGGCTATATCCACTGCACATTCCCTCGTGAATACCTTCCAACATAATTTACTTATGTGTGTACATATATATACATGTTAGAGTAAGATAGTGGTATGTATGGATGTATGTATATAAATTTTCCTACTGTTCTCTCGTTGGATATCTGAAAAAAGAACCTCTTTACTTATTCATTGTGCATTTACTTAGACGCTAAGAGGTACCACCAGAGAATTCAACGACTCCTTGGAGGTATCTAAACTTCCATACTGCCCTTTCTCATCGAATCCGAACAGCCGAAACTTTTCCCACACCATCTAGATAAATGGATATGTATACATCAGAAATGTATGCATACAGTATCCTATCTATCTATCTACTTATAAGATCATCTCTATGTATGAAACTTCAAGACATTTTCTCGAATCTTTGCGATAACTCAAAGACAAATCTGTTTATCATGAGGAATATGTATGATACTCTAATGGCGAATTTTCTACTGGTTACTAAAATTCATGATTTATTTTATTTTATTGAAGGATAATTTTCTTGATTAATTATATTTGTTTCAAATGAATTTTTATTAATTTGAAAGGGGATGTATATTTATTTGAATGAGATAAATTTAGTTGCTTCGCAGTTAATTTTTTTTTCAGGTTTTATTCTGGAATTTAGATTGTTTTATTCGTATTCTGACCAGTTACTTTTCAGAAATGTAACGCTTCATCTTGCTGGAAACTAAAGCTATATTTTGTCTGGTTTCAAGCAAGTTTATAAACAGTTGATTCTAGTCAATGAAACTTTTGTGAAATACCGTGGAGAATATTGACTTTATAGCTCGGAAATTTAGAAATTTCTATACTCAGGTAATTGACCAATTATTAACTAACACTATATTTTTTATTCCCATACAAATGAAACTGTTCATTAAATATCAATTCACATACACTACTAATTATCACATAACAATCATAATTAAAAAAAAAATAGAGACATTAATAAAATTACCATCTTAAGGACGTTCATTCATGAGACTTTTTAGTAGATAAATTTTTTTTTTTTCAGTTTTGATAAGTTAAATCATTTAGCTATCTACCCTTGAAATTTCAAGACGCCTTATTGATAATTTGAGAAAGTTATTAAAGATCAAAATTCAAATTTTTAACATAGAGCCTTATGGAGAATTAGCATTTTTATGTATTCAAAATTACAAAAAGTATATTGTAAGAGTAGATACAATAATAAATAATGTTTAAAAATATTCTTTGAAATATGTAGTTTATATAACTCCACAAAAAAACAGGTGTTGACGAATGTTTGAATTAAATATTAATTATTTTAATGAAGATAATTGAAACTGTTTTGGTAAATTTGTAGCCATCTTGAAAACTGGCAATAGCGCACAGTAACGAAATATACACATATGCTCATACACATTGAAAGTGTCAAAACAAAACATAGGCACTGTTGCCAAATTTATTTAGCAATTCAAATGACGTCAAATCAATTGTTAATGTGGATTAACTGATTTTTTAAAATAAATACCTTAAAATTAATTGGTACATATAAAAAATAATTATAAATCATTGTAAAATTATTAATATATTTCACAAATTGTTTCAAGCCTCGAATAAATTTTATAAAAAGTTAGTACTCATTTGACTCTAGCGTAGCAAATGAACGCCCTTATAATACTTTCAGAATTAAAAATAACTTTCAAAGAAGGAAATAAAACTTAAAAAAAAAATAATAATAAATACAAATACATATATATATTATAAAAATACATTTTCCATTCCACTGATTTGAAAAGTGTTTACGTGAATAAGTATGTATATAAATATAATATGCAAAATTCAATTCTCCCGCGGTCATTTGTGCTGCCTGAGTTACGCGCGCAATAGAGAAATACTGCACCTGTGATACGCCTTTGAGTAAATATATATTATACATACATACATACATACATATATACACATATATCTACATAAGAGGATAAAGAAGATAAAGAAGATACGGTGAGAAAGACGAAGAAGAGTCAAGAAGAATACTGAGAGTGTAGAGGAGAGAAGTGAAGAGCAAGAAACCGTGTAATTTTACTTTCTACCCGCGTTTGCCCTCAGGACTTCTATGCGCGTCGTTTATATCTGCTTCTGTATTGCAAACATCTATATATATATATAATTTTTATACATATATACATATCCGCAAACATGTATATATAAATTGCGCATGAGTGAGCAGCTACTGCGATTACCTTATTCTTTTTCTGTCGGACACATTAGCTCGTATATTCTCCATATTTATATTTATATTTATATATAAATTCCGTGTGAAAATTATTCCTCATGTACAATTTTCTCTGATTATATATTTTTTCCAACAGCGTAAATATTTAGTTTCATTTTGCGAAGAAAGAAATATTAAAAAGTACAAAAGTAAACGGACTGTGTACCGATATTTCTGTCATCATTGCTAACGAGTCTGTCTCACAGTTAAATTCGCACTTGCACACACAAAGAAAAATAAAAGTAAAATATATATCTATATATATAAATAATATATAAATGTATGTAAATAAAAGGGTCGAGATGAAAAAGAAAATAAATAAATAAATATGAAAGTAAAACTCGTTACTCTGTCAAGTGATTTTCGTACTCTCATGTGCTTTTTATTTTTTTTTTTACTGACCTGTCATCGTCGTCGCGTGTTTGCTCATGGCCATGTTGCATTGTTGCTTGTATTGTTGTTGCTGGACTTTACCAATTTATTTCCCAATTTTATTATCATACACGCAAATATGCATGCAGTATATAACTCAAAAACTAAAGTGAGTTGTGTGAAAAAATATAATCCGAAATATATTCTGTTGAAAATTTCACTTCGATTTATTTTTGTTTGAGTGTTTATATTTTTTTTTATCGTCACCCACACTCGATATGATGAAATAAAATAATTTTATTGCATCAATGTGTGCATATGGTTGAGATAAAAATAAAAAAATTATATGAAACTACAGTGAAAATAAAAAAGAAAATAATTGAAAGAAAGATTGTCTCAGATTGTCAAGTAGTCTTTTTCATCGTCTCATCGGATTTGCATCTCATGCATAAATAAATTGTACTTGTGATTAAAAAAAAAATACGACACGCTCTTGCTATGTAGTAAGTGTGTATGTGTGCAACAAGGATGATAAAAACGACGATATAGTGGTGACATAAAATGTGTGTGTATTTAATACACATCAGAAATAGGGAGTGAGGAAGAGAAGACAATTCAGGTCAATGATTTAAAGCACAAGTTGAAAAAAAAATAGAGGCAGGTCAAGTAAAGTACGCGCGATAGAATTATCTATTACTATATGTACAATATATACTATATTATATACCTACTATTGCTTTTCACCTTTCTTTCGTCGTCGACGACGTTATCGCGTGACCACGAATGATCGATGTGTTGTGCCGGCTTAAATAATTCAATGATTTCCGTTGTATAACCTCAACTTTTCTCGCGGTTATATGTATATGAATGTATGTATATCTATACTTAAATGCCTTTGGATAAACGAGGTGTCTGAATATTACTTGTATAGTTTGCGTAATCTCTTTGCCCTCTCTAACATCTTCAAAGTCGTCACTCATTGTCAAAATGAACGCGCTCAATCATATTAAAATGAGAGATAAAAATCTTTACATTTATTTCTTGACTTGTATCAATCAAATAAAAAATTTTTGAATTTATATTACATATCAGAGAGTTATGTGTAGGATTGTAATTGTTATATATTTTAGAAAAGATCAGAATTTTTATGTGAATATGTTGATGAAATTAATTTTATATTGCTATTAGTTTTTTTTTTTTTAGCTAAAAAATGTCATTGTGAATTTTTTAGCTGATTGATAATATTCTTGATATATTTAATTTGACGAGGATATAATGAGATTTGAAACTTGAAAATTGAATATATTAATCAAATATTAAAATTTGTAGAGATTTATTAAATTAATGATCAAATGATAATTATAAAAAGAATTGAATTAAAAAGTAATTTTGTGATTTACATTCTGAAATTTTTTTTTACGTTTTACATAATATGAAAAGAAATTATCGGAATTTGTCAAATATAATAAATAACAAATTATTATATTATTATTATAGAATTTAATTAATAATCAGATAATAAAAAGTAAAAAAATAATTTTTTCATAATGAAGTAATAAATAATGTAAATACATAAAGAGGTTAAAAAGAAAATTAACTTAATTGTCAAGTGTAATCAAATTATATAAAATGAAAAATTTTAATTTAATATTTATCCAATTAAAAAAATATTTTTTCCCGCTTCATTATAAAAAAAAAATATTCCAATAATATTAACCAAATTAGAAATCGAAATTTTATAACACATTAAATTGCTCGTAAAATATCGATGAAACTATTGAGAATACTCAATTGCATTTCAATTGAACGTATCACAAACCATTTTTTTATTCGCTTTTTCTGAATGACAAATGTTTGAAAGTGTCTCAAGCTCCAGATGCATTTTACTTTCATCTCGATATTATTGATAAACGATAAAATCTGGTTTAGCAAAGAGCTAGCATTGGCGGAGATTGAAGAAAACAAAAAAAAAAAAAAAAGAAGAGAAGCGAAGGCAGAGTAGACATCGTCGACGTACCATAAATCCCATGGCATTTCCATCCGACGAATCGTTCGACAAACCATCTCTACCTATACCTACAACACCTATACCCCCTTTATTTCACTGTACGGATAAATCACACGCTACAAACCGTTATGAGACTGTTCACCGAGCCATGGGTGCACGATCATTCGCGAATTAGGGAATTGAATCGATCGGAATTGCGCCTCGTTGCTTCCTCGGGAAAATAATAACAACGGGTATATAAATTTTCCTCTTTCTCTTTCCTCCACAACTGTGTCTGCCTACACCAGGGGTTGAATATTGCAAATCGTCGTTTGCATTCACATACACACACACACAAACACAGAATGTTTATGTGAATATAAATATCAACCGTGAAAATTAATATTTCATTTGTAATATCGACGACGCGACACTGAAGCAATATAAAATCATATTTTATATAGTCGTGGCTATCAGTACAGAAGAACTGTTTATACAAATTAAACCGCAATTGTTAACAAAAATTCATTGTCATTAAAATTTATAAATATAAATATTGTAATATGTATGTATATTTTTTTTATCACTGTTTTTTTTTAGTCACAAATAGATAGAATAATTTATATGCGGTTTTGGAATGTACGATGTGTGGGAAAATGAATGAAAATGTGCATGAATAAACTCGCACGAAAAGTAATATTATTTATATATGAAAGAAAATAAAAAAAAAGTCCTTTGGGATTTTTCTTTTCTCCCCTACGACTTTCTCAAATGCATATGTAAATTTGTAAATATACTTATTTTTATATAATATCTACACACACTTTACTTGAAGACACACGTGTGTTTTTTTATATTTTTTTTAAAATGAAAATAGTGAAAGACGTTGAATTACTTACAGACATTTTGCCCTCAATTTTTCGTGTACTCTTTTGCCTTCTCTTTATAATGCCACAACCAATAATAATCCACATACACCCCCCTGTATACGCACATAAAACTCATCGTTGTTTTTTTTATTATTTTTTTTATTTTTATTTTATATATTTCAGATAGTGCACTACTTGTGGATTTATTTGCCTTTCATCTTCAACGCAGAGGCAAATTGTATCTGTCATAGATGTATAAAAGCGTGCCCTCATATATCTCACTGTTTTCCTTTTGTTTATAGTTACTGATATATTCCACATGTATTACGATAAGCCTCTTGAAAGAGAGAAACATTTGCCATTTGATAAAGGCTTTTGCATGCATACAAATGAGAAAAAGCCTCGAGCAAAATTACAGTCAATTTTATCGTTTTACTTTCAACATATTTCAGATAAATTCTCCATATGTTTTTGATTCTTCTATATATTACAACTAAAATATATTGCCGAAAGACATCACAAATTCAAACAACCAAATAATATAAAAAAATAAAGAACAATTAAATTAAATACAAAAGATTTGTCAGTTGCAAAATTCTTTATACATTCGATCTCAAAAATTTCTCTACACGTTATGAAAATATTTAATACTATCAAAAGTACTCTGGGGCTATTGATAAACAGTTTACATACAGAAAATAGTAAAATTATTAAAATTGTATCGTGAATAAACCATCAAAAAAAAAAATTCTAAACTATAATTGACTTGTGTCAAGTCCATTGATATTTTTGCAAATAATCAAAATCTTGGACTTGATACAAGCAGAAAATTGACTAATTGATGGAAGAACAACACTTCAAGTCTACAAATGTCTTGATCCAAGTCTAAATATTATTTAATCCAAGTTTGAAAATGTCTTAGTTTGAATTTGAAATTTTCTCGCGCTGTAAAATTAATCATTCGGACAATACCTCAAGTCAATATTAAAATTAAATTATATTCCAGTTTTATTGTTCAATTAATGAATCAATTGAACAAATAAAAAGTGTCATAATTCACACGTAAATATGCACATTTGAATAACATGGGAAAATTTTTAAAAATCTTAATCAAGCTTAAAAAAGTCTTCGATCAAAATTTTAAAAGTTTTGGATCAAGACTAAGAACAACTTGAATCAAGACTAAAAGAACGGCTTGAATCAAGACTGAAAACAACTTGAATCATGACTAATAACAATTTGAATCAAGAATAAGAACAACTTGAATCAAGACTAAAAACAACTTGAATCAAGACTAATAACAATTTGAATCAAGACTAAGAACAACTTGAATCAAGACTAAAAGAACGACTTGAATCAAGACTAATAACAACTTGAATCAAAACTAGAAACGACTTAAATCAAGACTGAAAACGACTTGAATCAAAACTAGAAACGAGTTGAATCAAGACTAGAAACGACTTGAATCAAAACTAGAAAAAACTTGAATCAATTTTCTTTTCGACTTACCTCTTTTTGCGACTTATTTAACTCAAGACATGTGTAATGTCTTAAGTCAAGCATATTCCAGACTTGTATCAAGACTATTTGTGTCAAGTCTTGAATCACGGCTTGATTTAAGACTGTTTTTTTTTGTCGGGTGACGACGTTATTAATTATGATTGATGAGTTTATGCCTAAAAATGCCCGAAGGTATTCGATGAAATAATTTTGAATAAACTAATTTGTTATAAAACAATGACAATATGTCCAAAGGCAATAATGACAATGAACCAAAGTGTAGAATGCGTTCAATCAACAATATAGGGCGTGGTGGGGTGCAAGCTGTGCACGTTTGTGCCTGTATGTACACGTTGATAGCAATACGACAGCAGGACATGAAGCAATAGCAATAAGCCAGTTTCAATAGCAATAATACTGCACGAAGAAGAGCCTCGGGGTTACATGCACAGTCATGACAGTTATAACACTAACTCGTCAGCAAACTCATGTACATAAATATATCTATATACAAATTTAAACAAGGTGTCACTTTATATATTTGTCATGACTCATAAATGAATGAATTTCGCACGCAAATAAAGGGTGGTCAGGTGGATATAATTGAACTACACCCATCAACTGAATAAATGTGGAAAGAAAAAAAAAATAAAAATAATGAAATCGCGCGGAGAGAGAAGGATCAAATGGGGAAAATGGTGGATATATATATCTATATCATGATGATTGACCGATTTGAATGTGACATACACCAACCCTCACGCACGATTATTAACGTGGATATGATGCAACCGACATGTTTATACATGCATCTATGTATTGATACATGTAGATGATACCACTGTGTGATAACGGTGTTTTATTACTTTCCACTCGGTCACTCGCCGATCGTGGCGTTGCCTGATCATGACGCAATCAGATTTTCAGTATACCAGACTGTCTGTCACGTTATCTTTTGACCATTTCCAATTTTTATTTTCCAAACGATTTTATAAATTTACTAAAAAATTTGTGTATATATTCTTTTATTTTTCATGTTTATGCATTTTTTACAAGTGTAAAATTACACGAATTTTATTTATGTACAAAAATATGAATTTCATAACAGAATTTTTATGTGAAATTTCGAAAATATTTCTATATATATACACATTCATTTTCTTTATTTTTATATTTAAATAAATATACATGTATTTATATAGTTCCCTAAAAGGATTAAACTTTTCTCGTTATTATGATGTTTTTCATTTATTACCCAACGTGTATTATTCCCGCGCACTTGCAAGCTCTACTTTCTCCATGATTTATTAAGACTATATCTTGCTTATAAAGTCTACTACTACTATTCTCAAAAGAAAAAAAAGAATAAAACAAAAGACAATATCCCGCCCCTGTGTTACACACAATTTCTTTTTCTCCCCAAAATCTTCTCGTATTTGTCCTCACACAGACACAAATAAATACGTGCACACACACATCCAACTCTCATGGTCCCCATCGCAATAACTGAATGAGGTGCTCGACTGACAATAAAGGAAATTTATTGCTACAAGCAAATGTTTGATGGATAAAAATAAAATGAAAGAAAGAAAGAAATAAATATGAGAAAAAGTTTGGTAAATTAAAATATAATTTTTTTCTATAATATAAAATTCTTTTTCTCTCCCTATATATGCTAGGTACATATGTATACATATACTATACTATATGAGTGTTGTCGCTTTCAGATATATGTCTGTCTCTTTCTCTACCAACTCGACATAGAGTGATGGACGAGCAGCGCGAGTCTCCGTGCACGAGAGTAAATCGCACTGGGACTGCAGTTATGCAGACTGCCTATGCGTCACTCTCTCAGCATTATACAGCCTTGGATATAGGTTGATCCATAGCTGTATATATATATGTACACAATTGATAATGTATGAGTGTAGAGAAACGTGGCCCTTGGGACCGACAACGTTGAGCAAGGGTGGATACACATTCAGACATATAACATACATACAACGCAAAATCGAGAGATCTACACACCCTCTAATACCTTCCACTATCACTGCTGCAAAATTATATTATCTTCACACTATGTACATACATTAGAGTGTGTATATAACTTTCTTTGTAACGTTGATGGGTGTGGACTCGATAACTCATGACGAGCTTTTTGTCGGATTATATTTTATTATAATTTAAAGAGGTTGAATATTGAAAGGAGAGGAAGAAGAATGAAATTATTTTTTTATTTTATTTTGCTTGATGGAATTGAATGGATTGATTATGTGTGTAATTAGGGGATGGAGGGTTATATTTGTAGATGGTATTAGTAATCAATGACGTGATGTGATGATGTAGTAGTTGGTGTTTTTTTTGTATGAAGAAATATAAAAATGTTGGAAAGATGAAGTTGATAAAATAATCTTTTGGATTTATTATTTTGCCGAAAGTTTCATAAATTTTCGTATGAATGTTACGCCAAGCTCTTTCATTATAGCTCTATATATAATCACAATCTATGCAAAGAAATTTTGTGCTGGAAAAAAATTCAGAGTTAATTAGAGGCTTAGTGAATTCAAAAATTCGATTTTCCATGTAAATAACACGAGAAAATTTTTTTTTCGACTTCAACTCGATTTTTCGGTAATCAAAAATTTTTTTTTATTCTATTATATTGTTGATTTGGCTTTATAATGTTTATTGTAAAATAATAATTGATGTCAAATCAATAAATTCCAGTTTAAAGAAAATTTGTTGCCAATTATAAGCAATTTTCACCTTTCCAGCTCCACAACTCGAAACCAATTGGTCGGAGAGCGTTTGCGGTGAAAAACTTTTTTGTAGCAAATTTAATGCCCTACAAAAGCTGTATATTCATTTTTTCCAAAAAAATTTTTTGATTACCGAAAATTCGAGTTGAAGTCGAAAAAAAAAATTTTCTCGTGTTATTTAAAAGAGAATTTTTTTGCAAGCAGGAATATTTTTTTTATATGAATTATCAGATTTTCAGGTACAACAGACAAAAAAAAATTCCACCTAAAAATGAAACACTCTAATGTACATGTATACATAGCGCAAAAACTCATTTTGATACTGTGAAATGAGACGCGGATGAGGTGGATATGCGCAAATACAATTTGGGGAGTTGACTGCGAACATTGAAAGCTATTGGGGCAGGGGTAAAAAAGCCCGAGCGATGGTAAACATAAAGAGTGAGAAGAAGGAAAAAAAATAAATAAAATAGTATGTATAGTGAATATCCGATGGAGAAAGTTGAGTGTGGCGCAGTAGATTCGACCCGTTTCCAGTCGGACGACGTTGAACGCTTCAACGAATCTTTCAAGTCAAATCACACACACACACACATACACACAGCGAATGACGAAAAGAGTTTGAAAGTAAATGAGATAGAGTAACACAAGTGACAAGAGAGAAAGGGAAACATAAAGCATCGAATGAAAGTACACATATACATACATAGAATTTAATGTATATAAAGCTCTCGATACTTTTGGTATTGAGAATTAAATGAAAAACGAAGTATGATCAAACTGCTCTGCAGATTCGCAATTTTTTCAAGCACATACCATCGCTCAATGGAGGAAACTAGTTTTGAGACAAACATCAATATGTGAATAGTTATATACATGTATAAAATAAATACATGAGTATATAAATGCATATCATGTTTGAACTTGTAAGAAATCAGTTTGAAAATGTAAATAAATGTATTGGTTGTAAATTTTATTATAAAATGTCTTCGAGTAAAAGTAAAAATACGCACTAAATATATACATATGTATATATATTATGTACATAAGTACATATATGCAAGTTGTACATGAATAAGAAAGGAAAGAGTCACGTTTCAAATGAGGGATTTTAAGAATGATTTTAATTAAAATGCACGAGGACGTGCGCGCTTGACAAATTGCCTTGGGACTATGGCTATTGTATAAATCAGTCTTTGCATCCCTCTGAATAGAAGTAACTTTGTTATATGTAAGTATTTCGTACATACATATTGTAATGTATATGTATATTCAATTCCATACGAAAGAAAAACTCACCGGACATGTCCGTTTGCATGTCCAAAATGCCAAGAGACGTTACATTATTATTTCTTTTATTATTGTTATTATACATCTCGTTTGCAAACGAGGGTAAGATTTTTCTACAAGTCACAACTCAGCTTGACTAAGCATTAACTGGAAAATATATATGTATATACACATCAAGTCAAACTTTCAGCGCATATATCATTTTTTTTTTTTGTCTCTTTGGAGAACGGGGAAAATAATTGTTATATATCTGCGCGTAATCACGATGAGACGTTTTTTTTTCTTTTCATTTTCATCTTTTTCATGTACTAGGGGAGGAAATATTTACATAGAGAGAAAAAGGAGAGGGAGACGTGAGTCGAGAAAAAAAAAACGACAAATCATTAATCAAGTCGTTTTTTTTTTATTTTTTAAATAAGAATTATTTATTATTATATACTTTCAATGATTGCGACTTTACGAGGATGAGATACAGATAGAAGGGAAAAAGAGAGAATAAAAGTAGCTTTTGAAATAATCTAAAGATAAAATCTTGAAATAGCAAATGCCATTGTTGGATTTACCGGAAGAAAAAGATTTAAACGTGTTCTTTGCATATATACATGTGCTATATATTTTTTATTCACTGAATATATATGTATATAAATTGAAATAAAAGAAAATCTACAAGTCCGTCTTAAAGTCAACCAGTTTACGAAATGAAAGGCAAGTCATTCTTCAACAAACAGAGTTATATAGAGAGATGTGATGAGGTGTGAGGTTAAAATAAAGACGTTACGTCTTGAACGAACACAATAGTTTGAACGAGAGTGGCTTCTTAGCATCTGAGATTGCATTAGTCAAATTCTTATTCGTTGCGCCGTAGTCCGAAGCGCATTGACAATGACAAGCGAGTGAAAATGAAGAAAAAAAAATGGACAAAAAAAAAAGATGGGGAACGAGAAAGAGGCAGAGAAGTAAATCGGCCCTGGGGGTTGAAAGCCCAGACACGTAGGAGAGTGTGAGAGATTTCTCGAGGGGTTGCAAAGCACTGTGCAAAGGGTGTGTGCGTGTATATGCCTGCTTCAACTGGGCTTCGTACCAACCATCGCGTATAGAGAATGAAAGAGAGAAAGAGGAGAGAGCTTGCAAGCATCGCGATGTAATGCGAAACTAAAACAGAATTATCTACCACTCCGTCGCTCCTCTCGTGCCCCAAAGCGAGTAGAAAGTGGAAGCGCCCCAATGTTGGGGTGCATTTTAACAGGAGGCAAAGAGAGGAATGAAAAAAAAAATGAAAAGGAATTGAAAGAAGAGGAAAAAAAAATATAACGGAAGCGAACTTTCTCGTTCAATGCCCATAAAATTCTACCCATCGGTTATATGTAAAGGCTTTTCTTTTTTTTATATATATGTGCATGATATTGATCCTCATACGAATTTCCTCGACTGTTATATGTTTATATATATATATATGTATAAACGACCGTTTCCAAGTGTTTAATTCTCAACTTTCCGATGAAATTAAATTTTGAAGAATGAAAAAAAAAATGGAATGAATTAAAAATAGATTAGAATATTGCGCAGCTGATGAATGTGAAAGTAATTATGAGAATGGAATGGTACTTGAAATACGAAAATTGAAGAAATAAAAAAAAAATTAATAATAATAATAGAAAATAATAAGAGACAAAAATATTAAAAATAAAAAAAATGTGTAAATGCGAAGCCATCATGGATTTCTTTTCACTGGTTTTTATCGGAAAAAAAAGATGAAAAAAAAAAAATAAAAATAATTTCCACCCTCAATCCAATGAAATTATTACGTCTGTCAATGTTGGAAAGCATTGTGGATTGACAACGTTGTCATAGCCGTCGATGTCGTCTCGTCTCGTCTCGATTGAATTACCGTTTCACGCAATATGCAAAAGTGTGGGGAAAAAACTCAATTCCTATTCTTCATAGACATATTATATTTTCTTTCATCATTATATTTGATAAATAAATACATAACTAAATAAATAAATAAACAAATACATACATACATTCATATATACATCTATTATACACATATTAAACTCTTCACAATACATGAATTCATAATAACGATTTTTTTTCCCCTCCATATAGTGACTATTTTACTCGACTTTAAACAGACAACGATATCACTGTCTGCAAAACAAGAAGTGAGGCATTTCCTCCCTCGTATATCTATCTCCACGATTCTCGCCACCAATATTGACATCAATATTACCTCAACCCTATCTCATTTCAATGATATCAATAATAAACACAACATTCATTTAATATCTCCTCTTACTCTATAGCCATTTCCGCTTTGAAAATTAATTCCCTCAGTATTTTATACCATAGATCCGACGTATAATCAATAGAAAGGTCCAAGAAAAAAAATAAAATATTTAATTAACTTCAACGCAGCATAAAAAAAATTATACATGAAAAAAAAAAATATTTTTAAGACACTATTGATTATAATATAACATATACATATACATACATATATATACATATGTATATGCATGTAGAGTTGGAACATATGCGATGGAGACTCGCACGTATACTCAATATATATTTCTATCTTGTACGCACGCGACGCTACTCGTTCGTACGTGCTTTCGTACGACTCGATAATGAACTTATCCCAGTGCGGCTACACACATATGTATCTATGTATATATTCACTGTTTGAATGTATGTGTGGGCGCAAGTGGGAGCAGATATAGTAGTGAAGAGTGACGCGGGGTGAGATGAAGTTCCGGGCGAGTAACAAGCACATTGAATACTACCTTGATTGGAGCCACGAATGCTGGCAGCGATACATCGATGCTGGCATTCGCTTTATCCTTCGATTCGATTACGTTACTATGCGCAACGATCAAGCGACGACGACGACGACGACGACGACGACGACGACGAGAGTATACATGAAAAGAATGATGATGATATTCATGCATGTGGGATGTTGAGACGTCATAATAAAATAAAAAGTAAACAAATAAAAGTTAAGATAGTTTTCTATATTGAACTTTCGTGTACGAAAAATAAATATTTCATTATCGACTTAAATAATTATGAATATATTTATTTATGTATGTATATTAGAGTGTGCCATTTTTAGGCAACTTTTTTTTTTTCATTAAAGAAATAGGCTGAAAACTTACTGAATGGTGAAAAAAAAAATCTGTTTGAAGCGGAGCTCTTAATTTTAATATTTAGATGTTCCTCATCGTAATTTTCATTTTTTTTTTTTTTTT
>JAQQBS010000002.1:11096221-11125188 GCA_030347275.1 Microctonus aethiopoides | reverse complement strand
TTTTTTTTTTTTTTTTAGATTTTTGTAGCTCGGCATTTGCGCATGATAGAAATAAGCTCATGGCATATTCTTATAGGGAATCGAACGCTCTACAAAAAAGAGCTCTTACACTTTTTTCATAGAGATAGCCATTCTGAAGATATTTAAACCCAAAGTTCCAAATGTATGAAATTTTGACTTTTTTCTTATTAAATCGATACTAATCACTTTATTATTGTAATAATAAAACACTTTAATAATTGTATTTATATTGTTTGATTTTATTTATAGACAGCTGAATTTATATTGCTTTGAAACAATTAAATTCATTTAACGGAAGTTATAAATAATTTTTTTACAGTAAATAAAATGAAGAAAAAAAAAATCTGACACTTGAGTATTTTTTTTTAGCTCTACAAAAATATTAGCACACTAAAAATAATTTTCCGATTAAAAATAATTTTTATGACAACAATATTGTTTTTCATAAATATTAACAAGCACTGAAGTAAAAAAAAATATCTGTCTGCATTTAAATTCAGGGAATTAAATCATAGCATTATTTTCTTGTGATGATTGATGATTATTTCATATTTATTTTAATACTATTTTTTTTATTGATTTTTTATTTTTTAAATTGTAGATTGTGATGGATAACTTGGGTGAATATACATATTTATTGTAAATGGTATAATATATTGTATATATTTATCAAGAAGTAAAAGAGAGTACTTTCTTGAGTAACAATTTTACAACACAGACATTATGATCCATGACGCCCTTATTACACAGCTCCGCAAGCTGCAGCAATGCAGTGTATTTCAATAGTGTATAAAAGCAACGCTCAATACACACCGCGTTCCCAAGCACTACTACTATATCGTTAAACAAAGTGATTTATGAGCGCGAGAAGAATATATATGGGTGGGAAGCGTAAAAATCTTCTCGACTCTCTCTTTCTTTCACTGTTTTATTTATTCTCACTTCACTATATCATTAATGTGCTTTAAATTTATATATATAATTCACAATATATACACATAAATATATTCCAAATGGATTTAATTTAATAGTGGGTGAATTTTACTTATGATTAATTATTTGTGATCGTGATTGGTTTGCACGGATATTGAAATTAATTATCGTGTCTATTAATATTGAATTTATTTGATGACAAAACATTGCCAAATTAATTATTATATTTTAATTAGAAATAAAATTAATTGATAAATTATTTCTCTTAAAGAAATTTATGAAATTCCCACGCTGATGTTTTGTGAATAATTATTTTATTAACAGCATATAAAAGTGTGTACTACACATTTTTTTATTATTATTTAGAGCAAAAGTGCCTTGATAAAATAAAAGAATAAATAAAAAAAAGTTATTTAAATTCAAAGTTATTATAAATTAATTGTGAATTATATATTACACTTTCTTTTCCCTCTATCAATTGTCTCTCATTCAACCGTGACAATTATTAATTTTATTCAACTACAGTTCGTAAATTCGTCGGCGCCCCAAATTGTCCACTTAATTTCTCGCTTTCTCCGTCTATCTTTCTCTCTAAACAAGTTGTGACCTGTCGTGCATGAAACTCGACGGAGAACTGACCGAACAACTGTCGCACACATTAAACTCAAGCACAATCAGGAAAATAATAAACCTCTCGCTTTGTTACTGTTTACCCTTGACACAAATTTAAGCACTGCAAGCGCATGAACATTCCATTAACGTGACAATGCATAAATAAATTAAACATATTAAAAAAAAAAAAGAGAATGATAACAACATACACTTCAAATTATAATTACATTTTTATTCATACAAACAAATAAAAATGTATATTAATATTTTTAAATATCAAACGAATTAATATTATTCGTAAACACAAAAATGAATATTGTATAAAATATTTTCCTGTATAAAAAAAAAATCTCTGAATCGTTCAACACCGACATTAACCCACCAATGGCGCAATAGGTGACACAACAGATAAACGAGGGAAATTTACATAATCCTATATTCGCTATAATGACATTTACGTCTGGAAGCGTCTCGCCACAACTATTGCTGTACTACTGCATTCATATATACACCGCACACATAACAAATATATCCAAATAAAATTCGAAAAACTTAAAAAAAAAAAAAAAAATAGATGTAAAATAATTTATCATTATCTCCATCGTTATCTTTATTTTTATTATCATTTTTACTTTCCAAATGTGACGAAAATGCTCGAAGCTAAAGAATAAATAAAACAAAAAAATAAAAAAAGTAAAAAAAAAAAATAGAAAAAAAAAAGAACAAAACTGAACGAATCGAGGAGATAAAATCAAAGTGAGAATAGCGAAGAAAGAAATACATATATATGTATATTGTATATAGGTATATGAGAGGACAAAGTTCTCCCTCGGGCTGGCAATCTGACAGTGTATTTGCTACACGTATATACGTGTGCGGTCGCCTCGCATAAAAGATGCTAATCTGAAACGGTAGCTCTCGCACTGCCGTGAGTGGAGCAACCATTGTATGTGCGTATAGAGATATATTTATATATATGTAAGCATGTATATGTATAATATACTCATGTGTGGCTGTGTGTAAATGTTCGCCAACTGTTCACTTGCCGGAGGAAAGCAAAACGAAGGAGATCCGGGGGGAAGATTGGTACAACCCCATTCACGGAAAAGAGAAGGATGGTGTATATAAGAGATTTAATGTAAGAGTAGGAGAGATTATGCACTCAACGAGGACTCGTTAGTTTCGCTAATAGACGCACGAGGGAAGCGGAAAGCAGGTCTCTCACTGCTACGAGTGTGATAAGCAAAGCGAACGACCCGCGTGCAGATCAATCTCTTTCGCATTCAAGCAATGTGTAACTCCATTTCCTGTTTTTATATGTATATCTATGTATATACTTATATATATATGTGTATATAAGTACGTATATATGTAGGCAAATACATATTTACTTACGACTTGGATATATGTAATAGTTATATTTTATTTGTTTTATTTTGAAATGTTTTTGCATCAGTTCATTCAACTTGAAATGATTAAGGACGTTCATTCATGAGACTTTTTAGTAGATAAAATTTTTTTTTTCAGTTTTGATAAGTTAAATCATGTAGCTATCTGCCCTTGAAATTTCAAGACGCCTTATCAATAATTTAAGAAAGTTATTAAAGATCAAAATTCAAATTTTTAACATAGAGCCTTATGGAGAATTAGCATTTTTATGCATTTAAAATTACAAAAAGTATATTGTAAGAGTAGATACAATAATAAATAATGTTTAAAAATATTCTTTGAAATATGTAGTTTATATAACTCCACAAAAAAACAGGTGTTGACGAATGTTTAAATTAAATATTAATTATTTTAATAAAGATAATTAAAACTGTTTTGGTAAATTTGTAGCCATCTTGAAAACTGGCAACAGTGCGCAGTAACGAAATATACACATATGCACATACACATTGAAAGTGTCAAAACACAACATAGGCACTATTGCCAAATTTATTTAGCAATTCAAATGGCGTCAAATCAATTGTTAATGTGGATTAACTGTTTTTTTAAAATAAATACCTTGAAATTAATTGGTACATATAAAAAATAATTATAAATCATTGTAAAATTATTAATATATTTTACAAATTGTTTCAAGCCTCGAATAAATTTTATAAAAAGTTAGTACTCATTTGACTCTAGCGTAGCGAATGAAGTCCTTAAATTGGAGTTTTGGTTTTTTGGGGAAAATTATTTTGTTTATGCGTATGGGTAGTGTAGTTTTGAATAAATATATATTTCGGGATTATAAGTAATCAATGTGTAAATATAAAGTGGTATTTAATGATCGGTATGTAGGGAAAAAAATTTAGAAGAAATATAATTGAAATGTTTTTTTTTATGAATAAATTTAGTTTTACTGTTTAAAATGGAATAATTATTATTTATTGAAAGTTGACAATAATTTGAGAGAATTACCTGTGAGATTAAATATTTATTTGTAAAATACAATTTGGGAATGTAATTCAATTAAAATTTATGTCATGACATTGGAAACCAAATTATTCCCTCAGATGAAAACTTTTATTTATATAAACTAAATTAATTTCTCACAATTTTCTCAATTAATGCTCAATTAAATTAAAAAATAAATACAAAATCTCCATTCAATTAGCAAAAAACACCAACCAAACTTCCCCTAAATAATTCCACTATTTTTCCCTCATAAACCCAAACGTCAACACAACTCAAAAAACAACTCCACACATCAAACAATTTCTTCACAAAATTTTTTCCACATTATAGATTTAAAATTACAAAATAATAAATCCCGAGTTCTCAAACGATCTAAAAATAAAACATTCATCTCAAAAATATCTATACATTCATTCACACATCCCTACATATACACATATACAAATATACCCACATTATACATACAATTTACTTCGCAACGGGACGCGCGTGAATATTCACAGTGAAGAATATAGAAAGAGCAAAGGATAAAGTGACGATGAGTTGGATGCAAGTGTGCCTGAGCTAATGGATTCGCAAAGCGTCATGTTCACTAACACTTTGAGAGAAATACGCAGCATATACATATATATATATATATCCTGCACATCGTGAAATCCATCTACAAATATACATATACATATACAATACTTATACATACACATAGAAACAAATCTATGCCTCTTTCTCTTTTGTTGTCGTGTCTCTTCAGCACTCACAGTTCTCTTTACTCCACTCGACCCTATTGTATGTACATATATATATACATGTATATGTATTGTATGTACATATATCTATCTCTATACGTATTACATGTTATAATCGTCGAAATAGTAGACGGGAGAATATTACACGTGCCCTCAAGCTCTACAAACTCACGCCGGAATTAACAGCTGAATTTCAAATCGTTGGATATATATAAATTTATATACATATATATGTTTATGAAACAATTTGATATTCAACTGCAATATATATTTAAAATGAATGTATATATATATAGTGTTTAATTGTTTGGACTTCAATAAATTTAAAAATATTTTTTATTTCATTTTTTATTTTCTCAACCAATACGCGTGAAAATATTTATTTTTTATTTTGGATATTGTTGTTGTGACATGAAGAGCTTTTATTTAAATTGGGTTTTAATGTTTATACATTCACCTATGATGTATATGCATATATGTGTATGTATATATTTTAGTTTTACATTTTGGAAAACTGAAATATTACTAGATGAAAAAAAAAATTGTAAATTTTATTTATCGTTAGTTTCGAGCATTTAATATATATTTTTTAATTATTTATCTTTTTTCCCTCGTTCATTTCGTACCAATTTTATCTTATCGCGTTTGAATATAAAATTGCAAACAGTAATTTTTCATCAAAATTATGTAAACAAATGAAAAAAAAAATTTATTCGAAAAATATAAATCAAAAAAAAACAAATCTTTTTTTATTTTTTATTTTGTATAAAAATATATCCTATACATAAATAACTATGTTACATAAAGTAAAAAAGTTTTTTACAAGAATGAAAGTAAAATCTATATCGAAAGCATTGCATGAATAGACTGACAAATAACGCACGCAAATGCCATCGGCAAAATTCATCCCTTCAACACATAAAACGTGCGCATACATACAAATAAATGTACATATACACTGTCAACACATATATCTATACGTACCCACGAATATTTCATACAGTTTCATACCCGATTTTGTTATTATATGACACGTGGACGCGTGCGCTTAAATATATCCGCATCCTGAAACTATATGCGATGACGCGCATTGCCCGTAACCTGTTCGTACACACAAAAGTCGATAACACACATCATGAAAACGTGGAATAGCTGAACGTGAGAGCAAAATACTCATCTATATGATAATATAACAGAGAATTTAAATTAACACGAAAGCAATTGTAGAACTTATAGAGATAACGCTCATTATAGCGTGTCTTAAAGCATTACGAGATTGTCGCTCTTAACGAGATGTATTCTACTGTATATATATATAATATATAAGTATAAGTATATACATGTACTGAGTATAAATGCTCACTCAATTGCGTCAAGATACACTGCAATAACGATAATTCTCCTTGAAAATAATTTTTTCTTTTCATCTTAATATCATTTTTATTTCGATCAATTCAGACGATAAAATCATCGTGTATATAGCACATGGCGTTGTATATATATATATATATATATATATATATATATGGCTTAATCGATCGTAAAGATCGAATCATTGATCGCATCTTCCTCTGCTTCAAACGAGTGAATTCGTTCAATAATAATAATTATTTTTATTTTTATTATTATCATCGTCAACTGTACATAAATGCATGTGCGTTATTTACGTTGATGATCTCAAAGTGGTGGATAATATATAAATGAAAAATCGTTAGGGGAGTTGAATTGTGTTGGGAATTATCTGGGCACGTGACTCACACAATTTTCTATGAGAGTGTGATGATCACATCTTTTCATTTTATTTCATTCAGAAGATTATCATAAAATAATTTCGTTTTTATTTTTTTTAATTTAGATATTTATTTATTCATTTATTTTTTTTAATATAGTTTGCACGTGAGTCTATGGCACTGGAGATATTTGTGACCAGCTATTTACATACTATCCAGCATGTATGTTTATTTGTATAGGTGTATGTATAGGTGAATATAAAACATATGTGTATGCAAAAATAGATACGAATCCTATACAATTATTCAATGAATACATGCATAATCTGAACGTCTGAAGTTATATATAGAATCCACTAGCAGTGTAGTCACAACTGTAATACACGTCTAGATACTGTTTGTTATATATGCATTATAATGAATTAAGTACTTTTGTGAGAGAAATTATTATAATTATGGAAATATGTATGTGAAGTCGATTTAGCTACTTATTATTTGTTTAAGGGGAGTTATGTGGGATGGAATTTTGCATGTATGGAGTTTGGCGAATTCTTGGATATCCCAGTATGATTCTCATAGCTGTGAGAACAGTTATGAGAAGTGAACTATGTGTATATAGGTGTTGTAGATATGTAAATATGAAAATGGTAAAGCCAATTTTAGCACACAAAATAGGGTCGTAATATCGAGTATTTAGCTGATTCAGGATTGTTTTCAGAATTTAGTGAAGGAATAATATTAATTTTTCGTTGAATGTAGAAAGTAAAATATCCCAAATAAATAATTGAAATTATATCAATTGTTTAATTTATAGAAAAAATATTACTATCAATTTAACTTATAAAATAAAATTCAAAATGGATGTATTTAAATATTAATTCGATTATTTCAAGTTCAATCATATTAATTTTTTCACAATTCAATAATCCTTTTTAATCTCAAGATAAAAAAAAAAACGCAAAAAATTTGAATTTAAAAAAGAAATATTTTAGACAATTTTGTAACATAATTTTCTATTTTTATTCGCATCACGTACTTGAATAATTCCACCCAGGTCCATCATAAATTTAGAAAAAGCAACATTAAACACACAATAGAAAGAAAAATAAATTTCACCACAATATATATAAACGAAATTATTTTCCAAATAATATATAGATAAACTCGAATCATGTATGAACCTGTTCCCCACATAACGATCATTCATTTAATCGCATGCGAATACATACCTATATCTCTACTGAAACCAAAAGGGGGGCCAGGACGAGACGCCCCGACATCATTCCTTTCCAAATGCCAAAAAAGAAAAGATGCAAAAGGGGGGCGCCACCCTCAAAACCCATTAACAACACCCCCGTCCGATAATCCCGAGGCGTATGTCGCAATATTCCAAATGGTAAAAAGGGGGCGCCCCATGAAATTGCTTTGCCAATGACACAACTCCCCCCCCATTACAATATTCTTTTCCTACAAACATGAATATATATATGTAATATGTATAAGCAACGATGCGCGTAAGGAAAAATTCCGGGGGGTTTAGGGAAGAGGGTTCAGTCATCGGAAGAAATGAATGTATGCAGCAGAGAAAGTGGTGTGACAACGACAGTGGCGGAAAATAGTTACAAAACAGACGTCACCATGGGGTTACAATGTATATAATCTGTGGGGTTGAATGAAGGGGCCAACAAAAAATCATTCTGGGGGGGTGTGAAAATATTTCGGGCGCCCCCTTACAACACTCCTTGCATTATATATAATATATATAAAGTGACAGAGTATCGGGATGTATGAAATAGTCGTTCTTAAATCCATGGGGAGACGTCAAGCGAGATTAAGAAGACTCTCAATGTCCCATGTGTACACATCCGTCTATTTACCACATGTATATTACGATCGATATATGTATACATAGGTATATAAGTGTATGTTGGATGTGTCATGGCGAAACGTGCGGTATAAATGAAATGCAATGTATAAATCCTTCGGTTAGAACTAACGGGGATTACATTTTATATACGTAAAATCATTGAATTTAAACTCTGTTAACTGTAGCGAATGGATTAATACATATATACTATTTAATTCAGCTCTAACTAACGATGGAAATCAACAACAATATTTATTTATTGCAAGTTGTCCAGAACCGTCGCGAATATTATTCATCGTGCGTTCAATCTATAATTATCAATTGTAATTTCAATCTTAAGTTAATTATTTGTAAGTGTTATTATGAAATATTAAAAAAACTTCGAGATACACAATAATAAATTGATTTATTGCATATGATTTTGTGTTTATAATATTGTAATGATTTTTTTTTCAGCTGTAGTGATTAAAAAACACTGAATTTTAAATTAAACAGGGAAATTTCAAGTTTCCATATGTTTAATTGGATTTTTCTCGAAAACTATCAGCTCTACGGTTTCTATTAAGAAAATCTTTTTTGTCGAAAATTCAATTTCCTACAAAAAAGGTTTCATATACTTTTGCTGTGAAGTTGATAGTTTTCGAAAAAAATCGGAAAAACCATAAAATTCGAGTTTATAGATTATAATTTAGTGATAGACTCTTTTGAAGATTATATATTTCTGTACAATTTCTACTGAGAATCAATCAAATAGCATAAAATGCCGCGAAGTTATGCATAAATGAAAAAAAAATTGAGATTTACGTGTTAATTAAATCGGAAAATTTCAAATTGATTTATAATAAAATTAAGAGCTCATCTTTGGTGGGAATTTTTTTATAATGTTAAAAGTAATATTTCGTCAATGCCGCAAAAAAAAAATTATTCCATCAAACAAAGCACCCTAATATATATATATATATTATTGCGCACATATGCATTATATATATGCGGATATACGTAACCTATATACCTATAGGTGTGCATATAAATCACTCCGACCATATTCTTGCATTATTAATCAAAGAAATAAATAAATCAATATGAAAATGAGTGAATAAAAGAAATACATTTTATTACTCCTTCAATGTGTTTAACTAAACGAAAAAAAACATATTTATACTTATTTAAAATATTATGGTGACATATAAGAATATAAAAAATAAAAATATAAATGAAAAAAAACTTGACCTTTGAATTTAACGAATAACTGCACAATTGTAATTTTATTTTGTGGTTCAATGCGCGCGTGTGCACTTCTGTGAGAAGGCAATCATGGGGTAAAGGAGCAGGCGAGAGAGGGAAAGGAAAATACATATGTATATACACAAATATATGTATATATAGATACCTACTATATATCGACTGTATACAGGGGGGGTTAGTTATTTTCTCGTGGCTGTACCGCACACCAGCCACTCGTTACGCCACACATAAACACCAACACACACGCTGTTGTATTCAAGGGGTGGATTTTAATGTTTTTAATGTAATTCCCGTTGAGGCAAGTGGAAATATCCTCTATCTACTGATATTATACACATGTATACATATATATTAGGGTGGGCCAAATGAAACTTTGAATTTTTTTTTCTTTTACTATAATAAAAATACTGTTCAAAGTGACCAAAAAATGAGCGTGTGAAAAGAGGAGCTCTTAATTTTAATATTAAGAGGTGACGCTGCGTGATTTTCGATTTCCCATTCAATAACACGGGATTTTTTTTTTTTTTTTTTTGAATTTTTTTGCGTTATAGTGAATTCTTATATTGTAAAAATCAATACATATTCTTATAGGAAATCGAGTGATCTACAATAAAGGTCCTATATGATTTTTCGCTAAGTAAACTCGTTGAAAAGTTATTCGAGGTTAAAGTTCAACCTCAAATGACATATGATCACTTTCACAATTTTTTACACGTTATCACAAAATAATGGTTCAACAACATAAAATATCATTTTATTTGCGAGGTTCATTGAGTATTCTCTACTAAAACATTAACATTTTACGAAATAAAAATTTTATGATTATTGATCGATAATTTCATCAAAATTATTTTTCAATGCTTTTTATTTGAAACGTGCAGAATAATATGAGTTTTTTTCTACAAATTTGTAGAATAAAAACGAAAAAAGTCACGGAAAATACGATATTTAATGTTGTTGGGCGAATATTTTGTGATAACGTGTAAAAAATTGTGAAAGTGATCATATTTCATTTGAGGTTGAACTTTAACCTTGAATAACTTTTCAACGAGTTGAATTAGCGAAAAATCATATAGGACCTTTTTTGTAGATCACTTGATTTCCTATAAGAATATGTATTGACTTTTACAACATAAGAATTCGCTATAACGCAAAAAAATTCCCGTGTTATTCAAATGTGAAATCAAAAATCAAGCAGCATCACTTCTTAATATTAAAATTAAGAGCTCCTCTTTTTTAACGCTCATATTTTGGTCACCTTGAACAGTATTTTCATTATAGTAAAAGAAAAAAAAATTCAAAGTTTAATTTGGCTCACCCTAATACATACATATATATTTGTTCATTGTGTGATTGAGAAACTGTATATGAAGTATTTGAAAAATCCGTTACGACACAAATCCCTCGACAATTCGCTTCGTTTTTTATTATACTCCATAACAACACTTCTTTTTTTTTTCATTTTTTTCATTTCGTTCTACTCGCTTTATATATCTTTTTTCTTGTCACTCTCTTTTGATAGTATCACTATTTATTACTTATAGGTGAGGTTTATATCTATAAAAGTGTGTGCACACCCTGCAAAAATGTCTCGTACGTCCGATGCAATTTCGAAAGTGCCTTCAATACGCCACAACGTAAATCTATCAGCTTTCGACCTTCTACAATATCACTAGCACCTTTCACGTGCAACAAAAGTCTCCATGTATGTTTATTTATATTTTTTATTTCATTTTTTTCTTTAGCCATTCACATAGAACGTCACTGCATTTACGTTTCAATAAAACACAACACAAAATTACATGTTAATATATTTTTCTATCGACTATACAACACATCTCAAGAAATTATTTATTTACAAACACACAAAAACATATTGTACATCAATCACAAAATAGCAATTGTGTAATTTATTCATTGATTAACTTAAAATAAACTTTACCTAAATATTAAAACAAATAAATGATTAGATGATTAAATAAATATTATTATTTCATCACGTTGCTATAATTAACATCGATCTCAACCTATGTAAATATTATATATCTATACATATGCGAGTGTAATCTACGTAGGTGGAGAATGAGGTGTACGTTGGCATGATCGAATCATCATTTTATTGGCACGTTGTCGCATAACGATAAATCGTTGAACAGAACTTTGACTGCAATTAGTATGGTAATGTAATGAGAATCAACAACGAACGCACAACATGAGGACACCATAGGTAGAATAATATCCCCTATATATATGTATAGAATACACACACACACAAACACCACATATATTTATATATATCCGAGAGTCGATCGCGTGTGCGTGAAATTACATCAACTGATGCACGCATCAACGCGTTCACCCACGCTTATACACATTTGTACACATGTGAGGACCACCCTGTACACTTTTGTTTATACAAATATATCTGTATAATCTACCGTTGAAAACACTTAAACTAATTAAAACCGGATGTGTAATGGTAGTTGTGAGATATATTCATATAAAGTGCAGCCTAGCGCCAGATCATTGAGCATTTTTGATCATTCTCTGTATAAATTATTCTTTTTTATTATTTGTCGTCTGTGTTTCATAAATTTCAATTGCGCCCTTTTGACTTGCGAATTCCATGTTATTTTTATTTTATTTTATTCGCTCTGTATTTTATTTTAATATTTTTCATCGTGCTGCAGTAAAATTAATAATAATTGTTGAAGGGGAAATTTTCATACAGTGCACTTGTCTCGAGAGATTAAAATATATGATTCATCCTTTGTATTATTAATGCAGATATTCCGCATTGTGTAATATATTCGTTAAATGTATATGTATATTTAGAAATATGAAGCGAATATATAACTCTGTGTGTGTGTTGATGATGCAGACAAGATGTTGATTCGCATTGTTGACCACACATCCACGCCCAAGTGCTAATATCCATGTATATAATACATATATGTATTTATGTATATCAAAGTATGTATTGTAAAAGTCCCCTCTTGTCTCTTGCCGCGATTATCATGCCAATATTGTGCTTTGAGAGTTGATCGATGCTTCAGTGTACAGCCAAGGAAGATACGTGTCGTTTCTGTGTGTATATTTTAATATCTGTGTGTATATCTATATAACCAAATGACACGTGCGATATGGTAAAGAGGCTCTATACCCTATCTTGTGTGTCATGTGCAACCACACACCGCCTCACTATATTATACATAAACATTGATGGGTATATACCGAAGCAATATATATTATGTACAGTTGCCTTTTGTTACTTCGAGCACGCATGTATATTTATACGTAGGACTTATTATTTCCGGAATGAAAGGAAATTGTTATTTGACTATTTTGTTCATCTTTCGATTGTCATTTCCTTGTGTGTATGAAAGAAAAAAAAATGCCGAGTTCACGTATAGTGTGGGAAATAATTTTTTTTCTTTGCGAAAAAAAAGTCATGGAGAAATATTTTATGAGTTGTTTTTTTTTATTTTCGTGCGATGTTTTAATTGTTCAAGATCCGATTTGACTCAAGGTCACATGGATTTTAGGGATTATAAATTGTTTGTATATAGGTGAAATTTTGTAGAGTAAACTTTGTTCCATAGTGAAAAAAGTCGGATTGTTTTAGCGATAAGTTATCAAGAGCTCCAAGCGAGCAGATGGAATTAACTATTAATTATAGATTAATGATTAAATTTTATATAGTTATTGGATTCAATATTTTTTTCTTTTATAAGCACAAAGGATCTAATCCTACAAAAAAAAAAATAATACAGGTTAGCTTTAATAAACTTAATCGTACCTGCATTAAAACTGTTGAATATTTTTTTTTATTTCTTTCCTCTGTTTTTTATAGATGAGCTTTGTTCATCGGACAAGGTTTGCAAGGCGTATTTGTGCCTTTTTCAAAGCGTGAAGAGCCTTGTTCGACAACCGGTTGGTAATTAATAATTATATCCGAGTGAGGCTCCAGTAAAAGTTATAATTACGCTATGAGAACAATTAACAACGCGGGAAACTTCTCGTATATAGTTCTGAGTGAGGGTGGCACCCAAAGTACAATCCCTTCTCGTTTCAATTCTCCGCTCCTTCCGGTTAAAACTCAAGTACAGCTTGCGAGTAAAGCATCACTACTACAACTACACATGAAGGTGAATATATGTATAGATATCTACTACCAATACCGATAAGTTGTCTCTCTGTTTTTCCTTTCTATTCGCGACAATCCATCAAACTTTCTACATATTCCCAAACCAGTTTAAACTTGCGATCCTTTAACTTAAATTTTTTTTTCTCAAGTTCTTTCATCTCTTCTAACTTAAGAGTATTGTTCTATAAACAAAATACAAAAAAAGAAACTACATAATTTCAACTTTACGCTTTGAAATTGTCAAAAATTATCAACCACCAAAATAAAATTAAGAATAAAAAATTCAAGTAGAATTAACTAATGTATATTAATATCTACATGATACTTTTTTTGTCTGTCATACCTGCAGATCTGAGTTTGAAAAAAAATTATGAGTTAATTAGAGGCTTAGCGAATTCAAAAATTCGATTTCCCATATAAATAACACGAAAAAATTTTTTCTTTAACTTCAACTCAATTTTTCGTTAATCAAAAATTTTTTTGGAAAAAATGAATGTACAGCTTTTGTAGGGCATTAAATTTGCTACAAAAAAGTTTTTCACCGCAAACGCTCTCCGACCAACAGTTTTCGAGTTGTAGAGCTGAAAAACTGAAATTTGATTATAATTGACAACAAATTTTCTTTAAACTGGAATTTATTGATTTGTTATTAATTATAATCTTACAATAAACGCTATAATTGTAAATCAACAATGTAATAGCATAAAAAAAAAATTTTTGATTACCAAAAAATCAAGTTGAATTCGAAAAAAAAATTTTCTCGTGTTATTTATATAGAAAATCAAATTTTTGAATTCGCTAAGTCTCCAATTAACTCACAATTTTTTTTCAAACGTGACTATATTATTTTTTATAAATTATCAAATTTTCAAGGATCACAAACAAACAAAAACTTCGCCTATAAATGAAACACCCTAACCTACGTGTATCAGTTCTCAATATACACAAAAATTCATACACAGATAGATAGATTTATTATTTATACAAAATATATTTGCACAAACAAACTATTCTCATCTCCTCTCCCATTGGTGTTCTATCGCGAATGCAATATTCGAAAGGAGATGAGAGAGTGGAAATAATAATATTTGTGGAGTACATTACATTCATTGCATTATATTCAAATGCTTTAGTCTCTAGAATAACCTGTGCAATAGTCTATCTCATCATGTGCATCTGCCGCATATTTTGTCGATGGTTTAAGTTGGCCATACCATGGTACAAGTGTTAGTATAACCTCTACTACTATCCACAACTACTATAGTGCTTCTAACTTGATACAACATTGGTGATATAGCTGATGTATACGAAAACCAGGTGCATAAAACCAATACAGTAAAGATTATCACAGTGTAAAATGTAGACATACATATATATATGTGGATTTGCAGCAAGCACGAACGTGTTTTCTCTTGCCAACTCCCTAGGTTATAAAATACACACTGAATCCGGGTGAAAGAGATGAATATCTTGAGTTCCCTCTTGCTCTCTTGTCTTGCAACGACACGAAACCGGCCGTGAACTTTAACGCCCTCGAGTGTTCTCTTTGCCTCTCTCTAACCGTCTTTTACAAAAGTATATATATATATCCTGATAATCTTCACTGTGCCCTGAAAATCCACTCCCATGGGCATTTTATCTTACCGTCAACGCGACTTCGATTAGGTTTATTGTATATACACCCTCTCTATATTGAAGAAAATAAAAATCCACTTGCGATATTCGCATTTATTGCAGTATAATAAAAATTTATTTTTATATAATATTATGTATTGTATACACAACGATACATATAACTAACAATAAATAGGAAATTTATTAACTGTTAATAACGATTTTTATTCATCACTTTCTAAAATTTTTTATCACATATTAATAATATTTAATGATGTTTATTGATATCTATATTAAATATCAATATTTATTAAATTAATATGTCAAATATTAATGATTGTTTCACCAATATTAAATATCAAATATCAATAATTAACTTTTGTTAATGGAAATTAGAACCAATTTGAACTGTTCATTTGAATTAAAAATTGCGTGGTTTATTAAATAGGAATCAAGATTTTTTTATGGTTAATTATGACCTTTATATGGCATTTTTAATTGATATAAACAGCGTCTAATTAAACGGTTCTTAATATTCTCTAATAAACAAATAAAAATTATATACATATATTTTAATTTATCAATTGATCAAACTATTAATTTGTCGCTGTTGATAATATCAATATAAAAAATTGCCTGCAGGTCGTATCCAAAGTTACATACATACGTAAATACATAGATACATACATATAGATATATACTACATGACTTTCTCATCTATAAGCGCATATATGCATTTTATTAATTAAAATTATTAATAAATACCACACATCAATATAGCATCGGATTCTCCATCATCACAAACATATTATTTCTTAATTACTAATACGCTTTATTATTGACTAATAAATTTCCCCGCTCAGTCAAGAATAATTTATTAAAAAAAATAAATAATCAAGCTTCTCAACACGACATTTTAACCTTAATAACTTTCACATATTTATGTTTACAGTTGTGGAAAGATTTTGTTAAGATTAATTCATTTTAATTCTGATTTAAAATAGGATTATTTTAATTTTTTATTTTTAGATAAAACGTTTAAGTTTAATATCACGGTGTATTCATCAATGCAACTCTCACATTACCGTAGAGATATTATTATATACCTGTGTGTATGAAAGCAACTACTTAACATTCATCGATGCAACTCACTGATTGGCTATTAATTATTCTCGCTTCGATACATCAGACAAGAGTAACGATTACCGCAGCAGTGTATCGTCGTACTAGTGTTTCCTTTACACCCACTTGTGTGTGTATTAGTGTATATTCATCTGTATTAGCACACACAGCGATACCTATATAACCAAGAGTTTATAGATCGTAGATTCATATACAAAATCAGGGTAAAAGGATCCTTTTAGCTAATAAATCAAAGACTGGTTTGTTCCTGTTAATTTAAGATATTAAACACCGACCCTTTAGATCAATCATCCTCCTCACACTTACACACCTTTAATAGGTTTGAATATAAATATATATTATTTTCTTAACGGCAACAACAACCTAACACTTTACATCCATAAATGTCTCTTAACAATATCTCGTTATTTTTATTATATCTGTATAAAAATTATTTTTCCTTTTTCATTTTAGTTGTAATAAATATGTTAAAATTACTAATGGATGTATTGATTCATTTTATATGTTTATATGGATATATTTATGTGGAGTATATACTTATATGAGTTTGGTGATGTTGTTTGTGTAGGTAAAGAGATAAATATGAAATTCGAACTCAACGAACGATTTTACGTTTGAACGAGCGTTCAGTAACTATCGATGATTAGATTTACTATTATCACCGTCATAAATGACCTGAGAGCTAACTCTTGTGAGGTTTATGACGAGTCGCAAGGCTTTAGATGTATTAATGTGGCGGGGCAAACTGCTCACCACACCCACCAAACAATTTTTATGAGAGTAAATGTGTATACGTATAAATAAAGGTATATACATGTATATTTATATGATATAGCAATAGGTACGCCGTTATATTATTTGTTGTTCATGTTATGACGAAGAGCTTGAGGTTATATGTGGCACATTCGAGAAAATATATTTGCCATAATGGTGATGAGCAGTATTTATTTATTTATTTATTTATTTATTTATTTATTTTTTGTTTTTGATAGCGAATTAAATTTTTTGAGCATTTAAATTATTCTTTAATACAGATTGGAAAAGATATTCGGCCTTTTGAGTAATTTTACAAAAGAGGTTTTAGTTAGAGGTAAAAAAAATAGTGTCAAATGATGGGATAATAAATTTTTTAGTATGAAAACTTATCAAATTTATTTTCTGAAACAAAGTTTTTTCGATTGAAATTGATCACGAAGATTGTTACTATGCCCGTGATTCACTATTATATTTTTTTTTAAAGCGGTATTATTTTTATTTTATAAAAAAAACGTAAAAAAAAAAAAAAAAGAGTATTTTATTTTCTCTACATTTTTTGTTCCACATGCCACGTGATTCTACTACTCAATGCAGGTAACATCAGCATCAACAATCTCGGAACACTGTAGCAATTTACTTTGTGGTTAACCAAAAAAAAATAAATGAATAAATAAATAACAAATGATCATTGAAAAAAAAGTAAAATAAAATAAAAATAAATACGGGCACATATCACAAAATATTAATTCCATTTTCCTTTCTCTCCTATTTATTTATTTTCGACTTCATTTCATTATATCACATGACATTTTATAGATTTTATGATTTGTACATGAGCTGTCAATGTGTAATAGTTCATGAAACTTATCCCAATATGTTATCTGTCATTGCAATGCTCGAGACTCTGTCGGGAACTTGTCGAGCGATGAATTAGCACGCAGAGCACGTCCCCTAAGAGTAGAGAAGTATATAATAGTGATAATAGTAATGGTAAATATACATATAGTAATAGATAAGAGTAGGTACCTATACATATTTAGTAATTGTACAAGTATAGAAGAGACACGCGCTACAGGAAAACGACGAGGCACAAGTTTTAACGTTTCTACATACGTATAAAATCATTTCTGACATACATGATAGATCATTATGCGCAATCGAGACAACTATAAAACCGTTCGCACAGAATATTTATACTAATTAACGTCAAGAATAATAATTTATCGAGCGATAAAACGACCCAAGAGATTATTAATACCGTGAACAATTCAAAAAAATTTTTTTAAACGAAACTCAGATACATAATTTATGAAAAACAACCTAGCTTTTATATACATTTTATATACACTTGGTATATGGATTATGCCGTGAGGCAAAAATGTTGATCCCTCACTTCAATTTACGTTACTTGGACCCATGTAAATTTCACATGAAAGGTTTTAATCCAAAAATATATTTATATACTTGAATAATTATCATTTTGTTTCATCAGCTGTATTTTAATTTTAAAATAAATAATTTTGTGTGTATAATATTTTTTTTGTGTGCCCATAACGGAAAGTTCTGTTGTATCAGCAATAATTTTTTTTTTATTTTCCCGTGTAATAACATCGTGCACAACTTTACTCCACTGAATTTCTCTACACACACACTGACATTTATACTTATACATACATATATAAATTGATCCACTGTGCACGCGACATTTTGCTATGTCGCACGTGACTTCAATGCATTATTGAGCTAAACTTGCGTGTATAAAACATTAAAAATGATCGTACGCTTCCAATAATTATTTAATAAAATTTTTTGCTGACACAGCACACAATGCAATACATTAAATAAATTTTTATATTAAAAATAAATATGAAAACTCGTGTATCATATTTAATATTCAATCGTTATTAGCGAAATTAAATTATATCAATAAAATATTTGGTTGTACATTTAAATATATAAATATGTAACACAACTGGATTTTATTGCGAGACATTAAAGTTTGTTTATTTATTCATATGAATAATATTATTTGTTTATATATGTTATATTATATTATATTATATAAACCGAGTAGTAATAGAACGGGGCAATCGTTTTAATTTATCCACAAAGTGTGCTCGGGAATGAACAAGACACAGAGCAATTCGGGGAATTACTTCCAACTGGCCAGACACAATCGGGACGTCCTGTTTCAGGACGACGGGTGGTCGATTATCCTCAGGTTCTACTTCTCTTTTACTATTGCTGTAGTCTTCTCTCTTGAATCTGTGTCCCAGTGGGAACAACTGCGGCAAACCAGAATCCCACGAGTGAATGGAATGACGGAAGACGCGCACCGCACATATAAGGTATTATATAAATAAAACCCTTCTCTCTTTAGCATTATATATGCATACATATATACCTATATGTGTACATAGTATATGTATATATTATTATACAGGAGCGAATGTATTTTATAAATATTTGTATTAGTGTTATTATATATTTAAGTTGCTGGTTTTATTATTTTATATTGTAATATGATGCGAATGAGTTTCATATTTTGATAGGTGGAAAATAAAATTTATTAAGGGTAAATAAATTTGTGAATTGGGATATTTTTGTTTGTAATTTTGCAAATTGTATGTAGAGAATGAATCGGATGTTTTATAAATGAAATATATTTTTTTTTGTATGTATTCAATATTCCAAAACTATATTTTATGAGAAGAATTTAAAATTGAAGTTTATTAAAAATTTATTTAATTCATTTATTCTTTTTGAAATAAATCTTCAATGTGTATTATTGATTGATTTATTTTATAATTCACAAATAATTGTGTAATTATATGAAACGATAATTTAAATAATAGTAATTAATAATTATACAATAATATTTGGTAATTTTGAATATTATTTTCAAAAAACTGTCAGCGGATTATTTAAGATATTTGAGATTTATAATCTCTAACATTTTCATGAGGTAATAATTAATTATTCTACATCATTTGTTAATAATTAATTATTAATTATTTAAAAGATAAAAATATTCCTCATTTTTCTTCCCATAAAATTTCACTTACTGTTAAAAAATATTTTATTCTCTTTCGCAAAATGATTAATTCATTCACAATTAAATTTCACAAACTAACAAAAGCTCCAATAAAAATAAAATAACACCAATGGATTCATTAGAAATTATTATATAATTAATTTCAGTCATAATTTCACATATTTATGTCAATATATAATTTTTATTTCTACATTCACTTTGATGAATATAATTTATTGAGATTTCACAATTGTATATCAGCGTAAAGCTAATATACACACTGTCGAAAATGGTTTGTATTTTATGTGTGCAGTGAGAGAAGAGTGATAAATTTTGTTGTATTCCTGCGTGTGTTTGCCAATATAGCCGCAATGTAATCGGTGCATTTACAATTGCGCTGATTAAACCCGAAAAGCTTCATTTTCAGATATACAGTACACAATCGTGGATGCAACCACGCATGTTTGTCCCTATATATATATATTTAGGTTCACGATTATATAGTTAAAAGCGTGTGTCATTAGATATAGCAATGCGCGATCATTTTGCATCGTTGCATTCTATTTCGATTAGTAATCGCACCACATCAAAGCTCACTTTATCACGTTTATATAAACACATTAACAAACTCTTGAAATAAAAACAAAATAAAGGAGGAATATATTTACATTCCCAAATGTGAATTTCGATTGGTTAATTACAAATTTATGTAAATGTACAATTTATAAACTACAAAAAAAAATATATAAAAGCAATGATGTGAAATATTAATTTAGCGTTATCTTCTATAATTAGTTCCACTGCAATTTCGCGAGGGTATGAAAACTAAGGAGAATTGCATCGTATAAAAAATTCAAGGGCCTTCCACATAGGGGAATATTCAAAGTGCAATCGGTCTATAATCAATATATCCCATCAATATAAATATTAAAGTTGCACATATGGCAAATGGCCTCATCAAAAATCCATATTTAACTGCATCTATACAGCAACGGTTCATATATTTATACCACTGAGTAGCTTTGCAATTAAGCTATCATCATAATATACACATACAGCATCTCAAAATGCCATGATATAAAAAAGATAATAAAAAAAAACAGAATCAAACAATATTAATAAACAGATTTATTTTTTTTTTTATAATTCGCTCCTTTTCCGCTCGTTATATTTTCTTTTATATTTCAATGCAAGCTGCATAATGAAGATGGCTCTTTTATTATTTCAGTTCACCCTGTACATATGCACGTATTATACCTACATATACTCATATGTAAACGGGTATATATACATATTTCTCTCGCGGCCGCAAACTCTAAGTGCATACTTGAGAATTTTACGTTGGCAGTATACCGGTTAAACGAGCTAGCCCTCGGCCGCGATTCCCTTCGGCTTTATACACCACATCGTCGGCAGGTGCAACAGACTCATGCACTCACAACTCTTTCACCTGAGTACATATACCGTCTACATACTACATACATGTATATAAACATAGTTGAGTACATTGGTGTTTGTTATCTATAGTTATCAAACTTTCTCATGTTGCTTCGAATATTTTCCGTGAATTTAAATAAATATAAAATCGTTATAATATAAAATATCTATTTATTTCCACTTAATACAAAATTCTAAACATATTTTTTTATGAATATAAATGCGGAATAATTATTTTATTTTATTTAATTTTATTTGCGGATATTTATTTTATTTCTTTTTTTTTTTAAGTTTATGTGTTTAGTTGGGAGTGCAGTAGGTGTGTGTTTATGTTGGTATATGTAGTGTATAATGAGGTATAGATGCACTTGAAAGAGTTCATTGATAGGAAATGTCGATGGGAAAAAGCCAACGTGCAAAACTTTTAACATCGAGTGTGGATAGAAAGAGACCCCGAAGGGGATGCGAAATTTCACGTGTATATAGCAATCGTGAAAACTTACTGACACTGCATTCACGGTCGTTGATATAAAAGTATGTTGTACATAGACATATAAGTGAGTATGTATCAATATATACATGTTCATACACTTGTACATATAGTTCTGACATGTTTTCGCACAAAACGAAATCGAATCGCAGCCAATTCTTGAGTTCTCTCAAGTATAATTTCTTATACGTTGGCCGTGAGGCTGTTCAGCAGTTTCAGACTTCTATATGTACATATATACGTTGTATATATGTATATACGTGTTGGGGGAAGAGTGGAATTTAGTTGGAGTCAAAGAATGACTTTTCGAGACAAAACTAGTCGAAACTTGGCAGACTAAAATCAACATGAATAATTTTTCCAAGTGGATAATTTGTTCTACTATATTTTATAACATTGTATAAAATTAAATATATTATTTAAATATCTTTATAGTGCATTGATTGTTTAGAATAGCGGCAAGGCTTGAAAGTTATTATTTTTATTTTTTGTTATGGGGGAAATTATTGTTTAATATGTATTTACTTGTGTGTAATATGAATGGTGATTTAATTAATCTTGTTTTTATACAAAAGTATAATGAAATCAAAATTTTATTGTGATTTTATTATGGTATCAGAATGATAAATAAACGTGGCGCTTTGTTGCAAAAATATTTTACAACGATTTCTGAATAATATTTTTTTATTTTCATACCTGTTAAATTAAAATTGAGATAAAAAGAAAAAAATTAATAAATATGCTCGTTAAAACCTTGCGAAAATTTTTTTAATTATTTACACCAATTAAAATTCTTGCAAAAAAAATATCTCAAATATTCTTTTGGTGATGGCAATAATTTCTCTTAATTACAACACGACACGAAAAAAATCTCTGCGGTGTGATAAATTTCAAGTTCTCTTTCATCATACCTAAGTATAAAAATATTCTTAAAGCAGAAAAAAATAAATAACGTTAGAAATATAATATTCAAAATTCTCATCGCAATACGCTCGAAATGATAAATCATATTTTCCTGATAGGTATATATATGCATGAGATACATACATATAGAATACTAACGGAGGGTGTAACGCATTAAAATCCTGACGCGTCGACGAAAGTCAAATTGAATACTGCTCATTTTTTTTTTTTCATCATCGCTCTGGAGTTTTTTCCATCTTTTCATATAAATACATCCGTACATTATACGTATGTATATTTTCTATATAGATGGGAAAGCAGTTCACATTCATTCGTGTAAAATTTAGCGCTTGACCGCGACCGAATGCAGTTTTACTTTGTGGTTTTTTTAAAAGGAAAAAGAAACAACGAAAACGTATGTGCGAATAGTTAATTCACGGATGTTAGTATTTAAATTATGTGGATATACATAGTTAACTTGTTATGTGATACAATTATATGCAATTATAAATTATATACATATATACAAAAAATATTTTTATATGGATAAAAATATTATAAAACAAATCAGAGTAAAGTAAAATTTGTTGTAAATGAATTTTATCGTTTATTAATATCAGGATTAAAATAATTTTGATGTGATGTGAGATATTTTTTTGTAATTTTATGTGAGAGGATTGTTTATAGAAATTAAATCTGAAATGGATTTTTAGTTAATGGAGAAAATGGAAATAATAATTTGATTTAACTGAAAATTTCGTTCTTATATGTGAGATTAAACCGCAATTTAAATCGTATTTTCAAACTAAATTTTCTTAAGTACGTGTGGATTTAATGCAGATCTCAATTTTTTATATATAACTACTGTGTAACCTAGTTTAATTTTAATTTTGAAATTATTCAAAAGGCTATTATGATTCCATTTAATTAATGTTGAACATATAAAATGGTCGTGATTAAAAAATTATAAAATGAGGAAGGAAAAATTTTATGTGACAAAGGAAAAAGTGGCAATGGGATATAACTTATGCTTGTCAGGAATATGGATAGAGTAAAAAAAGGGTGGAAAAGTGAGAGTGAGACACAGACTTGTTAAAGTGAAGAAAAAAAAAATTAAAAATAGGAAAAAAAAATTTTTTTGATAGAAGAATAGTAGACGAAGAAAAAAGAAAAATCGTTAATAAACCTTCAGTTATGCTTCCGGAGCAAAAAGTGAATTGCTCAAGCGTCTAATCTCTTTTATCCACATTCATTACTTATGCAGTGGTTCTCAGTTCGTTCCATTTATTTCCCAAGTCGCAGTTGAGTAAAAAAAAAAACGAAAGAAAATGAGGAAAAAAAATTAAATTAGCAATCGTGATATTTCACACACTCTTTGAAATATATAAATTCTCAAAAAATACCTCATTATAAAATAAAACACAAAAATTTTCTTCAATTTTTTTCATTTCAATTCAACCTTGTCTTTTATTTATTTTTTTTCGTATTTGTTTTGATTATTTTTTATTGTTTGAAATATTTTAATAAATAAAGGTTTTGATTAATTAAACGTAGCAATAAAACTTCCTTTGAATTTTTTATAATTTTTCGAAAGAATATTTTTCATTCCTATTTCTTTGTTTATAGTTTCATTCAAATTCATTTTTTCTCATCCAACTACAATTAATATATATTTTTTTTCTCTTCTATTTTGTTCTTTCTAGGAAGTATACTTACATTTATACATGTGTAACTATTTATCTCACACAAAGATAAATTCCATTAACGCATTTACAGATACGACGACTTCAACACTAAATAATCTTAATGCTCGATAGTATCCTTAGACTTAAAAAAAAATATCAAGTATCACGTTCCATCCTATATATTGTTGCTATGTCTACACATACATATCTTGGATTTACCAGTATATGTAAATATATTATATACGTATGTATATACTTTTCGAATTCGAAGTTTTTCGTATTCTATTATATATGTAAAGTTGATTTTACAAGTTTTATACAATGAAATAACTTCGAAGCGTCTCAAAGTTTGTTCTCTCATGGAAAAAAAAAATTGAAGACAAATTTTTTTTTTTTCAAGATAAAAAATAAAAAATGTAATCGAGTGTCACGAACGAAATGACTTCAAAACGAGTATAAGGTAATAGTAAAAGTACTAGTTGTAGTTTTTGTTGTATAGCAGTATAGTTAGTGAACTGTAAGTGGATAAAGAAAAAATTTTTTTTTATGTTTCATTTGCACGAAAAGAATTTGATGAAAAAAATTTTGTAAGAAAGAATCGAAGAAAATATTCTGAATATCATTTTCAAAACTTTGTTACTAATATTTCCGCTCTTGTTACGGATGTAAAATAAATTACATTATCTGGGTAATTTTTTTATACGAATGTAATGAAGTTACAATTTATATGAATATTTTTTTCAATAATATAATAAGAATACCAAAGTCATGTCCAACTGAATCTTCAATGGAATCATAATAAAGATATTCCAATAGTTCTGCAATTTTGTATGTGAATATATTCACTATCCATAACATTAATTAATCAATAAATTGATGTAACTAATAAAAATTAATCACATTAATCCAAGAATAAAAATATCATCACAACTAAATAATTTTACATATCACAAAACGTTGTTTTCATACTCAATAAAAAATATTTAATCACGTAATCATTTATATTAATCTGAAACCAATACAATCAATAAACATTATCAACAAAGAGTAAATAAATAATTAGAATAATTCACTTAATATGACGTATTTAGTTATAAATATTTCATATCATTATATATAATTCGCCTCAACTCTAAATAATATAATGAAAAATACAAAATTTACTACACAACAAAAATTCTGAAAAATCAATAAACCCAACCTAATTATTAACAACATCCAATCAATTATTAACTGTTCAATTATTTACATAAATAAACTCAAAATTAAATTATAATCATTTATGCCATCAAAATCAATCAAACAATTGTATGATATTATTTTAATTGGATTTTTCTCAAAAACTATTAGCTGTACGGTTTTTAGTTAAGATAACCATTTTGTAGGAAATTTAGTTTTCTACAAAAAAGGTCTCATTAACTTTTCCTGTAAAGTTGATAGTTTTCGAGAATAACCAAAAAAACTATGAAATTCAAGCATAAATCGGCTTTAACAATTTTTACCGATGAGACAGTTCACAGAAAATAATTTACTTATCGGCACTTTTAAAGGTTTAATATTTCTGTACAATTTCTGCTGAGAACCGATTAAATAGCATGAAATGCCTTGAAGCTATGCATGAATTAAAAAAAAATTGAAATTTAATTGTTAATTAAATAGGAAAATTTCAAATTGATTTACCAAGTATATACTTAATATTAAAATTGAGAGCACACCTTCAGTGGGATTTTTTTTTTTTTAATGTTTAGCGTAATATTTCCCCAACGCCGCGAAAAACAAAATAGTTCCTTCAAACAAAACACCCTAATATATGATGTTATTATACATATGTACAAAGGGTGTTTCAAAAAAAAAAAAAAAAAGCAACATTTTTTTTTTCTTGGAAACAGGCTTAAAAGTTTCGTTTAAGTTAAAGAATAAGTCCCTGAAAATATGAGCTCTTAATATTAATATTAAGATAGTGCGCATCACACTTTTATATTTTCCATAAGAAATAACATGGGAAAATTTTTGTTTTTATCATTAGAATTTTGTAGCTTACGAACCAACGAACGCATTCAAATGATCAATACATATTTTTATAGGAAATTGAACGCTCTACAAAAAAGGTCTCTTGTGGTTAATCGATTACTCTGACCATTTAGAAGATATTTGCATTCATGACTTGAATGGATAAATTTAAAATATTTATTAAATAACTATTAGGATCAATACGCAGGGTTTCGAATGCGAATATCTTCTAAATAGTTGGAGTAATCGATTAACCACAAGAGACCTTTTTTGTAGAGCGTCTAATTTCCTACAAAAATATATATTGCGCACTTCATAATATTTATTTGTCTCCGAGTTATAAAATTTAAAAGTAATAAAAAATTTTTGTTAAATTCTTCAAACTTTAACCTCTGATATCTTCTAAACAGTAAAAGTTATGAAAAAATTGTAAGATACCTTTTTTGTAGAGCGTTCAATTTCCAATAAAAACATATATTGATCATTTGAATCGGTCCATTGGTTTGTAAGTTACAAAACTCAAACGATAAAAACAAAAATTTTCCCGTGTTATTTCTTATGGAAAATAGAAAAGTGTGATGCGCACTATCTTAATATTAATATTAAAAGCTCATATCTTCAGAGACTTATTCTTTAACCTAAACGAAACTTTCAAGCCTGTTTCTAAGAAGAAAGAAATTGTTGCTTTTTTTTTTTTTTTTTTTTTTGAAACACCCTAATATGTACTTATAGTAAGGATTCGTGATAGCACGTGGCATTTGAGCGCCCCATTTTTCTCCATGTGTTTTGATATTTTTTAGTAGGGAAAATTTGCGCACGTTGTAGGTAAATGTTTCATCTTCAACACGCGCTTGTGGTGTAGATGACATGTATGACATTTGAGAAGTTGCACCCGTCTGACAGGGCTGTCATCTACTCACACAACTCGCACAACTTGAAGCAAAATACCTCAACACGTAGCATACATACACGTGTACAATATACATATGGGTATAATGTGGTATATTATGTGTGCATATATACTCGTATAACCTTCCATCTATCAAAATATAATATATATAACTGCAGCCATGTTTAGTGTTTACTTCAAGTGTGAGAGTATATATATAAAATAAAATTTCCAACATTTCTCTCACACGTTTTTTATTTTAATAATATAGAAAAAAAAAATATTTTTCGTACTTTAAAATTTCTTTTTTATACGTATAAAAGTCAAATTGTAATTTGACATAAATAAAATTACTTCAAACAGAAATATATAAATCAATAAATTTATATAGTTGTGATTTTTTTTTTATTTATTCTTTTTACTTTGTGTTATTGAGTTGAGGAAGAAGTGAAAAGTAATTCTCTTTCTCTCGGCGTTTCAACTTTACCTTTTCTTTCGTGTAACAAGGTAGATATATATATCTGCAACGCGTGAACCAATAAAGTATCGTCGATCGAGCGCACAATAAGGCAGAGAAAGAGTGAGAGGAAAAATATAAGAGAAAGAATTTCAGCACCCATGAGAGGTATCAACGCCAACGGTAACGCACTTTATGCAGCACTTTGCGCCTTCACAAGAAATGGTATATACGACATTACATAAAAGACACTGGCAATGTCCCAAGTTGGTATATGCATATCTATATATGTGTACATATATGAGTGTAAATATATATTCTTATACATATATATTTACGTAAAGTAAAATATTTTCCGAGTATATATATTTTGTTCCGGATTTTTCTTGCAATATCAAAACTATCAAGACTTCCGAGAAGAGAATAGATAGAAGAAAAAAATATATTTATATATATTGGTATATAACGGAATTGTTGGAAGCGATTTTGTTATCCCCCGTAAATAAATTTCAACACGATGGAATTTTCATGAGCATGTACACACGGTATATAATCTTCTATGTAATACATGATTTGACAATCTTATTGGATACACAAAGTGCTTGTATATGTATATAAGTACATATGTATATAGGTGTGTATCGATATGCGTATATAGATATGCATATTGGATTATATTTATTTGAGTTTGTAAAGATGAAGAAAATTGAAGCACAATTTTACAATAAAATCACGCCAATTTGCGGACATGAATTAATATAAAGCGGATTTGGCAAGAATGTTATATCTTTGGCGCCGCAAAATGATGACGTCATTTTATAGAACTCGACGAAATAAGACGTTTT
>JAQQBS010000002.1:11082909-11096121 GCA_030347275.1 Microctonus aethiopoides | reverse complement strand
TTATCGACCAATAAGTTTTGAGCCCGATTTTTTGATGAAAAAAAAAGTTGCCCAAAAAGTTTTGGATCAAGACTAAAATCAACTTGAATCGAGACTAGAAAAAACTTGAATCAAGTTTATTTTTGACTTACCCCTTTTTACGACTGATTTAACTCAAGACACGTGTAATGTCTTGAGTCAAGAATATTTCAGACTTGTATCAAGACTATTTGTGGCAAGTCGGAATCGCGACTTGATTCAACACTTTTTTTTTTTGGGTGAAGAATAAAAAAGAGTTAGAAGGATGTACATACATTTATGTACATATGTACATATATATCGAGTTTTACGAAAGGAAGAGAAGAAGAGTGTGAAAGGTGAAGAGAGGAAAATGACGTAAAGGTATGACGAGAAACGAAATACGAAAAGCAGTAGCCTCTGCATATAAGAATACATAGCTTGGCGAGAACAAGACTGTTTGGACGCAGTAAACATGTTTTTACCCGTTCACACACATACACACAGACTAAGAATGAAGCAAACTCCCTCGAGGTCTTTTTCCTCCAGACACTTTTATGAGTGTATGCTGCAAATACGCAAGCGTGAATACACTATAAAACATGCTATAAATAAAATAAAATAAAATAATAATTTTTTTCATCACAAAAAAAAAAAAATTTAGAAACATGAAATTATATAATTTGTGATAGAATTTTATTTTAATTTTTAATATGATTTATTTTCTATATGTCGAATGATAATCAAGCGATTGTGTACGTTTGATTGTAAGTTTATTATGTAGCCTTTCGTTTATTGTTATTGTATATATCAAAGACATGAAAGACACGCATATACATGTCATGCGATAAGTATGATGGTGTAATTGAAGGGTGAAACGTATGAGCCCATAGTAGCAAAAGTCTTGCACGCATTTATTTCCTTTTTATTTTTATTTTTATTTATTTATTTATTTTTTATTTTTTTTTATTTTTTTTTTTTTTTTTTTTTTGGTATGTATATGTATCTATATCACGTACAAAGTAATGTATATAACTGCTGTAGAACCGTCTGACGATGGGCAATATAATCGACTGGTCGTCGCCAAGTGGAATGTGTGTAGAAAAAAAAATTACGGAAAAGAGAAACACGCACATAGATATATATTTATATGTATTATGTATATAGACATACGTATATAGATTACAGAGAGCTTTTTTTGTGCGTAATGACTTTGAGTCACGTAAAGGTTTTGAAATATATAGAGAGAATTCCTCGAACACTCTGCCCATTTCCGTCTGGCATGAGGGAGGATATGACGCGCGATGCAAGCTCGTTACATACCTTTTTTGCGTCTATATTAAGGTACACATGTACGAAAATATATAAATACACAGTTGTTGAAAATTTATCAGATGATTCGGACATTTTTCGAGGCGTTTATTCGCATTTACTATTTTATATTTAATTAATTTCGATTGATGAATACACATTTGGAGGATAAAATTTGTATTTCGGTAATGGAAATTAAATATTTAATTAACCTATTGAAATATTTAATTTTAAATATAGATTATTCGAATGAATTTGTTGAATATTTTATCAAATAAGTTCATTCGATTTTACCGTGAATTAAATCTATTTTTCAATTTTATATAAATATTTTTCGACATGGGATATAAATTTAGATTCATTTATTCATTATAATATTATGTTGTATATTAATTTATTTAATGTTCTGCGAGTTTTATATTAAAATTAAACTAGTGCTTTTATTTTTTATATCAGGTGATTAAACAAGAAGCCAATGATATAATACATACTTAAAAATCTCGCAAAAAATATTAAAAAAATAAACTAATAGAATTAAAAAAAAATAGTGTCACATAAAAATATAATCATTGTTTTAAAAAGTTAATAAAAACTTGCAGAATCTTGTTCATTCACTCAAGAAGATGAGATTAAAAATATACCATCTATGCATTGAGAAAAAGTGGTGGTTAAAATAGTGAAAGAATTACTGGATATAAATAAAAAAATATTGCATCCTTCCGCCCATACGTCGGTAAAAGACGAACGATCCCAAAGAGTTATTTACCACATTCAATTCCTCTTTTTTTTTTTTCTCGACGCGAGCAATGAGATCGCGATATATTGCCAACTAAGAAATTAAATACATACATAAAACACGCAGGCATATACAAGAATGAAAGGTTTCACACAGCGTGACGTCTACGAGGAGTTTGCAATGTAATAATAAAATTAAAAATACTCATAATACACACTTTGATGCTGTAGAAATAATTGCTGGTAAATTGACCTCTTTCAATATTATTTATAATATCAATTAAAGTCGTTCAGACATTAATTCATGCATATATATAATAATAACGCTTTATCTTGCTACAATGAATAATAAAGAACCAACGAATATAATAATAAAAAAAGTATAATATTTTATTTAATTGACTGAAATTTATCAATTATTTTAATTTGTAATTTTTCATTGCATATGACGTGTTATTTGAAGATATTTATGTTGAGTTATATATAAAGTGTCAGTGTTTTTACTAATAGATTCACGAATACATTGCCAGCAGTAGCAGCATCATCAGCACCAGTGGCACCAGGGTGCAGACAGCATTGTGCTGAAGACATGGACTTGAATGAAGACACTAGTGCAGCTGTACAGCGAGTGCTTGCGCATATATTTATGTATGTGTGTATGTATATGAGTTGATGGATGGCCTAGGTCCTCATGAGGACCATTAGCACCCTTCGTGTGTCCAAACGATGAATCTCTAAAGTGAGGGAACCTTGTTCCACATCACCTTTTTTTTATTTTCTTTTTTCTATTTTATTCTATACTATTTTTTCTCATTCACTAAAAAATTAATCTGGCAATGTCGATGACATACAGATGACCCAGACACATTTATAAATATTATTCAATGATTCAAGGAATTAATTTTTTAATATCTTTACCTATTTATGAATATGGATTAAGAATGAAAAATTGTGAATTCTTGAAATATTTCGTTATTAAAATTTTATCATTGTTTTTAATTTTTAATTGGATATTTATATTTTTATTTTCTATTTGCATTTTGGGATAAGGATTATAGGTTGGAGGATAATCTGAAGTTGATTAATTTTGATAAATCTTTGATAGTTTGAAATTCTAAAAATTTGGAAATAAATTTTTTTTTTTTTAAAGTTTTATTAATTAATGCTTGAATAATGGTTGGAAGTATTTCACATAGACATCTGGCAGATGGTCAAGGATAGATACAGAATACCTAACTATGATCCCGTATTAGAATTCTAAATATTTAAGATAATTGAAGAATTTTTTGATATAAAGATTTAAAATTTTTAGATATTAATAAAAACACCTTTTGTGTTACTAATATTAGAAAGTTCTTTAATAAATTCCGTTATTGAATCGTAAACTGGGTAATTAAATATGAATATTATCACTTTCTTGAAATTAAAGATACGAAAATAAATCATTTTCATATCGCATTATTTCTGAAATGGCAAGAATTAATTATCAAGAAAAAAAAATAAAAAGAAAAAGCTAATTGCAACGTATAAATTTTAGCATGACATTAATTATTAATGTTAGAATTCAACTGAAATTGTCAGATTGAATACATCATCTCATTGTATCAATTAATAATTGAGAATAATAATCAGAAAAATAGCATAAAGTTAAATTTTAAATTACTGTATTTGTACTTGAGAGTTAATTAGACACATATATTTATTTCTACAAATAATTCACAGGCAACATTCGTTACACGTTCATTTCATCTGTCTATCGCTGTCGAACATTAATCAAGTGATAATTACTAAACCAGAAAATTAAAATTCTACTATTCGTTTAGTGAATACTAAACTTCTGGCACAAAGTAATCCCCTAAATATTTCACAATTCTAATCTAGATATCTAGTTTTATTAAACATAACTATCATTGCATTAAATCATATTGATTGTTTCATTAAAATAATTATAATCATTGACATATTTCCAAATAAAAAAAAAGATTTAAAAATTTCTAAATCAATTTTAAATTCATTCTATAATTTTTTATCAGCAGCACACCATCTCTTACAAATAGTTTAATGAAAATATCGAAATTCAATATGTCACAAGTTACAATAGCAACTTGCAAAACAAGTACATACCCGCATAGAATCATTCATACGTCCTCGAACAAATTTTAATTAAATCAATCAATACATATTCACTCGACTATACCGATAAATAATCCAGGGTAATTCATCAAAAATTCATTAAACAATTGTATGAAACACCAAAAACAAACCTGCACTCGCTCTCACGTTTATATTTCTTTTATTTTTATATTTATCTCATTATACATGTGACGTAGATGTTGACAATAATGAGTCTCTGTCGAGTAATATATTATGACATGTCTCTCATATTATTTATCCCAGACCACTCTTCATTCTGTCTGAAAGTAATCGTCCTCCTTGTAAAAAATATAATGGTGACGTGATATAAAATAAAAAAAAATAAAATAAAATCCTCTTGAAGAGTAAAAGAGAGAAAATTGAAATTTCCTCGTCACGTCTTGTCTCGAAAATACGGCACCAAATATTTATAGAGGAGGACTATTTCATGAGATGGATAGATGTTTTATAGAAACACAGGGTCCATGTTTCTTCTATATAACGTGCGTCTCTATATAACATGCCAAGGTGTCATTTCCCCTTCTGTATAATGGAGGTGAGAGTGAAAAAGGACGGTATAGTACTTTCCTAACCCCCTTAACACTAAAGCCCACTCAACTGTATATATAGGTGGCTATGGTGCGTGTACACACGTGTGGTCCCAGTAGACATTTTATCTTAATATTTTACTTCAATGAAAAAGAAAAAAAAACCGATATTATAATAATACAAAAACACATTTAAGGACGTTCATTCGCTACGCTAGAGTCAAATGAGTACTAACTTTTTATAAAATTTATTCGAGGCTTGAAACAATTTGTAAAATATATTAATAATTTTACAATGATTTATAATTATTTTTTATATGTACCAATTAATTTCAAGGTATTTATTTTCAAAAATCAGTTAATCCACATTAACAATTGATTTGACGTCATTTGAATTGATAAATAAATTTGGCAACAGTGCCTATGTTATGTTTTGACACTTTCAATGTGTATGTGCATATGTGTATATTTCGTTACTGCGCGCTGTTGCCAGTTTTCAAGATGGCTACAAATTTACCAAAACAGTTTTAATTATCTTTATTAAAATAATTAATATTTAATTCAAACATTCGTCAACACCTGTTTTTTTGTGGAGTTATATAAACTACATATTTCAAAGAATATTTTTAAACATTATTTATTATTGTATCTACTCTTACAATATACTTTTTGTAATTTTAAATACATAAAAATGCTAATTCACCATAAGGCTCTATGTTAAAAATTTGAATTTTGATCTTTAATAACTTTCTTAAATTATCGATAAAGCGTCTTAGAATTTCGAGGGTAGATAGCTACATGATTTAACTTATCAAAACTGAAAAAAAAAATTTTATCTACTAAAAATTCTTATGAATGAACGTCCTGAATCATTTTTATTATACAAACGATTTTACTCGTGTACTTTTCTATATCATCGACTGATGTGTACTATTTTATTCATTTTCGTTTTGTTTCATAGAAGTTCTCAGAACTTTACACTATTTTACAAGAAGTTAAAATGAAATAATGAAAAAAATATTACTGTATTTGTTGTCACCCTCACTATTATTTTATCGTTGAGTTTAAATAACTAATGCGATGGATTGTTGTTTTACTACTTTACATATCTACCTAAGTGTACATATGTACACGTATCAGTATATGTAATCTTCTCTGTGAAAAAACGATCGATGACTGCCAACAACTGGATTGAACACGTCATAACGTTTCATGTCTAGTTACAAGTCATTTTATCATAAAGAAATGAAATAAAAAATTCGCTTTTATATAATTTTATGTATTAAAATATTATTCCAGATTTTATTTTACGCATTCTTTAATGAAGTTTATGATTGAAAAGAGTGAAATATAACGCAAGCTTGTCTAATAATTTTAATAATTTGAAAGAAGAAATTCTAATTGGTGGTAAAAAAAATTTTAATGTTTCAGCATAGAATTTTTTTGGTTTATTTTTTAAATGCTCCCAGTGTTGTGTAGATCAAGTATTATATATGACATATATGCTTATCGATCATGTTCAGTTAACGCACGCCCAACCCTCTGATAATAAATATATGTATAAATGCGACCGCTGAACGCGATAAAACAAGTTTTTGGTCTTGTATTATATTGATCAATGATGTATAAAATAAACGAACGTTTTTCACTATGCATAAAGTTTGCATATCAAGTTTGTTAAGTGTTTGACAGTTATCATAACGTCAGAATATTATCTATAAGCTCTCTGTTAAAACACATGCTAAATTATCGTCTAAACAAATATAATAAAATAATCATCAATATTGCAGCAAATAATTCATGTTAAGATATTGATAAGATAAAATTTTTTAGTATCCTTATTTTTTTTTTCTGATTCATTTCAATTAATAAAATTTATTTTATATAAATCCAGTTTGAATTAATTAACATTTATTTATAGAAATATGTCTGAATGAATATTTAATCACATGCAGGGTGAAATCGGTAAAATGATAAAATAGTTGATAAAACATTTAAACAATAAAAAATTTTTCTTCGATAATGAATATAAAATTTATAAAATTTGTGAATATTTAGTAAAAAAGAGTGATTTTTTATAGATATATGACTCTTGCGAGTCCTTTACATCTCTCCTTATGTCACTTTGTCTCCTTTACCCAACTTAAATCCTCTTTCAGCGGCTGCAGCCGACTTTATATTAGAAGTACCCGCATTCGCACTCGATAGTGGGGAACTGCAGTAAGCCCACTATAGGTACAGCCGACCACTCAACTCCTCGTATGAGCTGGCCTCCCGCTTTACAGAACTGCCACCAAGTCAACTCTATAATCGGTGCTTTTTCAGAATTATATAGATTGATCCAACGAGGCTAATAATTTTTCTTCCGAAAAAATACTGCGCTCTGCCGGGATTCGAACCCGAGCCGTCCGCGTGGTAGACTTTTCGCCTATCCACTCGGCCGACCGACCAACTTGTGAATATTTAGTATATTGTTTCTATTTTTTTTTTTTTTCAAAGAAGGATGGTTTTTAATTTTATGTACTATCTATTTGAATAAAATCTAAAAAAATAAGATTAATCGCCTGCTAAAAATCATTGAGCTTAAAATAAAGCAACAATAATTTAGGTTATTTTTCAAACCGATTAAATATTAATTCGTGTGAAAAATTCGTATTTATATTTATGAAGAAATAAAACTCTTGAAGGCTTGATCTAAATAACTAAGTGAATAATTACCCTGACACCTTGTTATATTGCATAAAAATAAAATAAAACAGTTACTACAAAAAAAAAAATAACTGTGAAAGTCCAAAGAAAATAATCATCACTTTTCCAGTAACAATTATATTCATTTTTCTAAACGGTCTAATCACTCAATAAAATAATAAACTAAAAAAGGATCTCATAAGCTTCAATCAATTATCATTCCAATAGTTAATTAACAATAATAAAAAAAAATGCATTTACTTGACTGTCATTACTGTGAAATTATCGCTTTTATTAATGCAACGATGTTCAGTGCCCTTTGTTGCACGAAAATTAATCGACTGGTTCATTCTCGTTCACACCCCTTTTCCCACACAAATACACATACATAAATTATACATACACACACAGACTGACGCTTGCGGTCAGTCGGACATCGTGTTGCCGGAAAATGTGTACAGGTTTATATATAAAAGCAGTTCGACTATCTCTACACGTGAAAATAATAAAACAAAAAAATTTTATTCAACCCTATACTCGCATTGAATTTACAATAAGTATATGCACATTTCGCAAAAACTAAAATTTATATATTATAGTATATACATATACATATGTTTATATGTATGTATGGATATGTATTAGTAGAACCAGACTGGATGTCCGGTTTTATTTGCCAAAACAAAACGAATAACATTGAACATCCCGACTGAATAATTAGTGAGAACTGAAAATGAAAGTCATTTGACAGTGTGCGATATTTGAATGCTCATGTGCGTGCACACTCACACTTATTTGACACTCCGACTATACATCCCCGTGTGTAAATATATCTATTTACCTATGTGTATATATATATGTATAAGTGGAGTAGGTGTATACACAATGAATGTGTAACCCTGACGACCGTTTCAGCTTCATCGCAATTTCATCGCTCCCGCTTTTACCAATATATATGTATGTATGCAATCGCGTTGAACGTTGAATGTACGCGAGAGAGGCCACTTTGATAAATCGCATAGTCACTATTAACGCTCGCAACGTAGTTGGGTTCAATTGTCATGGAGAGGATGATTAAATTTAGGAAAAATAAAATTGAAAGAAAAAAAAAAAAAGAGATATCAATTTATACTTGTATGAAGGAAATTGTTTTTTTTTTTGTATTATTATTTTGTATAACTGGTATAATATTACAGTGTGATAAGAGATGAGGTATTGAAATATTTTTCTGAATTTAAAAGCGCTGAATCGAGGAAAAAATTTTTATTTTTATTATCCGGAGTTTGTGAAAGAATGGTGGGAAGAAGTTATTGATATGTATTGATATATTTTATAGTTTGTGTGCAAGTATAAACGCGTTTTTGAATATTTGTGTGAAATATAAGCTGAGAAATTTCGGGATTGATAAATATTTTTATTTATTTATTTATTTTCAGTTTAATTATGCACTCAAAAAAAAAAAGGCTGAATCAAGTCTCAGCGATTTGATACAAGTCTAAAATCGACTTGTGTCAAAACTATTGATATTCTTGCGAATAATCAAAATCTTGGAATTGATACAAGCGGAAAATCGACTTGATGGAAGAATAACATCTCAAGTCTACAAATGTCTTAATCCAAGTCTACGAAATGTCTTGGTCCAAGTCTAAATATGACTTAATCCAAGTCTGAAAATGTCTTAGTTTAAATTTGAAATTTTCTTGCTGTAAAATTAATTATTCGGACAATACCACAAGCCAATATTAAAATTAAATTAAATTCCAGTTTTATTGTTCAATTGATGAATTATTTAAACAAATATAAAGTGTCACAATTCACACGTAAATGTGCATATTTAAATAACATAGGAAAAAATTTATTTTCCCATTTTATTCAATTGGAAAAACGAAAATTACGAAGAGCCACCTTTAAATATTAAAATTAAGAGCTCCGCTTCAAACAGGCTTCTTTTTTTATCGACCAATAAGTTTTAAGCCCGATTTTTTGATGAAAAAAAAAGTTGCCCAAAAAGTTTTGGATCAAGACTAAAAACAACTTGAATCAAGACTAGAAAAAACTTGAATCAAGTTTATTTTCGACTTACCCCTTTTTACGACTGATTTAACTCAAGACATGTGTAATGTCTTGAGTCAAGAATATTTCAGGCTTGTATCAAGACTATTTGTAGCAAGTCGGAATCGCGACTTGATTCAACACTTTTTTTTTTTGGGTGTGGAGTAAAATGAGAGATTTTATTTTATCAATTTTGTATAGATTTAACTTGTCACAATTCGCAAAGATTCATTTATTTATTCATTGATAAACAATGTTAATAAAAAAATAAATGTAAAAAGAAATTATATTGAGTATTAATTTAATAAAAAATATTTATTTTAATGATATTCTCCGCGACAAATTACAATTGTACCGAGCTAGTTAGATTAACCTCGAGCAATTTAAATGATAATTGCAATTTTCGTGCTTATGTAGTGACAAAAGCACACCTGAGAGTGCAAAAATGAATAAAAAAGAAAAAAAATTCGAGTGAAATTGAAACAGAACCTTCCAGTACAAATATTATACCTATACACACATTTTTAATCTGATCAGAATTTCGAGGACGTTGCCGTTTCATTAATTGGACCACTGGGTAGTGTTTCTACCAATAAACGCAAACCACTTCACATATAGTAAGAGATAGACAGAAGTGTTAGTGTAATATCTCTGTGTTTCTATCTTCATCTTGTACAATCTCACTTGCTTTTGGTCAATATACCGAGCATTTCATAGCGTAAAGCTATGGCTGATGTCAATTCAGTTTAGCAAAGCATGACCGTTTGTGTGTTTGTGTGTGTGTGTGGTTTCATGAGTGTATACACTACTGAGTGGAGGTAGGATGTAGAGCAAAGAGGAGGTTGGTAGGTATGCAGTAGATATAGGTGCTGATGGCGCAAATGTCGACAGATGCTCCACATCTATAGATGCATATCTATATGTGATATTTAGGTATGTAAAGCTATCATCATGTACATGCATTGTTTGTATGTTGTCCTAACTAACGATCGAGTTTGTGGACGAATGTGATTGGTTACGATGAATGTGCATGGGTGTGAAAGGAGTAAAGAAATTTATGAAATTGTGATAGTTATATATTTCTTGTTTATTTTGTGAGTGATTATATTTTGATTTTATTTTTGTTCTTTAATATTTTATCATCGTTTATTATCAATTATTCAATTGTTTTATTGATTTATCGTCGCAGTTTATTGATTGATATTTAGTAGTTGTTTTATTTATGATGCTTTTTTTATGAGAATGTTTGAATTATAAATCTTTGGTGAATTTACGGTTAGGTGAAAAATAAATATTGTTATGGCTTTTTTAAATGATAATTTTGATTTTAGCATTAGCGAGTATTTTTTTTATAAATAATTTGGTTGCGTTTTTATGAGTATAATTATACCCTTTGTTTCATAATATTTGTCATAATGATTAATTTCGAATCATTGACTAATAAAAAGTAAATAATGTACTAGTTGAAAAAATTAAAAAGTTAAAAAAATTTTCGAAATTTTTCCCTGTTTTTTGAAAGGCTGTATTTCGGTGAAAAATGGTCGTATGAAGTTTTTAAAAAAAGTATTTTGAAGCTCTAAGATTCTAGTTTTCAGATCATGTGGTCAAAAATTTTTAGGAGAAATAGCACGAAAAACCAAATTTCCAAAATTTTTTTTTTCGATTCCACGAACTTGAAAAAAATTTTTTTAGCTAAACCATTATTTGGATTGGATAGCTTGTGTTTCTTCAGCTTCAATTACATTCTTTTAAAACCTCGATACGACCATTTTTTACCGAAATACAGCCTGTCAAAAAACACGGAAAAATTTTGGAAATTTTTTTGACCTTTTAATTTTTTCCATTAGGATAAATTACATTCTGCCTGATTAATTGATAATAGTTGAATAGTTATTAAAACTGTCGCAATAATCAACTGAACTAAAAGACTTTTTAAACAGTGATCCAAAAATATTCAAAAATTATTTACGAAACATAAAAAAAAATATCTAAATATTCAGTAAAATTTACCTCATCTTTTCATATAAATTACATTCCAACAATTCATTCCACATCCTTAATTTTGAGAATTTTGCTGAGCAAGTTTCTGCAAGTTTCACAATCTAAACAAAAGTTACTAAGAGTACTAAATTTAATATTACCAATCCCAAAACAAACCTGTTATGACATCACAACAAGTTGCCAATAATATCCAAGCAAAATTTTAAGATACTTATAAATTATATACAAACACAAGTGATAGTATAATTTCTATAAATAAAACCCGAGGATTAATTCCAGTAATAACTGAAATGCTTAGATATATATTTATTCGAAAGTAGTTTTAGTAAAGTGGTGGACGAGAAATTGTGGTGACGGTGGTTGTGGTCGTGGTCCTGCAACCATCAGGAATATCAATGTAACCAACCTTGCAATAAATCCCTGTTTATCAAGATGCGACTTGCTTGCTATATACATACTACAGCTTGCGGCAAACGTTCGCGCACAAGTGCCACACGTCTCCATCGTTGTCGTCATCGAGCTGCAACTAAACCTCCAACTCTTTATACGCTCACATACTTTTAACATGTAAATATCTACATATACATTATACCTATATATACACATTGAAATGTTTATGCATATACATACATACATATATATTTGTATGTACGCAGGTTTGTTGAGGACCTTGGAAGCAGTAAGCGTGGGCGATTTAAGAGCGTACGTGCCCCAGCGCGCGAATCTCTGGAACAATTTCGCCGACTGCTTTTATCCCTAAGGGAACGAGACGACTGCAGCGAAAAAAAGAAATACAGCAAAAAGGTAAAAATAAAAAATAAAATAACGAAAAAAAAAAAAAAATTATCCGCAGAATTTTTAAATTGGATTTATAAAATAGTATTAAGAAAACGAAAAGAGCTTGAGTGTAAAATAGAAAAATTTTTATTTAAATTAAACGAAATATTTTAATTATAAATTATTCAAATTAAACAAAATAAAAATATAAATAAATTAAAAAAATTCTTCTATCATTAAATCAAGTATTTTAAACATGACGAAATGATTGGTAAATAATATTCAACTGATGATTTATTTCACTTTGAAAATATCTCAAAGACATTTATTAACATTCTATTTTTCTTCTCGCGATCTATCATACATACATATTATTTATATATTCAATTGCCAGTTAACAATTGTACAAATGCGATTTCATCACGCGCACTTTCCCATACATATACAATTTTACGTTTGCATTATTAGTTCGTGTGTGCAACAGTCACATTATATATATTATCCTTGTATTTAAATCTACACATACACATACATACATATATACACCCAAACCTAGTTACATACATATATAAATATGTGCAGAGATCCCTGAGGGGATTGCCGTGCACTGCGTGTCTTTTCTTGTTCGTTCAGGCTCAGACAAGAAAGATTCAGGAAAATAATTCAACTATGTACTATAATAACATATATACGAATGTATATAAATATGTATATATATAATATATATATGTGTATACTATGTACATATATATGTGCATATATATACATGTATGTGTATGCAATAAATAAAATATAAGTGCATAAGAATATGTGCAAACGCAAGTGTTGGTTGCGCGTGTTTACTTCGTCTATTCTGAACGAATGTATACGCACGTTTATATATATATATATAAATATACATGCATATCTATATATACATATACGTATATATATATATATATATATATATATATATATATATATATATATA
>JAQQBS010000002.1:11068533-11081118 GCA_030347275.1 Microctonus aethiopoides | reverse complement strand
GTTCATTGAGTATTCTCTACTAAAACATTAACATTTTTACGAAATAAAAATTTTACGATTATTGATCAATAATTTCATCAAAATTATTTTTCAATGCTTTTTACTTGAAACGTGCAGAATAATATGAGTTTTTTTCTACAAATTTGTAGAATAAAAACGGAAAAAGTCACGGAAAATATGATATTTAATGTTGTTGGGCCAATATTTTGTGATAACGTGTAAAAAATTGTGAAAGTGATCATATATCATTTGAGGTTGAACTTTAACCTCGAATAACTTTTCAATGAGTTGACTTAGCGAAAAATCATATAGGACCTTTTTTGTAGATCACTTGATTTCCTATAAGGATATGTATTGATTTTTACAGCATAAGAATTCGCTATAACGCAAAAAAATTCAAAAAAAAAAAAAAAAATTCCCGTGTTATTTAAATGGGAAATCGAAAATCACGCTTCGTATCACCTCTTAATATTAAAATTAAGAGCTCCTCTTTTCACACGCCCATTTTTTGGTCACCTTGATCACTATTTTCATTATAGTAAAAGAAAAAAAAATTCAAAGTTTCATTTGGTCCACCCTAATGCATTATATATATTCATGTATTGATATCGTATATGTGTCGTTGTTTGAGGTTTTATAATTAGAAATCATGGCACTAAACATCTTGGCTGTGCTCCCGAAAGTGTTGAAAAATATGAGCCGTCAAAATATCGTGGTAATAATTTAAAAGATATTGTACGAGTGAGTGAGGTGACGTGTGTGGTAGGTATTTTACCAGGGGGCGTTTTATCGAATATATGTATATGTATGTGTACAGTATATGGACAGTTAAGTCGTAATAAAAATGCGCAAAAGGCACGTCTAATAAACCGGCTAATAGGATACGTTATACGAGTTGAAACTTGATGTGACCTTGGAGTTAAATAATGTATAGTCATTTGTGTTTGCGTCTGTCTTAATGACGATGTTTAATACATATCTACTAGACGATAGAAAAATTTCACTTCATGTATAGGTAATTAAAAAACAAAACAAAAATAAAACGCACGTGATTGTAAAAATTCTTTTTATTGTAGAAAGAAAAAATTAATTTATCTTCTCGTTTCGAATTCTTTAAAAATCTTTTTCATTTAACGTTTTTTTTTTTATTTTTTTGGTGACAAATTGACGAACGGAAATAACCGGGTGGGCTTGTGTGACGATTGTTAGACAGAACGTGGATTGAAATTGCCACGACAGTGAAACAGAGCAAGAGAAATGAAACGGCAAAAGAGAATGGAATTGACGAAAAAAAAAAATAAAATAAAATAAAAAAGAGAATGTAATTGATGCCCTGCGTTTTTACGATAGAACGTGAGACAGAATTCCTCTGTATTTTTTATTTTTATTTTTCATGGTCACTGAGAGAGAGAGAGAGAGAAAGAGAATAGAATGAGGGAGAGAAAAAAAAGACTGAGGTGAGTTTGGGCTGATACTTTATCTTCGTAATCACTGCAGCACATTATATATCCTTATATATACATTACTTTGTATTTGTATACACATATATATTAAACAAAAAAATCATCAAGTATGAATGGTCTGGTGTTGCACTCAGTGGCGAGACAGATAATCGTCCACTCAGCCAAAAGCTCCTGAATTCAACTGATTAATGACCAAAAATTCTCTTCTTATCAGTCGAAAAAAAAAAAAAAAGAAAAAAAATAGAAAATTAAAATAAAGTAAAATATATTACAATACCAAATTATTTTTTTTTCTCATTCACCTCTCGTAACATATATAAATAATAAATTATATAAATTATATAAATAATAACTAAATATAAATATTAAATTATAAAATAAAAAAAAATTAACATCCGCTGTCACAGATTTACACATCTTTTTTTAATTGCCTCTTTTTTTTTTCTTTCGTGTTCTTCTGTCTCTTTCATTTCCACTCTTAATGCCATAAACAAAAAGAATACGGTAACTATATATACATACATATATATATGGTCGTTTAAATTCATTCGTCACTCGTTTCTTCTTCGCATTTAAATTTTTATTTTTTCTATTTTCCTGTTCGCACGTGCATCCAGTTATTTTTTTTTCATTCATGTTTTTGGTAGCGCCTGTGGGTGGTCCTGAATAATAACCGGCTAAATTATTATTTTAATTTCACTGATATTGATATTGACATAAACATAAATATACAATGTATATATAATTCGCGATATTTTGTATACATAATAGTACACAATGATTGCAGTTATTTTTTTTTATCAATTATTTTTTGCTGATAATAATTCATTGATATTTATACTTGGTAATGTTTATATTTATTTAACCGACCTCCTTTTACCCTATCGTTTCATGATATGTCCGGTACTGTGCATGTATATGTGTATTGTCATGTCACACAATTGGTACACGCTACTGTACTTGCATGTATGTATGTATGCATGGATGAATATATAATCCAATATGACATGTATGACAGTGTACACGTAATCGCGTTTGTTTGTAATTCAAAGCCGTGAAGCCAATGGAGAGACGTCGTGTGCGGTGAGAAGAGTTGTAAGCTGCTGTAAGCCAATCGAATTGAATACATCACGTTGGAAGAGAGATAGAGAGATAGAGAGAGAGAAAAAAAAAAAGAAATTACAATTTTTAATTTAATAAAAAAATTTTTATATTAAAAAAATATTTAATTGATGAATTTATATAATGATATCATAAAGTTGATATTTAATTGAATTTTAATTTTTTTTTATTTCGATTTTAATAGTTTTTATTTGAATAACTTGATTATGATATGAAAATTTGCATAATGAAAAACGCGACAAAACGAGTTGGTGATAAATACAATTTGTGATTTTATTATGAATAGTAAAATTAATAAATGTCAAAGATAAATTACTATTTTGTTTATGTGAGAAATAATTTTTCTATATTTTTTATTTTGAATAATAATTACTAAAGAAAAAAAAATTTGGAAAAAATTTATTTTATTGAATTTTTGTAATAAAACATTTTGATATTATAAATTAACTCGTTTCTATATGATGTATGTATATTTAGTGATATATCCCAATGTATAAACAAATGATTATATGTTTGTGATTCTTATGGGAAAATTTGAAAATTCATTAATTGTAAATTTAAATGCACTTTGTTGTCACATAAAATAAAGTTTCTACATAAATTAAATGTCATTCATGATCATTCATTTATTTTACACCGTTGTATGAAATTTCTCTCTCTCTCTCTCTCTCTCTCTCTCTCTCTCTCTCTTCATATACTATATATATTAATATTCTATATTATGTCACTCATGTGGTCCAGCATGATATTAAAAAAAAAAAAAACCATTAACATTTACTCATTCCATCACCTCTATCACATTCAAGTTAATAATTTCATAATAATTTGAAATATCAAATGATTAACATCATATAACAATTGACACATATTAATTAAATTAAATTTCTATTTTCAATCTATATTTATTATTTATAACACCACCTAAAATTTAAAATGTATATTAGGATGTTTCATTTTAAGGAGATATTTTTTTTGTCTGTCGTACCTGAAAGTTTAATAGTTTATAAAAAAAAAATATAATCGTTTTCAAAAATTCAATTTCCCATATAAATAACACGAGAAAATTTTTTTTTCGACTTCAACTCGATTTTTCGGTAATCAAAAATTTTTTTTGATGGTATTACATTGTTGATTCAGCTTTATAGCGTTTATTGTAAGATAATAATTAATGTCAAATCAATAAATTCCAGTTTAAAGAAAATTTGTTGTCAATTATAATCAACTTTCACCTTTCCAGCTCTACAACTCGAAAACTGTTGGTCGGAGAGCGTTAGCGGTGAGAAACTTTTTTGTAGCAAATTTAATGCCCTACAAAAGCTGTACATTCATTTTTTCCAAAAAAAATTTTGATTACCGAAAAATCGAGCTAAAGTCGAAAAAAAAAATTTTCTCGTGTTATTTATATGAGAAATCGAATTTTTGGATTCGCTAAGCCTCTAATTAACTCTGGATTGTTTTTCAAACGGGAATATTTTTTTTTTTACTTGAAGCACCCTAATGTACATTCATACAAATAAAATTTATCAATTTCGTTTACATTTAATTCACATTATAATAAATAAAAAATAATCCACATATTTTATATGAAATAAAAGAGATTAAAAGTTTCTTCGTCGCCAAGAGGAAGTAGTATTTTCAGTTATACTTCGTCTTATCCTCTGGCTTTCTGCTTTTTCGATTGGTGTAGTATTATACAGCTTGAGAAAGAGTGAAAAGGATAAAGTGAATGTGTACAAGTGAGAAACTAAACGAGAGACTTCCGGTGGCTTCAGGTATATATGAGAGAAAATCTCTTGGGCAAGATGATACGGGAGAGAAGCGATGCTGCGCTGAGGATTAACGTTAATTCGTCGACAAACGGGTCGAAAGAGAGAGAGGGAGAGCGACTTGTACACAATGCGAGAAGCGTTTGTCAAGAGTTGGATTTATCTTTTTTTTTTTCTCTTACTCCCTCGTTTGTATTTGAAATTTCTCTCTTTTTCATCTTTTTATTTTCTGCGTCTTGCTACGCGCGCGCACACAATTTTATTCCGTGATCATCAGATACTTCTTCATTGTATGTATGTGTACATATTTGTGTACTCTGCTTTAGAACTCTTGAACGTAGGCACGTAAAACTCCAATGCGCGTAGTCAACGTTTCTATATGTACTGATGCAGAAATCCTCAATTTAATCCTATTCATCTTTTTTTCTTCCTCAAATATTTCTTTTTTACTGCATTTCTTTTTTGCACTTTATATGTATATGTATATGTATAATATATATATGTATATATATAAAGCTCTTTTTTTTTATTTGCTTAGAATTCGTTCTATCGTGAACTCGTTATATAAAATTGAATTGCATTGTTTATACTTGTTTTTTAAATTATTTTTTTTTGTCAAAGATTTAATATTATGTACTGATTTTTTTATTTATTTAAGACAATATTAAATTTTTTTATGCATGAAATAAACGTAAATATTATTTTCATTATTAATTGTTTTTTAAGAAAATGTGTTGGTATGATAAAATGTAAATTTATTTCCCGTCATTTTTATTCAATTAATTTATTAATCATTAGAATTTTATTGTGTTATTTAATGACATTGACAAAGAAAAAAAAAAAAGAGTTCCCAGAAATGAACTAAATTTATTAAATTGAATAATAAAATATTCGTGTTTGAAATCTCGAAATGAAAAGAATAAAAATTTATTCACTTAAAAAATTATCGCATTAAAATTTTTTTAAAATCCGAATTTATTCTTCTCATTCACATATTCATAAAAATTTTTTTCTCATCTAAATTTTCCCATGAAATTATCGATAATAATACATTTATATATTTTATTTTTCTCACCAACTTTCGAAAGATCGCGTGTTCATGTCGATTCGATTATTTAAACTCGTTTTTTTATTTTTTATTTTCATTCCTTTATATTTAATTTCTTTTTACCATTATTTTTATTTTATTTAAATGTATACGACGGGACCATAAGACACGCGGTTATAAAAGAGAGTTTGCGCGCGAGCACCAGTCGCGATTCGTGCAAACGAAAACTGCGCTCGTGACGGTTGGGCCTCGCGGGATGTTAAACACATCCTCCTCTCCTTATATTCTTCTTCATTCTATTCCTCCCTATATTGCCACGTTCATCGCGATCGTGAGGTCGCATTAACAGTATAACCGTGCAGTATAAACTCAATATGTGTGTGTGTGTGTGTTAAACTGGACGCGCAAAGGCTATATAAATGCACCATAGAGAGTGCAGATGGAGTCGACAGTAAAAGAGAAAGAAAAGGACAGTGTTTTTGACCTCCCCAGCAGGCATAAACATGCAAGAAACGAGTACCTGTTGGTTGCATCGTTGTCTCGACAATATCGCAAACACTTTGAGATACCTATCATCTATACAACAAATAAAAATATCAAAAAATATTTATATTTTTTCCACTTCATCTACATTAAATATCTTTCATATGTTAATTCAATATAACATTTAATTTAATATTTTTTCCATGTGTCGTGCGCGTTGAAAAAAATTTATATATGTATTTGTAGATATATTATATGAAGTAGAAAAGTTGGTGGAAGAGAATCCTGTGATGGCCAGAGCAATGGGTCAGAGGGCAGTTACGTGCCAGTGTTGTTCGCGGCGAAGTACAAGGCACCTTCGTTGGGCACCTTGGGCTTCTTGCCAAGCCTCACAAATACCCACAAACACACACATACATACATAACAAAATAACATATCCGCAGAGAGTCTTTCGTCTTTCCTCTTACCCTGTAGCCGCAAACTCAGACAAAATAACGTCGACATATATACACAAACACACACCTGTACTTTTATATACAGACTTGTTTCAACTCGTTACTCTTTTTGCCGCGCTGTAGATTCTGCATTATATATCCTTCTATACTACTTCTTGGCAACTGTTACTATTCCCCGCACATTTACTCAAACTAACCGCCCGCTTTGTTTATTCCTCACGTATGCATATATATAAACACATAGAAGAAAAAAAAAACAAAATAAATATTACAACATTTATTCATCTGATTATTTTACTACATTTGGAATTTATCTAGTGGCAAAGTAACATAATTTTGTGGTAGATAAAAATTCTTTACACCTCAGTAAAGATTTATATATACATCTTCACTTGTATTTATATATACACTATAAAGGAAAAAATTAAATAGTCAAAAAATTTTTCGCAATTTTTGCGTTTTTTTCGACAGGCTGTATCTCAGTGAAAAATGGTCGTATCGAGTTTCCCAAAAAAGCATTTTAAAGCTCTGAGTCTCTAGTATGCAGACCTTGTAGCGAAAAAATTTTAGGAGTTACGGTTATTACGTGATCCTAAAAAATAGCGCAAAAAAAAAAAATTTGCAAATTTTGTGTCTTTTTTTTTTGAGTGCACGAACTTGGGAAAATTTTTTTTAGCTAAAACATCAAATGGGTTGGATAGCTTGTTTATTCAGCTTCAATTTCGTTTTTTTAAAACCTCGATACGGCCATTTTTCACTGAGATACAGCCTGTCAAAAAACACGCAAAAATTTCGAAAAATTTTTTGACCCTATAATTTTTTCCTTTTGTGTACATACACGCATACATATACCTATATAAATCTACATATATATACATGAATTCACCGGATAAATTCATATAGTGAACGTATGCATAAGAAAATATAATATATAAGTTAATCTGTGATATTGTGTAGGCGGTTTTTTCACATATATACGTATTTATTTATTTATTTATTTATTTATTTGTTTATTTATTTATTTAAGATACAACCAGACTTTTTAGCTACTATCTGCGAGGGAGCATGTGTGGAATGCGCGACCCAGACTGCCACTCGCGTACGCATTATCCTTTATATATACATTACGAGCTATTTATTCGATCAACCATATATATAGAGTGAGTATAAGTATATATGTATACATATATATGGCTTCCGCACAGAGGGTCGTAAAAAAGCGTTTTGTCCTCCTCTTGGTTAGAAGTTTTAAAAATATATGTATATCGTGGGCGAAATAAAATAGCTCGAGACGTACCAGAAAATAAGATGAAGAAAAAAAAATATATCCTCATACGTATATATATATTTATGTATATGTGTATATGTATATGCTATGCTATGTGCATGTAGCTATAAAAGAGTTAGAGAAAGGACGCGGTGGAATATTTTTTTTTGACATGAACCTACGCAAGCAATGCGCACTTCCTCTGGCAAAATTTCATATAAAAACAGCCCAATTGCAAAATTTTCTGGTTTTTTTTTCACGCTGTCTCTCTATCTTTCTCTCACTTGTACACACGAATTCATGATCTCTTTCTATCGTGTTCCCCCCTCTGGCATCGACGAGACGGGAATTTTTATCGCGGTACATAAATTTTGCGCTCGCATCCTGGGTGGAGTATCGTCGCCAATATATATATTTCAATGCAGCGTATATATATATATTGACATATATATATGCATATGTATTTCATATATGTATAGTGTGACAGTAGCAAAAAAAAAAACAAATGATAAAAATAAAAATTGCATTGAAAAAAATATATGAGAAATGACATCACAATTCGTGGAAAAAATTCATGGAATAAAATTTTACCATCATTTCAATTTATTATTTACTTTAGTTTTTTTTTTCTTCTTATCATTTTTAACTCAATAAATTCATTCAGTTAATAATAAATAAATATCTTTATGTATATTGTGCCCTGTGTTGTTTATAAATAAGTAGTGCAAGGAACTAGATATCAGTGGCGCACGCGTGCTTACTAAGAGAGAAATTCACCGTCGCACTGAGAGGAAAACTGAGGTTCCGGGTCGTTGATTATGTGTACTCCCACGCGAACTAAAAGCACCTCGACGCAGGTAGACCGCACGGATACGACGAGTTAACGGGTTGGAACGCATAATAGAGGTAAAAGATCGGGTGAACAACAAAATAAAAAATAAATAAATAAATAAATAAATCAACAACAAAAGGGAACTTATATATATTAAGTATTATATTCCGAGACGATAAATATGACTATAAAAAATTGTTAAATATTGCGCGTGACCTTAATAAGCCTGAGAAAAAAGAAAATTAAATAAAAAAAAATTTTTATTTATTTAATTATTGTAATAAACAAATGATATCAACAAAAGAATTCAACTATACATATATACAGATCATTTGTATACATATGATCATGTACTTAATCAGCGCACTAAACCGGTAATTCGAATAATTGATTAAATGCTAGATTCGGTTTGAAGAAAGAGGCTGAGAGATAGAGGAATATTTTATATACACACATACATATATATTTATATATGAGTATGCGATTGGTAATGTGATTGACAAAAGAGCTTTTGACCCAGACGACCTCTCACATTAACTATCACTATGTGTAGTCTGAGAATTAATTTAGTCATTGTGGGTGAGCACAGCTCTATACTCTTAGTCTAAACTGTTAGGTCTACATAATTGCACCTATGTGCTATGTAGTAAGCTTATATGTATGGATATATATGTATGCATGTATGTAATATGTATGTATAAGTGTATCGACGCCAGTGATTGCATGTCGACTAGACGACGAGCGTTGCGGCGCCGTTTCTCGTGTAGTAACGCCGCGGGTATACCTTTGATGAGTGTATATATATTGCTAGACGTCATCGATGAAACATGTTGAAACATGTTTTACTCGATTAGGTTCAGATATATTAATATATGTACATTAGGGTGTTTCATTTTTAGGTGATATTTTTTTTCGTCTATCGTATCTGACAATTTGATGATTTATAAAATAAATATTTCTGATTGAAAAAAAAAATGAGTTAATTAGAGGCTTAGTGAATTCAAAAATTTGATTTTGAATATAAATCACACGAGAAAATTTTTTTTTCGAGTTCAACTCGATTTTTCGGTATTCAAAAATTTTTTTTGATGCTATTACATTGTTGATTTAGCTTTATAGCGTTTATTGTAAGATAAAAATTAATGTCAAATCAATAAATTTCAGTTTGAAGAAAATTTGTTGTCAATTATAATCAACTTTCACCTTTCCAGCTCTACAACTTGAAAACTGTTGGTCGGAGAGCGTTTGCGATGAGAAACTTTTTTGTAGCAAATTTAATGCCCTACAAAAGCTGTACATTCATTTTTTCCAAAAAAAAATTTTGCTTACCGAAAAATCGAGTTGAAGTCGAAAAAAAAATTTTCTCGTGTTATTTTTATGGGAAATTGAATTTTTGAATGAGATAAGCCACTAATTAACTCAAAATTTTTTTTCAAACGAGAATCGTTTTTTTTATAAATCATCAGGATGGACCAAAAAAATATCGTCCAAAAATAAAACCCTAATATAGATATGTATCGATATATATTTAACTTGGTAGATTTGCTGTTGGATATAAGCAAAGTAACAATTAGTCGCAATTTTGAACATGTTGCACAAGAATTTAATTTATTATTTTTTTTTTTTTTTGTAGTTTCATCAATTAGTCAGGTGGATAAATATTAGGGTTGACGTTTTTGTACAAGTGTAAGTATAAATGTATGCGTAAAAAATAATTTTTGACGGGGGGTGGCTGTGTTGTCTGATGGATTCACAAAGAATCCCAGTCGTGCGAGCAAACTAAATGACATTTCATGCAAGCACAGTATTTTTTTTTTCCAGTGTGTACAAACGTTAGGTCATCCGAATAGGTGCATATTTCTACATACGTGTGTATATGTGGATATAATATATATATTTGCTTGCACAAGAGATTTTTTATATTCGTCAAAGCGTCATCTGCGCGCAGCGATGTATATGAGTTATCGTCCAACCGCTGAAATTAATTTTGGTTGGAAAAAAAAATAACTAAAAACAAAAATAAAATGTATATACATGTATAAACGTATATACATATATAAATTGGTGTATATATAATACATATGCTGACATACATGACTGCAATAAGGGCAATTGACGCCAGAGTCACTCTTTTTATTACTACTTTTTTTTTTTTTTATTCGTTAAAATTTATATTTTCTCGAGTATGTAAATTTTTAATATTTTTATATTTGACGTCTATAGAACATATGGTGTACTCATCACATGACATATTGCGTTGGGTTCATCATATATCTGCTAATACAGGAAAATCAAATTGGATTATTTTTTCTATATTTTTTTTCATTCAATTTCGATCAAAGCCACACAAAATTTATTTACCTACATATATATTTTTTATCATCTACTATCGAATATAAAAAATTTTAAATAGAATTTGTGATCCAATCGTGTGTGTCTAACGAATTAATCCCGTTGCATGTTTCCCCCGGTGTATTTTTTTAATAATATTTTATTTTATTATCCTGAAGGTTTTTCTCCAATTTTTTTTTATTTTATCATTTATTTATCCATACTTTTTTTTTCAACTGAAAAATTTATTCAGCTGTGATATATTACGTAGAGTGCGCATTGAGAGGAGACGGTATATAACAGTTGAGAGAATATAAATTGTTGAATTTTTATTTCACACGCGCGAGCGCGCATTTTTTTTGTAATATTTATATGTATATATGTATGTTGATTTTAATGGACGTTTACGTACGAGTGTTACACGCTGATTTTGATGATGCTATATATACATTCTATATAATAACTGGGTACTCGAGTAAACACCATCGTCAAAAAATGCGACGTAATCGGGTCGGACGTTTGAACTCAAAATAATATACAAACATTTTCCCTATTTTTTATTTCATTTGTAACCTGACAAATGCATTAAATCCAATAGCATCATGATATATAACAATAAATAATAATAAATCCCTATATTTACATTTCAAAATAATTTTTCTCTTTCATATTTATTCTCATTAATATATATACTGAAGGAAAAAATTAAAGAGTCAAAAAAATTTCCGAAATTTTTCCGTGTTTTTTGACAGGCTGTATCTCAATGAAAAATGGTCGTATTGAGGTTTTAAAAAAATGAAATTGAAGCTGAATAAATAAGCTATCCGACCCAGTCGATGGTTTCGCTAAAAAAAATTTCCTAAGTTCGCGGACTCAAAAAAAAAAGACACAAAATTTGCAAATTTTTTCTTTCGCGTTATTTCTCAAGATCACGTAATAACCGTAACTCCTGAAATTTTTTCGCCATGAGGTCTGAAAACTAAAGACTCAGAGCTTCAAAATGCTTTTTTTGGAAACTCGATACGACCATTTTTCACTGAGATACAGCCTATCAAAAAATACAGAAAAATTTCGGTTTTTTTTTTTTGACCCTTTAATTTTTTCCTTTAGTGTATATTATTTATTTTAGTGAATATAACGAAGCTGTATAAATATTCAAACCAAAAAAAAAAAATAATATTAATGAATTTATGAAAGGATATTATAATAAAAATATTCACAAAACAACCGTGGCAAAATTAGATAAATTAAATAAAATTATAAAAATTTTATTCTCGACCACCCGCGATCTCTTAAAAAATTTATTTATTCACAAAACAAGAAATGAAAACATTTTATACATATAAATATCTACTTGGGGCGTGCCGCAGATCGCATGTGAGTTGTGTAATGCACAGGGCGAAGAAGTCCATACAAAGAAAGTTAAGTTTAAGATCAACTTGAGAATAAGCAAAAGAAAAGAAGAAGAAAAGACTGTGGGCCAAGCCCGTGCGCACAACGCTTGAACAGTTATAATTTGCAAAAATCGCCCGTCAATCGCGATAAGCGGTGGGCTCGATGTTTGCCAATTAGCGAACGGAGCCCTGTATTTACGGTGCACGACGGGTGTCGGCTAATGGTAAAGCCACGTCTCGTTTCTCTCCACTCGAGAGTCTCGACACGACGACCCGGGGATATACCTACTCTCTCAAGTGCATTTGGCATTGCACACTCCACAATCAATACATTTATATACATATATACTAGGGTGTGCCATTTTTGGGCAACTTTTTTTTTTCATCGATTACGGAAGCTGAAAACTTACTGGACGGTGAAAA
>JAQQBS010000002.1:11026427-11037448 GCA_030347275.1 Microctonus aethiopoides | reverse complement strand
TTTAAATGGGAAATCGAAAATCACGCAGCGTCACCTCTTAATATTAAAATTAAGAGCTCCTCTTTTCATACGCTCATTTTTTGATCACCTTGAACAGTATTTTCATTATAGTAAAAGAAAAAAAAATTCAAAGTTTCATTTTGCCCACCCTAATACACACTCTTTTAATTTTCATAATCTTTTTATCACTTGTCCTATTCACTATATGCCCAAATCAATTTCACCATATAAAAATATAACATTTCATTTAATTCCCAATTTAATTTTGACTTTAAAAAAATTTTTTCTTTCATTTAATATATAAACAAGAGACATCTTCACATTTACTGCTACTTCACTGAGCTACCTCACGCCAAGAGTAAACTGCAAAGTTTAACGACTCGTTAGGTGCCTCCCGTACCTGACGCTGACATTATACGGTGCGTTGTAAATACCCACGCATAACCTCATATACATATACATACATATATGTGTATAAGGGATATTTACGTCCATATATACTCGTTCGCATAAAATAAGTACACATATGTGTACGCCCAGGCTTTATGGCAAATTCTCTTTCACCTCAATATATATTCACATATCTATACACAAATGCAATCCACAGACACTCGTGCATATAAATATTCTTGTGAGAGGAAAGATTTTGCGCGGAGGTGAGTAATAAAAATAAATATACACATGAAATCAAAAGAATTTTCTGTAAAATCTAATTTTTTACACTTTGTATTCATGATTTTAACAAGTTTGTGCTTGAACTATTAGATTGAATGATATAATGAAGTAGAATGGAATTAATTAATTAAATGTCACAGTGACGACTGAGAGATATAAAAGATAGAGATTGAGAGGGTAGGAGGGAAAAAAAAAAAAATATGAAAGAATATTTTTACACGCTTGTACAGGAATTTTACCGTAACGTACAAGATGGGGTTTACATCAAAAGGATTATCCTGTGATTAATGTTTGAAATGCAACAGATGCGTGACTTTTGTGTGGGTAAATATCTATATATATAAGTCTGTACATATGTATTTATATTACCAAAGAAGGAAAAGGTGAAGAAAAGTATTTCAGAGGTGTCTACAGTTAAATATATAAATATATTTATCCCCATCAAATATACTTTTGTCATTTTTTGTCAATGGTAAATTTTTTTTTAAGCTCTCACGTCGTTCAATGCTGCTCACACTATTGCCACTGATTTTCATGTATATATATGTATGTATACATGTATACATTTATATACATATCATTTTTATTCATCGTTTTTAACGTATTCGACGAGAATATTTCCATTAAATTTATTATTTTTATTACTCACACACGTATGCGCACGATTTAAATATTATACATTTTATTTGGAATTTTATTGGGTACTAATGGATATTTCAACTGAAGAAATTGATATGTATCAATTCAATGGATTGTGAATTACAAAATAAAAGAAGAATAAATAATTTTAAAAAACACTTTTGCAATTTTTTTGCTCTAATTTTTATTAAAGTGATTATAATTCTATTTATCGATAATATAATTACCAACAAAGCTACACATATTCATACATATATATCGAAAAATATATATATATACATACATACATACATACATACATACAAACATACATAAATATCAGTAATTAATATTTACATATTTATTATTCAACTTATTCTACAGCGTAAAATTTTCTCTAAAATTTTTATCTTAATTCAAATCAATATTTTTCTTTTCCAGCGAATTTCAATAAATGCCAGACACTGATATAAATATAAAATGCCAATCTATATATCGATATGTACATATAATGTTCTAATATATGTGAACAATATCAACTATGGTGCTTTGGCTTGTGCACAAACTGCGCCAATTGCATTGAGAACAAATTATATAGTCGCAAAATAGTTTATATTGTCCATGAATACCATGGCACCCGATTGTTCTGACTCTACAGGGACTCTTTGGCTCAATACACATTCCATTCGATATATAATATTATTCGTACACATATATTTATCTACATATGTATATAGATATAAATAAATGCAAATACATATCCAATGATTATTATTTATATTTATTTTTATTTCTTTTTCTTTATTTTAATTTCTTTTAAAATCCATTAGATTTTATATTGATAATTAAATATCATGAGTCGTCCATTATATCCAAATACAGACGAATAAAAAAATAAAAAATAATTTCAAAATATTTATATATTAATATTAATACAAAGTAAAATGACTTCTATATTATACGATAGTGTGAAGTGAGATTAAAATTGATATGCACACGTCAAATTATTTATATAAATTATCAGTGTGATGCTCATCGAATTGTAAAATATTACATGAGAAGACGTTAATTATATATGTATGATATGTTTGACGTGTCACAGTCAAACCCTTGTCAATGAATGAATATGAATATGATCGAATTTCATGGTTGAAATTAAATTGAGAATGAAAAAAAAAAAAAAAAAAAAAAAAAAATTGGTAAAATAAAAAAATTATAATATTCTTACGATATTTAATGGAATATATAATATAAGTGTGTTTGTATGTTTATGTGTTAGGATGTTTTAGATGTTGGTTTAGAGACTATATGGTGTGTTGTGTCCATCCTATATCACTTCCACCCACTAAGCTTATACGCCTCAACGCCACGTACAACATCCGCATTCTCTTTTACATAGATAGATATAGGTAAATATATATCTATGTATATGTGTAGACTTTATATGCATACATACTAGCACATATATGTATCTACATTTAGTAACACTGTCTCCTCCCTTTTACCTTGGACGTTAATCTTGTAGCAAACCATACTGGATAACCACGAAGCTTCTCTCCAAGAGTTTACACTTGTGAGCGACTGACGATGCACATCCAAGTTCATTATATACAATGGGATTTACTTGGAGCAGTGGAGCAACATATTAAACCAAAATCCGATTTAAAATATAACTTGTTCGAAAAAAAAAAAATAAATAAATAAATAAAGAGATAGATAATAAAATAAAAATATAATTATTTGAATTCATTATAAATTCTGTTAACTTTTCTACGTAGAAAAATATTTATTTCTCCTGTGACAAGTGTCGAATATATTTTAGTTTAGTTGAAGAAATTTAATACATAGTGGAATAATGAAGAAATTAAATTATTTGACACAATTAAGCTCCAAATGTATGAAATTTTGATTTTTTTTGTTATAAAATCGATACTAATCACTTTATTATTGTCTTGAAAATTATTCTTAATCGGAAAAATGATTTTAGTGTGCTAATATTTTCGTAAAGCTAAAAGAAAAATACTCACGTGTCAGATATTTTTTTTCTCTATTTTATTTACTATAAAAAAATTATTTATAATTTATGTTAAATGAATTTTACTGTTATTTCAAAGCAATAGAAATTATGCTGTCTAAACAAAATTGAACAATGTCACTACAATTATTGAAGTGTTTTTTTATTACAATAATAAAATGATTAGTGTCGATTTTGTAACAAAAAAGTCGAAATTTCATACATTTGAAACTTTGAGTTTGATTATCTTCACAATGACTGTCTCTATGGAAAAAGTGTAAGAGACCTTTTTTGTAGAGCGTTCAATTTCCTACAAGAATGTACTATGAGTTCATCTCTATAAAGTGCAAATGTCGAGCTACAAAAATCCAAAAGAAAAAAAATTTTTCTTCCCATGTTATTTAAATGAAAAAATTAAAATTACGAGGAGCAACCTCTAAATAATAAAATTAAGAGCTCCGCTTTGGCCAGACTTTTTTTTTCCCCATCCAGTAAATTGTCATCCTGTTTTTATGCTAAAAAAAAAAGTTGCCTAAAAATTCCCCACCTTATTACCCAACACATAAATATATACATATATATACGTACGTATATAATAGTTTCAATGGCGTCTTGCACAGTGGTTCGTTATAGATGTCGCACTTCACCCATATCGCGTGTCGTTTCATACTTTTTGACTTTTGCGGTAAATCCCACAACGCAACGACTTTCACCCTCCTACACACGAAGAATTTATCAAAACCAAAAAGCAAATACACACACTGCACACACACACATACATATATTCATACTCGCATATAAAAACACATATATCCACACATAAAAGAAATAAAATAAAATATAAGATCGCGAGGAAGAATTTTATCCAGAGGTTTCGTGCTACCAGAACACAAATAGTTTAATCTTTTTCTCCCCTTTTTCTTTCTCCCATTCTTTTTGTGTTCAACTGTACACACACTTGCAACTCTTCAGGTTAAGTATATACATACATACATAATACATATACACATATACATACTTATATATGTATATAACTTGGTAGACTTTATGCAGTGGCGTCTTTGCGCTGACGTAGCACTGCTAAACTTCACGTTATACGAGCGTGAATCTGCATAATGCAACAGCAAGGTGCACTCTGTGGGGTTTAATTTCATTTCTAGGATTTGTCCTTGTTGAATTAGCCACGCACCCCTTCCATAATCTCTCACTATCTTCCTCTCATCCTCACTCATACATTACCCACTGTTCTGACGATCGTCACGTTAGTTTAGATAATTTAATGAGTCCTCTGTAGACCCCTTGTGTCCTCTCTATACTATCTTTACTTCACACATGTATATACATACAACTTAATTCTCATCAACCTTAGCCAGTAAATTTCTCGTGACCTATAGAGAGAATACTATATGAAATACTAGTGAAACTATAGTCGACGTAAATTTTACCATAAATTATTATCCTCATACAAGTTTACACACGTACACATGTAGATAGATAATTTATTAAAAACCTGTCGCAACGTGTATTAATTATATTATTTTATTATTTTCTATTATGTTTTATTCGTATATTCGTGTTGCTTGTTACATTTAATTTCCGAGACAACTGAAAAAACTCATTATTCAATTAATATCTGTACGCCCGCATCCAATCAATTTGACACATGCATTTACCATTCTTCATGTCCATTTTTAGAAATCGAAGCACACTGCGTTTCCAAACTAGTTTAAACGTGTATATATGCGAATGCGTCACGAATGCGATATCGATTGTTGTTATGTATATATGTATACATACAGAATATTATATAGATTCATATGAGATATGATATCTCGATGTGCAACAGAATACCACACGTGACACTCGATCCATCTATTTTTGAACTGAAGCGATTAATAAAATAATAAAAAATAAATTCAAAAAATTGGTAATTTACTTTAAAAATTGTGCGAGTGTTTTTTTATTTATTACATTCATATAAAAATTAATAAGCCAATTTTTTTTTTAAGTATATATACACTCCGAGCTCGTATTATTTCCTGTTACAATGGTGTACATAAATTTTGACAATGGTGTGATACACGTCATAGAGTAAAGACCTTTTGGATAATGCCCTCAGTTATGGTTATATATGTATTCATGTAGTATGTATGTATATATGTATGTATGTATATAATAATACATATACGCATATAATGTAACGCGAATGAACTCGAGACCGATCGTTAAAGCGACCCCACAATTTCTTTTCATCCCTCGTTTTTTTTTTTTTGCTCTCACTCACTCAGCCTTGGGTTTATATATATGTGTATACATTTCGTCGTATCGCCACTCCCTTGACTATTTGATACCACCGTTTTCTTCTTGTCTTTTTTCTTTATTTATTAACAAAGTCGTATAGCACACAATTTATTTTCAAATAAAACTATTTTATAATACACTTTACGTGGTGTACTTAAATATGGCATTGGATATTTTAAATAGTTTATTATTTTATTTTATATTTTTTTAATTTAACCGGACGTGCAATCATTTGTTGTAATGAAAACAGTAATGACATGACGCATACGTACATACACACGACGATGGATTGATGTTTTGTAGAGACACTCCTGCGTTCGGTGAATGCGCCCGATAATCTCATCGTCATTATATCTCGAAGAAGGAGAAGAAGAAGGTAATTCACGTCATTATCGATAATACCTGAGGAGAGAGCAACCAATTTGGAGGGAAAAGATGAGTGTGCGGTGACGTCGCTTAGAGGGAATTTCATCTTCAGTTTTATGTTCATATACAGACAACAGTGGAGAATATTTTTTCGATTTTTTTTTTTTTTATATCAGACATGTCACTACAGGAAATTTCCTGTTATAACAAGTTATAAAAATTTTCTAATTTCTGAATTGAATTTTTTTTTTTTATAGTTTTTATAATTGTTAACACTTTGTATTGATATAGTTGTGTGGTCTATTTGATTATTTCAATAGTTATTATAAATAAACAAATGTTGATCTCATTTATAATTAAATAAAAAATACCGCTACGTTTTTCTTGATTATAAACATTTTGCAGAATTGTTTTAAACTATTTGATAGCTTTTTACTATTATCAACGCAATAATTAAGCTGTCTCATTGCTTTATAACATAGAAATGCAGTAGCAGTAATAATAAAAAAAATATTGGAAATAAAAAAATCGATTAATTAACCCAATAATTTTCCTGAATTTTTACTTGAAATTTTATATTTTTTTTATTTATTCTTCACATCTCTCAATAAAAAATAAATAAAATCTAATAAAATATAAACATTAACCACCATTATCTGAATAAATAAATGATAAATCAGAATGCTTGAAGAAGAAATATTTGGCAAGAAAAAAAAAGGGAATAAAAGATGAGATAAATTGGAAATGTCTGATGAAGCAATCTTGTTTTCCCCGTTTTATTTGTACATAGATACAAACAGTGTATCGAAAAAGTGATGTTATATACGTCCAGGCTTAAAAAGAAATCGCAGAGGATAGCGAATATATCCATATACAGAATGAGAAAGAAATGGAATTGTCGAGCTTTTTTTTTTATTTTTTTTCTCTTATTTTTTTCATGAAAAAACTCGTCGAAGCGTGTCGCGGACGAACCGTGACCTCAGTTTTCGCAAAGTGAGATACTCACGGGGATCGTTGTGAATATATCTCAGCTATATGTGTACATATAGTTAATACATATATACATACAAATTCGTCTCTCTTTCCGCTGTGTGACTGATTTTTCTCTGTACATTTACCATATACCCACATGTACGTATCCTTTTACGCAAAAACGAATGGACTAAAATTTGTGGATGCTGTCGTATTTTTCAGTATCACTAAGGATTACTTTGCAGATCCATTTCTCACACGCCATTCTCTCTCACATTCACAATAAATACAAATATATAAATTCATACATTGAGTTTGTCACTTTATCTTCAATATAAGAAAATTCAAATATATAATAAAAATAAAATAAAATTCCACTTTAAACTAAAATCTTAACAATTTTACTCAAGCACAAAAGCAGGATTTAAACTATAAAAAAATATAATATTTTTCCTACTCATGAATTAAAGTATTATAAATATAAATTATTTCTGCACGTTTGAACACGAATGAAAATATAATTTAGCGTTTGCAAACATGAATGTATACAGATGTATTACACATAAAAAATTGTAATAATTTACAAGGGATTATATCAAAGTATTTATATAATAAGAGGGTGAGAGAATTATATATTTGTAAATGCGTTGAAAACCGTTAAATCTCTATCAACTTTAATACTCATCAAAACCGATGACGAAAGCTTTTAAGGGTGGAAGAACGATTGAAGATAATTGTTCAACATTTATTATATACATATATACATAAATGCAGCTCGCGCATTTTCACCCTCTATATTACATAGATTGTTCGACACGTTGACGATCAATGTAAGCTGAAGTGAGTATATAAAAATGAGAGAAACAAGAATGAAAAATTTTGCGTTATTGTTTTCGGCTTATAACGGCCGCACGATCACTGATCTCGTCGCACACGGGGTCTTGATTCCGGCTTACTCAACTACAACTGAGCTCTTGATAGGTTTTTATTATACCTCAACCCCTCCAAGAGGATTTTATATACATACATACCGATATATACTTCATAATTTTGCCTTTTGCCTTTCTCAAACACCCTTTTCTATATCCATGATGTCTATCTTCACATAGAGTGATCTACTATCTACAACCCCTAGGCATTTTTATATGTACTAAATCTCTTATTAGATCCGGTCGCGACGCACCAGTCAGTGAAAGAAATAAAAAAAAGTAGAAGAAAAAAAATAAAGCTACGTTTTCATTCTAACAATCGCGTTCTCATTATTACAGTTGAGTTGGTCGTTCGATTAGGCGGAAACCAATAACGTCCGGCGTGACGATAAGAAGCCGGAAGGGTGATATATATATGTACAGATATATAGTGTCAACATATACCTATACACGTGTATATATGTGTATAGATATACGAGTAGAATAAAAGAAGTAGGGCAAAATAAAGCTGAGGGATAGAATGGGCAGTTTGAGATTTTACTATTCACACATATTTTACGTGGGTTTTTTGTATTTAAAGTATTCCACGTTGTGATGTATATAATTTTTTTCTCAAATATTTCCCAATAATGAATCTTCTCCATGAGGAAAATAAGGATTATTGCTAGAAAAAAATGAAATTTCGCTGAAAAAATTATGAAAACTCGAAAAATTGTTCATTATGGTGATTTTTGGCGATTATTTAATTAGCAAAAATAATTAATTCGAAGCTTCGGGACACTAAGAAAAAAAATCGTAGTGGTTTGAAATTTTCACGGTTTGTTTGGAATACTCACTAAAATTAGAAAATTAACAAAAATATCCTGCGTTCAACCATTATATCCAAAATTATACAAAGTTATCCAAACTATAATGTCGTTAGAAATACGATTTTTCATCTCTTTTTCAGTCGAAATTATTGCTTGGAAAAATTTTCTTCATCATGAACCACTCGTGGTGTTTTTTAGGGAATATTTTGCAGTTTCTAGAACCCTTCTTTGATTTCTTGTACGATCATTATTGACTGAGTTATTGATTATCAAAATTTGAAAAGACTTTTTTGCTTTGATTAACGATAACTCCGCAGCAAATCATCGTGCAGGGCTCTTCATGTGGTCAAATTAAAGGACATCAAATTTCCTAAAAGAAATTCATGTTGGAATTTCAAACAAAAAATTTCTGAAGCCCGTAGAGCTTTTGTAAAAAATGCAAAAATTAGAATTTTATTTTTCTTGCTGCTCTTTTCTAAGATTACCCTGAAATCATACAAGATAAAAATTTTTCATTGACAGATCTGAAAACCAGACACTTGGAGCTAAAGTTTGCTTTTTTTAAATTTGCTGTGCGATCATATTCTCCCGATTTATAGTCTGTTAAAAATCACTAAAAAATTTCGCGTGTTGATTATCCTTTAATTTTTGCAAGTACTGTATATCAAAAATATGTAGAGCAGACTTTGTATCATGATGATATAAAATTGATTATCCACTACAAAGAGCAATGAGCCAGACTGCAGAATAAATTTTTTATTCACTTCTACTTAATGAACTCACGTCAACTTTTTTTTCATCCCTATTTTTGTCATTTTTTTATTTTTTTCTTCCATTAATATTCGCTAATAAGTTTACCAATTGCTACATAGGAATTTATTTACCACGCCCTTCACTTCATTATTCGTCTATTAAAGTTACCTAGCTTAAATTACATACATATATACATTTATGTATGGATATATAGGTATTTTGAATCGATGATTAGACGACGATGGTCAAAGTGATGGATCCACGATGATTAAAGTAGTTTACGCAGGATCGTTATACGGTCAAAGGATAAATTTTGCTCCACACGATACAGGATAGCTTTATATATATATGTATGAATATGTATATATGTGTGTATGAGAGTTAAGTGGGGAGAGAGGATCTATATATAGAACAGAATAAGAGGGAGTTGAACGACGTCGAACCTCTCGGCGCATCGAACTCGTGTGTGGCAAGGTAATTCAATTAAGTGGACTCCCCCTCTTTCCCTCTCTCTTCGTATATACACCCCTTTACGACAACATGAGGGTTGACTTCCAATTTCGAGTTTACCAGACACTATTAAATGTTCATCGATTAATTGATGATACGTCGTAAAACAAAAAAAAAATTGTAGGTTTGATATTATAATTAAAGTTGAATTAATGAGATATTTTTAGCTATGCATGTAAAAGATTAATTATCAGCATTTAATTCGTTTTGTTTTTTGTTTTTTTTTGTTGGTAATTAATGAATGATTTTTATGTTATTGGTAGGAATTTTTTTAGTAATTTATTGTGTTTTATGGGATATTTTTTATTTGAGTGATTATTTATAAATGTTTTTTATGGATTGTTTTGAACTTCGCATTGCTTTTTTAGGCGATAATTTGTTTGGGTATAAATAAGAATTTTTTGGTTGACAATTAATTTTTTTATGTAGAAAAAAAAATTTTATTTTTCCCCTGTTCGATTGATTAATTTATAATTTGTATTTTCAAACAGAAAACCGATGAAAACACTGCGAAATTAATTAAATTAAAATAATTCATATCAGATGGAATTGATAATTACATTTTAATTAATTTAATTATTTTTTTCCTGATATTTTCCAACGTATAATTTATATAACACGAATCAAGAACTTGAAACACAAAAATATATTCAACTACACCTAAACAATCTCGCAACAACGAATACCTATCCATAAACTCACGAAAGCAATAAAAAAAAAATAACAAAATAATTGATGACACGACGATTTTTTATTCTCCTTATTTAATTATACAAAAAAAAAAGACGACATAAAGACGAAAAAATAACAAATATTCGATTTCTCCCAAGGATTATATATCTCTTTAAGCCTTTGATTCTGTTTGATAAACGTCTCTTCTGACACGACGTGTCGAATTACTTTGTGGATAGCGGCGTGGGTCGCGCGTTTGGAACGCCAACGAATTCGTCAAAGGTGGTCCAAAAATCAACCAAAAAAATATACCCACATGTACATATCCATACACCCCTATATAAACTTATGCACGTACATATAAATACATAGACATAACTATATACACAGACACAATCAAAA
>JAQQBS010000002.1:11011713-11026417 GCA_030347275.1 Microctonus aethiopoides | reverse complement strand
AAATATATAAATACATAAAACGCGAGAAAAAGACAGGAATGTACACGTTGAATACAAGTTGAAGCGCGTCAAGTTACCCATTCCATAATGGAATAACTATAGTGAAATACGTTAAACCCTCAAAAGTCCAGTGTTGAGTGAACACTATCGAGCGTATATAATATATATATGTACATGTTGATATATATACATAAACATTTAAACATGAATATATAATTATAAATGCAAGGATACGGGTGCAATTTGTCTGTGTGCTATATTCTTGATGAAGCCAAGCGCACACGCAGACTTAATTTAATATGTTCATGAATGTATATATGTACTCGTATATGTAACCTATATTGATGTATGTATTTATGCATGTATGATGTTTGAAGGTAATATACGTCGGAACATTATACACTGGCTCAATCGAGTGTACTCCGACAGAGTGGTTAACCATCCGCGATACCTTGAAATCGCTCTCATTACCCGGAAGTCATGCATTAACATCAATCAATCACTCTCACTATGTCGATCGTCATTTCCAATATGTTCGGGATTCATTCAAATACCAAGATGAATATATGTTTATTTAGTAGATATATAATTCTGTTATAAATCCGTAGTATGTGAACAGTAGAACAAATTGATTTTTTTTATTTAATATGATTAATAAGTAATTTATGTTTATTTAATTTTATGGAATTATATTCTCAGTTGAAATTTAATCGATTCATATAATATATCCAACGTGTATTTAACTATTCTTTTACATGTTCAACTCCTTCTGATCGTAGGGAGGTTGTCTTTTACTGATCTAACCCTTGAATTTGAGATTTGTGCGTAAGTAACACGTTAAGAACTGGTTAAAATATCATTCACTGAACATGAAAATTTAAAAATTCGAAAAAAAATAGATCAAATTATTTGCCCATCAGTGGACTATAGGGGGAAAAGTTGCGGGATGTGTGACAGTATTTTAGGAAAAATTTTCAAAAAAATCGATCGCTACGTGTTTTTTGAAAATCAACATTTTATAATTCAAACTCAAAAATTTTATAGAATTACGATTTTGAAAATTTTTTTGATTCCATATTCTAAAAGTGCTGTAAAAAAAGAAAATTTGAAATAAAAGTCGTCCCAATCAGCCCATTTTTCGGAAAGTTACAGGAATTTGAAAAAAAAGAGCCATTTTTTTCGAAAATCGATATCTCGAAAACGACTGGGCAAAAAAAATTCCAAAAAATCATTAAGGTCTCTCTCAATAGGTACTATAAGTCAAAAAATTATCAAAAAAATCGGAGATGCAAATTCCGATGACCGGCTGATTCCGTGTGGAATGCCCCATATATAATAATTGTTTATTGGTGGAAAATTGAATAGGTAGTGGAAATGAATATAAGAGTAGGGATTTCAGTTAATATTTTATTTATTTATAAATCTTCAGATTTTCTATGCGGGCGGCAATAAAAGTGCAATTAGGTAAAAAACAAGTATTTAGAATGCAATAAATTAATAAAATATTACTATGTTAAGTTACAATTAGAAAGATGAAAACAGCTGCAAAAAATATAGTTATATAATAAAATATGAAATAAATTATAAATAATAATTTCTGTATGGCATCTAATAATTCTTTCTGTTATGATATATATTGCATAAAAATATTCACCGGCGTAATATTTAAAGTGAATAAGTAGTTTTAATTTATTCATGATGAATGACTTTGTATTTTTTTTTTTTTTTTGGTGTTTGGGTTATGCTTTCTAAAAGGACAATTTTATTATCATTTCTACCGCTTTTTTTTTTTTTGAGAAGTGGATAAGTAATATGAAGTGTCAAGGAATAAAAAAGATAGCGCATTAGAGGTAAAAAGAGTTGTCATTTATTGTATCTCGTTGTGAAGTCTTTTGAAAGCTTCTTACAGAAACGAGAAAAATAAAATGAAATATAACAGATTAAAGTATGATATCTGTGTACAGACAGCGAAATTCTTGTTGAGGTTGCACTCATAACAAAATTAAATTGCTTACCTAACTGCAAACACGGTGGAAAGTGTGAATTTATATTAAATATATAGTATCAACATAAATAAAAATAAAATAAATAAAAAAAAAAAGTTTTTTTTTTCTTTAATTGCGTTCTTAACATCGTCGTCGTCTGGTACACCAAAACCTTTTCTCCATTGTCTCTAACATTTCCCACTCTTTCACTCGTCACGCGAAGAGAAAGGACTTTCTTGCTAATTTCCTGACGACGGCCCTCGGGACTAGTGAAAGACATAGTCGGGTAAAAGTGCCGAAGGGTGCGAGGTTAAGCAAGAGAGACTAAGTTAAAGATATATATACATATAAGAGAAAGAGATAAACGAGATGTGTCGTCGTACCAAGGGCAAAAGGTAATCAAACTCTTGACTGCGTAGCTATTAATTTCTTACTTCGCGCTTTACGAAGGAGAAAAGCACAAGAGAGTTTGCTTGGGGAGTTTGCAAAAGAAAGAGACGATGTGCATGAAACATAACGATTATATATGTACCTATATATACATACACGCACACGAATGAACTAGACCGGAAGTCGTTAGGAGGCTTCAGGGGGTTCAACGAAATTCTTGGGAATCGTGCAAGTGACGACGACGACGACGACGACGACGAAAGGAATAATTTATCTTGAATATACATGTATACATTATGTAAAATTATATAAAGTGAATATGTGAAATTTCACAAAGCGTGATTCGATGACGCGTGTCTCATCTAAAAATTCTTTTATCGTATTTCTTATACATTTCATTCCACATACATACAAATATCTACAATATGAAATGGAATGTTTGAATATATAATAAAAGAAAAGATTGCGCTGTGAAAATTCAACAAATTCTTCACAATTTTATCAAAATAACTTATTGAAAGATATCCAAATAAAAATAAAAATGAACGTTTTTATAATATTTTTCTCTGGAAAATTTATAAGATTTTTGCAAGTTAATAATAATATTTTTCGTATATACAATTGAAATATTTTGAATTCACAAAAAAATCAAACCGCATTATTAAAATAATTCTTCTATAAACTAAATAATAATAATACTAATAATAATAATAATAATAATAATAATAATAATAATAATAATAATAATAATAATAATAATAATAATACCAATAACAATAACGGTAATAGTAAAAAAATAATAGTGAAAATAATAGTAATAATAGTAACAGTAAAAAATAATAGTAATAATAGTAATAGTAAAAAATAATAATAATGAAAATGATAATAATAGTAATAGTAAAAATAATAATTGTGAAAATAATAGTAATAGTAATAGTAAAAAAAATAATAATAGTGAAAATAATAATAATAATAATAATAATTATTATTATTATTATAAATAATAAATAAAAGAAACGTTAATAATTATGTAAAGCGATATGTTTGATTATAAATAGGAAAAATGGAGGAAAAAAAATATAAGAATTAAATAAAAAAGAAAAAATAGTAACTTAACACCTGGACTTTGCGCTTCTAGACGTGTACATACACAAGTTCGTTACATGATATACAAAACGTGCGTTATATTGCCGACATAACGAGAATTTACTATGGCAAAGAATAAAAAAATAACGCAAGCGAAGTAAGAAAAAATAATACTCATATACATATGTATATGTGGACTAAAAAAAAAAAGGAAAAAAAGTTATATACACGAGTGCGAAAACCACAGGAGGTCAAAGTGATTCTTAATATGTAGAAGACGAGGGTGAAAGCCTAAAAAAAAAAAAACTCTTATTTATATATGAGATATATTTTTTTTCCCCTATTTATTTTCTAACGTTCATTTCATTCTGTATAACGCTCCTGACGTAGTAGCTGCTCTTCCTCTCAGGAAGTCCCTGACAAACGAAAGAGAAAAGTAAACATATACATAATCATTGGATACAAGTATAGCGACAAGTCAGGACACGATTTACACGTGTTTCACATCATGATCACACACACGGAGCTTCTTCTCGCTTTCTTCATCGTCGTTTTAGTCAATCTCACCCTCTCTATTTTTCACAGCAACGTAACAAGTTTTGTGAAGTGGCAACGTCACGCTCGCCCCAGGGGCACACACATAGCCACACTACAACTGTGAATATTATAATAATACATATGTATAAGAGAAAATAAATATATATACACGCAGAATCCCTTTTTATATCTTGATGCTTTCTACCGCTGCAATATCACATAACGATGCAATTTCCGATTAACAATCTTGATAATAAAAGCCCCGCACCATTAACTGTTTATGTGTGGGTACACTTTAATACAAAAATATTTTACCTGTAAATAATATTACGTTGCGATAAAATAATGATGTAATTATATTGTATAATGGATTAATTTAAATTCATCTGTGTAGATTAATTTAACGAGACTTTGTAGAAGGATATAATTGTCAATTAGTTATGGAAATAATTAGTTTCCCTCCTGTTGAGTAAAATTACTGATATATAAAGGAAGGAGTTGAGTGAAATGGATTATCTTGAAAATTTAAGTATTTTTCGTTATCTTCGTAATTCAAACACTCTCACAACTATGAAGTGCATCGTAACTGTATAAATATATAAATATGAAATTGTAAAACAGACTCTCATGCACAAAATAAGATCTTTATGATATTAATTTGAAATGTTTCCAACTGAGATAATTTACTATTGTATATAAATAAAATTAAATTTCGTTAAGTAATATTAAACTGAGAAACTAAATCAAATATCATTTCTCAGTCTTCATTATTCCTCAGAATATATTCTATATCACAAAAAGTTTTGTAATATATCGTAAAGTGTGAAGAGTCATCGCAGAGTCACGTTGCCATTTCCTGAATGGCATATCGAGACAAGAGATAATATAAAAATGAAAAACAAGTAAAAATAAGTGAAAAAAGTAAAAAATAAAAATCTAGTTTGAGAACATTTCACCGCCGGAAGATCCATTGTGACCGGAAGAAAACTGTGGTAAAACTCGCAAGTGGATGGTGCATTTGAAGTAAAAAAAAAAAAAAATTCAACAAAAGAAAAATAAGTTAACAAAAAATAAAATAAAAAGAGACGACGGTGGATTAAAAAAGCACACGAGATCCATGGAATCTATACAATACCAAACTTTTTTCTTTTTTATTTCATTCTTTCTCAACGTGATACGACGTGTCTCTTCCCCATAATATTTCCCACTCCCTCTCTCTCTAACCTATAACGTATCAAATGTTCATACATATACACACTGGGCTTCTATTCCTATCCACTCGTTTGTCATCGATGGGGTCTCATCGTACACACCGTCGGAGCGTGAGAGAAATTATTTAACGTGCACACAATAACTAACAGCAAAAAAAGAGATGAGAGAAGTTAGTTTTGTATGAATGAGTGAGTTAGTGAGTGAGGACCTTTTGCCCACGCCCCAAATGCCTCAATCACTGCGGGACAATTGTCCGCGTGCATGTGGCTCTTATTTTATCTGTGTTGAAATGAGAGAATTAAATAAAAATTTTCAAACGGGCACGCGTGAGTTAAGAAACGTGAGATGACTCTCCACACATATGTACATTAATATATACACACATATCTATGTCTATATACATAATACATATGTATACATGTAGAGAGAGAGTATTTGAGGGTGTTTAAAAAGATTAAACTCTGTCTCAAGTGTGTGTAAATAAGTGAAAAAATAAAAAAGACAAAACTAATATCGTTTATGTGTAGAATAAAATTTACTTCTGCCATTTTTTTACTTATGTACATACACATGGGTTTATATATATGTATGCATATTATGTACTACGTTTTAGAGAGGGGAATATAGGACGATAGAGTATGTGTGAAATATTACAAGTGCATTTTTAATATTCTCTAGGATTTTTTTCTTTTTTTTTTTTATTATTATTATTGAAGTAGAATATGGGAAAGGACGAGGTGTCATGGTGAAAGGGGATGTATATATATGTGAATAAGAGCTTGTACGAGGGGAAATGAGTGGAAAAAATATGTATATGTATACATATATAAAGTTAGTACATATGTAAATATATGTGTGAATGTGTGATGAAAATGAACGTCTGTTGTTCGAATATTTCATCGTAAAGTGCACGATATGTTTGAGGGTTTTGTCGATGCAGATATCAAATGATATCGAAAATAAATGATCGAACTTGATATATAAAAAAAAAATATATTTCTAGTTTTTTTTAGTATTTTTTTATTTAAACTTTTCATCACACAACAGAGTTTTTCAACATGTGTTTGAGGGAAAAATTTTTTAATCTTATATAAACGTATATATAGGTTGGTATAAAGTATAATCTTGACTTTTATCCAGTGTATGCGTTGGAAAGTGTCAACTTGAAAATATAATACAACTAAACTACGGGGAAAAAAAAAGAAAAAAAAAGAATATATTATAAGAATAAAAAAAATATAAAGAAAAAAACTCGATTAGCTCCTGGTCTCACGACCTATTTTTCTTTTTCTTCGCCACCTTCGCAACTCCAACACCACACACCCTCATTTTTCAACGTATAAAAGTCACTTTTGGAAACAACTTGAGTATAGGTTTCTTATACCACTTCTGAGAAACAAACTTTTCGGTCGTGTGACGTAAAGAAGCGAAAAAAAAAATAATGAAAATGTTCCATATCGACAACCAATTATATATATGCATTATATTTAATTTCCTAAAGGAAACAAGTATGTATTAACGAATTGACCTGTTTCACGACAAGTTCTTGATAAACGCTCGTTGGCAAACCGGATTGAACTTGCATATTTTGCATACATAAACATACACTTGAAGAATTAAATACATTCACTGCAGTGATAAATAAAAACTATTTGACTCTGGCATTAAATGCCAGGATAATTCTTTGTTTGTTTATAATAATTAATTTTCAAAGCATCAACGAACTCACTGAAGAATTAACTAATTAATTAGCACGACGAATAAATATATAATTTAGTTAAATAATATTTTATTTGAAATAAATGTCATTCAATTTGTACTCGATTTTTTTCCCCATGAAAATTGTTATCCACTTTTAATTCATGTATACACTCGTAAATAAATTATAAATAAAAAATATATTTAATATTTACTCTATCGGTCAGTTAATAAAATAATCCTATAGTTATTTAAACTACTCCAATAGTTTAAACAATCAAATTTAATACATATATTAAACCAAATATTCATTTCGAACAATTGATATTTATTTAATCAAATTTTTCCAATACTCACAATTATTATTTTTTTTTTTTCATGTATAAAACTAACAATATTATCAATCGATACACAATATTAATAATCAACATAAAACATTAACAATAAACACAAACTATTAATAATTAACAACATACCTTAAAAATAAATCGCAAGTTCAATAAAATAAATATAAAAATTCATATTTTTTTAATCCATGTAACCAAAATTGACGTAAAATAACATAAATAAGTAGGCGTGATATTTTTTACTTGGGAAGAAAAAGTAAAAAAAAATCACAAATATACATATATATTTAAATGATAAGATTAAATAGGCGGAAAGCGGGTTGAATAACTTTATGAAAGAAAAACGATACATAAATGTATGCAATATGCACATATAAATATATACATATATATATTTATCAGTTTACCCCCCGCTTGGGCCCGGTTTTCATTTCATCAAGAGTCTTAAAGTTTAAGCACGCGAACACGCACGTCCAAATATAATCCAATGTAATATGTCCATCGTCTGAAATATCTCAATCGTCGACAACCCATCGTGCATTTTATACATCTATACCGCCCAAAGCGTTGTATATATATACACATATATAGCCGGACGTTTCATGCGGGATCATTTTATCATACAACAATATTATACATATACATATATATATATACACACAATTCATCTACATATACCTATGTATTATACGTAGATATATCTTGCTGATAGACATATCAGTGAAGAAGAGAGTATGAAACTATAAATGAACAGCAAGACGGAAATGTAAACATCTATATAAATTTTATTGTATATATGTATGTATGTCCAGCTCCATGTTGTTCTCATCTACCAATTTGTCTCTTCCTGTTGTCAAAACTGAGCTTGTATTATTCATACGTACCTACTTGTGACACGATCTATTCATGGCATCTGTTACTTTATGTAGACAAAATTACGACTTTATACCAATTGGTTCACATCAAACATTTGCACACACTTATATATATGTATGTATATATTATTAGGGTGAAAATTTAGTGGATGGTGAAAAAAAAGAAAAGCTTAAGGCGGAGTTCTTAAATTTAATGTTTGGAAGTTTCTTATCGTAATTTTCGATTTTCCATTTAAATAACATGGGAAATTTTTTTTTTCTTTGGATTTTTGTAGCTCGGCACTTGCGTATTATAGAGATGAGCTAATAGCATATTCTTGTAGGGAATTGAACGCTCTACAAAAAAGGTCTCTTACACTTTTTTCATAGAGATAGCCATTCTAAAGATATTCAAACCCAAAGTTCTAAATGTATGAAATTTTGACTTTTTTGTTATTAAATAGATACTAATCACTTTATTATTGTCTTAAAAATTATTTCTAATCGGAAAACTAGTTTTAGTATGCTAATATTTTAATTAATTAAAGCTAAAAAAAAAAATACTCAGATGTCAGATATTTATTTTTCTTCATTTTATTTACTATAAAAAAAATTATTTATAACTTATGTTAAATGAATTTTGTTATATTATTCCAAAGCTAAACAAAACTAAGCAATATATCTACAATTATTAAAGTGTTTTTTAAATTAATATTTATACATATATATAGAAGAATGAAAGTTGGAAGTAATACATAAAAAATATTTTGAATGCAATAAAAAGTGGGATGAAGTGAAATAAAATTTATATCAAATGAAAATAGAATTTTAAATTGATTTTATTTTTTATCTGCACGTTAGTTGGATTTTTATTTATCCAATCAATGTATATGTACAGTTTACACATTTATTTGTGAATGGGTACGTGTGTTGAATGTATTTATATGTATAGACAATGGATGAGATTAAAATTTTCAGAGTGAATCCAACGCTTGTTCAATAATAGTTTAGAGTGGTCGCAATGTCCATTACGAATAATCCCCCTTTTGTCGTTAACCAAATGAGCATTCCTCCTCGTAATTGGAGCAGTGAGAGGGTGGACTTGTATGTGTGTGTGTGTGTGTGTGTGCGTATGAGAGGTACAAATAGGTCCTGGGTCTTACAGTATAATCGCAAGAGTGAGAAAGATGGAGGAAAATAAAATAGAGATTGTACAAGAGGAAAAAAGTTTGCATAAAAGAAGAAGGGTCAAAAATTGCAGTATATACAAATCCCTCAAGTACACACTTATTATATTTATAAAGAGATGTGATGAGGAGACGTTAGAATTTTTTTTATTTTTTCAAGTCTGGCAGGAAGTGGTACAACATATGTAGACCTCCTGAAGAGTCTTTATATATATTAAACAATAGAAACAAAGATAAATAAGAACAAAAAAATATAGAACTTGAAGAGAATTAATTTAATTGAATGAAAAAATAAATTTACTCTTTGTTTTTTTTTTTTAATGTAGTCTGTTTTTATTTTATACTTTTTATTCTATTAATAAATGAAGTATGTGTGTGTGAGACTATTGTACAAAGTGTACAGTACTCTGTATATGAGTGAAAGATGGAAGGTAAAAGGTGTTAGATCGCAACCTACAACTCAGTTGTGTTTGTAACGCGATTTTACGTTTACATTAACAAGCCAAACGGAAGAAAATAAATACACGGTTGTCTGTAATGAAATACAACCGAGATTGTCTGCCTATCCATATATTAAAGTGTGTTTGTATGTATATATGTAATATGTATGTATACATTTAACAGAGGTTGTTTTGTATATGAATTTATAGTGCAGAAAAAGCGTGTGTGTATAATAGAGAATTGAGCACGTGTATAAAAGTGAATAATAAAACGAGTTATGAGTGATCATATGTCGTCGATTTATGTCACTTAAAACTCACCCCAGCCCCCCACATTTATCTTTAATCATTATATAAATTCAACCCTTAATTTCCAATTATATCCGCACAATTGAAACTTTTTTATCACATCAAACAAATTATTTTTTTCAAAAATATCTAAAGTAATTTTCACATTCTCAAGTATATTTACATTCGTCGAGAGCAAAAAAAAATAAATTAAAATTGATTCATTACTTACATATATATAATTTAAAATAATTAGAAAAAAAAATTGACTTGTTTAAACAAGTCTCTGCAAGTTTAAACTTGTCTCTGCAAGTCACGAATTTTAACGAATTTTTCGTGTACAAGTTGAAAACGTTTTTATTATCATTAACAAAATTCAAGTCAACGACATCATTAAAGCAATTATACTCATTTATTATATACATATATGTATATATAATAGAAATGATTTAAGCGAACGTTTTCAAATTTTATTTGTTCCATAATTTTTCTTACTTTACTCGCTTTCTCTCCATACACTCGTTGTTTCTTTGATATTAATTATTTGGCTTCATCACATACGTGAGTTTAAACTATATGCAACTCTTCACTGATGTCTCCCACACACGTATACGACTTTCACGCGCGTGACATGCATGAAGTAGCGTGAAAGGAAACGTATATACACATAGAAAGAGAAATATAGATGAGGCACAAGCGACAAAGCATCAAGCGAGAACTCATTATGGCTTGACGAGTTTTGAGTGACAAAACTTGGCTGATGGTTATAAACAATATATGTACCACTAAATTCATTTATATAATTATATATACATGTCATTGTTGAATGTATATATGAATATATGTATACGTACAAACAATATATGTACAACGATAAAGAGAAAATTATTTAATTTTCCATTGATTTTATATGACATTTATATATCTGTCATTATATAAATTTGACATTGATATCACTCGTTATAATCCATTCAATTATCGAGTGATTCATTTAAACGACGTGGATTAATTAATGCCAAGTTGTAAAAAAAAAAAATTGGGGAAAATAATTAAAAATAAAAAATATGAACGAGAATTTTTTTTCTTTTTTTTTTTTATATTTTAATAAATTTATTTATTATTGGTTTTGATCTTATTTGATAATTGTTAAGTGTATTTTCTTGTTGGTAAAAGCCCGAGTGCATTCTTAGGATAATATTGTTTGTGTAAAAAAAATGAAAATAATAAATAAAAAATGCACACACGCACAGTAACAATAAATGAACGAGCAAATGTCGTGTGGAATGTTTTTCTTGCACGAAGAATTTACTCGGATTTGATATGGATATATTTATATGTATGAGACAAAGTGTGATGTAAAGAACTAAAGTGAATGAAAATAGAAGAAAAAGTGTTAACGATTTTTATTTATATAATTAAAATAAATTTGCGTGTTATAAAACTGTAAACATTATTTTCATGTAGAAAACATTGTAATTGTTGCAATGTATTTATTTTTTTCTCTTAATTTTCATCATTCTAAATTAATTCATACTTAATACTAATAGAGAAAACAAAATGAAAGAGAGAAAGAAATGAATAAATAAAAGAAAGCGAATTTGAGAAGAATTAAATGCGGTGCTCTCGTATACTATGTGATTTTATTGTTTTAATCGCTGCAATTAAAAAAAAATATATAATCATACATATACAAAGTATACAAAACACCAATTAAACATTCGTGTCACGTAGTCAAGACAACACGGTCGTAATTTCTGACATGTTATATCCTCTCTTTTTCTCATTGCTTTTTCATTCTTTTATTTCTTTCCATTTTTTATTTCTTCTTTGAATTTTCTTTCTTTTTTTTTCCTCTGCCTCCTCGCCTCTAATAGGCAACGAAAAAACTAATTATAAAAATATAACACGTTCAGTGGAAAGTACGTGAATGCAAAGGAGGTAAAAAAAAAAAAAAAAAAAAAAAAAAGAACAGTAATGAAATAAATAGAAATAAAATTAAATAACAGAATAAAAAAATTGAAAATTTATTTCAATTATTTGTATGATTTAATATTGATAATTCTACATTTTTTGCTATTATATTTTTTTATTTTTCAACTCCATATGATTCAACAGAGAGTGTTATTTCAGTAATTAAGATACTGCCAAGTTTATAAATGCGATTTTCAGTTTAGAGGCGGGTGATTTTCTACGCCGGGCTTCAGGGTGAAGACAAATGTCTTACGAAATGAACCAAAAACCCGCGCGTTGAGCTTTCATTATTATTATTATTATTATTATTATTATTATTATTATTATCCTTGTGTGTATATACATATATACACATTTAAATATATAAGTATATACATATATAGATATACCTATTAATAAATGAAAGAAAGGAACAAAAAATATAAGAACGCAGCTGGTAATTTTATACACTACATTCCACCCTAAATATTAATTATTTCATTATTTCCCTCAAATAATTTATTCAGATTTATTAAAGAAAAAAAAATACTTTCTCATTCCTAACCACATTCCCTACAAGAAAATAAAATTAATAATTAATCCTCAATATTTTGTAAACCACTAAAAAAAAAAAAATTTTCAAATAGACTCGTCTAATATTCAGAGCAAAATATTTCTCAGACTTTATACGCACCGTAAGAATGTTCAAGATATGTAAATATATTCCCACACAGAAGACTTCTTTACTACGTTCTCTCTTTTATTTTATTTATTTATTTTTTTTTTCACTTATTTTATCTGCGGTCGTTGTCGAGCAACGAGAAAATATGCGACACGCGGATAAGAAAAAGGCAATTGAGTATATGTGTTCGCAGAAGTGAAAGAAAAATAAGTAAAAAATAAAAAAAAAAAATAATCTAGAACACTTGCAGCGATATAGTTAAGAAATATTTTACTTACCAATTGTGTATTTCACTGGTTCAAACGAGATATCATTTCTAAATGTATTCACCAACGTTTATATCCACATGCAAATACATATACACACATACATATATATCAAATTATAAACAATTTCGCGGTGCGCGATTGCAAAGTTGCTAAGGGTCAAGACTATTAATTTGGTATGCACTTCACCCAGATGTGATTTATCGTCGACGCGGCTGACGGGCGTATATCACACAAGGGATGAGAGAACGAATAGTATCTATGTGTTAGCAATAGTGGTAGTGAATTTAGTATATAGGTAGCATATGTAAAGCAATATAGCGATGGGTTATGGGTTCATTTTCCTACACATTTCATGGCTCCATCGCAAAAGTTATACAGATAGATAGAATGTTCATTTATCTTTTGGTCTTTCTCGTGCACATTTATAGTTTATATAATTTCTCTTTTACTACAACACCAACTGCACAATATTTATGATCCTCATATTCATCCTCACGCCCTCTTATAATACCAATATATACATAAACGTGCATGAAACAAATACATACATTTATGTGTAATTGTATTTTAAAAATTATTATTGCACTCGTGTATATATTTATTTTTCATATTAATTTAAAATCTTTTTCTTTCATTAATTAATTTAATTATTTCCCTATTCAAAAATGTTCATTCCACTAATAAAAAAACAACAATATAAATAAATAAACAAATACGTTTATCACTAATTTCTTGTTCGATAAATTATTAAACTAACGTTCCATTCCATTTATAAATAAGCAAAATAAAAATTTAAAAAATTATACACATGAAGCGTAATATTCAAAGAGGAAAATAATAGTGATATGCAGGTTTATACACGCCCATATCTTCAACATATATAAATAAATATATACACCTGAGAGAATTATATTTTAACAGGCAATGAATATATATTTGTAATATACATATGCGCAAGTCTGTGCGTGTTTGTGTTGAGAAATTAAGTGAGAGAAAGAGGTGTAAAATGTAAATTCACCAAGTGAAGAGAGATGATGATGCACGCGGGATGCATCACGCAAAATATTATATACACAAGTGCAGTATTATATATATATATATCGGGATGAAATCAGGTTTAGACACGCGTATATCTTCAAGTATGATTTGTGAGCTCTGGTTTATATATCCGCGCCCACATCCTCATTGCTTCCTCATAATTATTCGATGCGTATGGCATATATAATGCCTTCTATACATACAAATAGCTGTATATATAATACATATATACATATATACTGCAGTAATAAGCTAATGAGTCGGTTGCGTTGACACTGCACTCAACTTATGAAGCAGTAGTTGATCTCTTTACCTCTATAATATCTATTGGTGTATTTATATTATTTTCTTTGTGTGAAATTGCGTGTTTGTGCAATGAGAATCGTTGCATGGTTAATTAACGTGACAAATTACTTTGACACCAAATAAATGTTTACACCGATCAACACCGTGTAATAATTATTTTTTATATTATATACTTTATGCAAATGTTTATTCTTTTATTTTTTATTCAATTCCATTCTTATTCAATCGATCCTATTTTTTATTTATTTATGTAATTATATATGCACGCCTTTTATTTATATTTATATATCGAGGTGTGTAAATGTATTTTATAATTTTTTTTATTCACTTTCACCACACGAGCATCTTGGATATAATTTAACCCATTAGCGCCTGAACGGACACTTTTGGACTCCAAACTTCAGAGACTCACGGTACAATGAATTTGATCGAAAA
>JAQQBS010000002.1:10983240-11011613 GCA_030347275.1 Microctonus aethiopoides | reverse complement strand
AAAAAAAAAAAAAATAAGAGAAAAAATATATTTAGAAATATGAAATAAAAATGATGTTTAATCGACTTTTTTATTTATTTTATATTTGTAGAGTATGTAACGTGTATCATTGGCATATATTTACTTTCATGAATTATATAAACAAAGTTTAGCTTTGAAGTTTTGTGTATAAAACTAATGTGAATTTTTTAGTATTATCCAAACTGTAAAATTAAGCGATTTTTATAGAGGGAAAAAAAAACTTAGATTGCGAGATAGAGAGAGAGGATTCATAGTGGGTATAAAGGAAATCTAGAGTTGAAGATTAATAGCGTGATAGTCTTAGAAAAGAGAGAGAGTAAACAGAAAATAAGTTAAAAAAAAAAATTACAAAAAAAAAAAAAAAACTCATTTCGTTTTTGCTTTTCTTTACTTCCTCTGTCTTCATTTAATATTTTTATTTTTCCCTCTTTTCTATATGTACTTTTTATTTTTCTTCCCTCCTTTCCTGTTTGCTTTCCCTCATTCGCGAAACCAGGAAGAAACTTCTTTGCACTCGAATGGCCGTCGCGTGCTTGAGACAAAAAAAAATACATAGGCAAAGAGACGACGAAACGAATGGAGAAAACGAGAAATACAGTGTAGAAAGAAGAGTCTAGACCGATTAGTATTTGGTTCGTCGGGACTTGGTATACGCAAACGGGCGTCGCAGAGAGTATATTCGAAGACTGGATAAGAGGAAAACGGGCGCCGGAAGTGGCCTTCCCTCACCTCCCTAAACTTGACGGAGCATGGAAGAGATAGTAGACCTCCAAAGACAAATAAAATTCGGCAAAAGTTTTCAGTTTTTATTTCGTTTTTCAAGCTTAAAACTTAATAGCCCGTATATTTTTGTTACAAGTCAGTTACATAAAAACAAAAAAACAAAAATTTGATAATAACTAATAATGATATTATTTTTTTTATACATATTCTATCATAAATATAAAATAAATTTATTTATTAGACGTATTTAATATTAATATTAAATAAATATAAAATTATATAATATATATTGTGGAATCGAATTTCCATAAATAAATTTTAAATATATATTTAATAAAAATATAATTATGTGTGTATATATAAAAATAAAAAAAATAATACTACTACGACATCAACGATAAGAAAATAAATGTTAAAGTTAATGGAACAAACTTGTTCGACATGACTTGTCAATAGAGAAAACGAGGAAAGAAAAAAAAAGAGTTACTAATCGACTTTTCACGAGTTCTCTCACTCGATCTCATTGAATAATGTTACACCGTGTCACAATTTCCACAGTAGTTTAATTCCCATCGCGATAACATCCAGATGTGACGACGATATCTGCAAAGCTTCGCGTCCGTACTCGTCGTCATCGTCGTTATTACATGAATATATCGTCATTATACAAAATTTTATGCCCATCATTCCACTGTCATTATACACACTTAATAAACGAATGAAGTAATCGATCAAACCCAAAAAAAAAACAATTATTACATAGAAAAAAAAAAGAAAAAAAATACAACGCTCCATTAAATAAATCAACATTTTGCCTTCGCACTCATGTGAAATATAACATCACATTCCTTACAATACATAGCATTATATACATTGATAATATACCCTTCTTCACATTTCTTTTCTCATGATGAAAAAAAAAAAAATCTTACGACCGCCCATCATATATACACACACATTTCTCAATATAATGTGTATTCAATCCCGCGGATAAATTGATTTTTACCGAATAGCTCTCTCCATCTCCTGCCGGAAGAAATTCCTTCCTGAAAATGTTTTTTTTTTTCTTCGTCTTTTTCTTATTCATCATCTTCTTCTTTCCTTAAGGGGTGAAGAAAGAAACGTGAGAGAGAAATAAAATCTGTTTCATCTTCTTTACTATATACCTTTACCCACCAGTACCATCACACCAATTCCCTCCTCAATTTCCGAACAAAGCACCGAGTCCAAACGCGAGAAAATATAAATGTGTATAACATATCTGTACAAACAAATACATTTATATACCTAATTATATAAAATAAGAAAAATAACAAACTCTCCGATTAATATCTCCCACACATAGAAGATAATTATTTTGAAACTTTCCGAAAGATGTATATGTATGAATGTTGAGAAAGTTTTTTGGACTTGTTCTAACTCGCATCTAATCTTACTTAAGCTCAATATAGAATATAGTCCTTGGACTTTACTGTATTTCTCAAGGTGCTATGGATATAGATCTCTCGAGAATAACGTAAGGAGAATTACATGTACATGTATATATTAACCTGAGGAGGGAATAGATATAGGTAACTATCTAGTGTGATTTCCCTTGGGCAAAGTCGACCGATCAGTCGATCGAGTGGATGGTTGAAAACCGCATTGGGAAACCTAATATCCCGGGGTGTAAACCTACCCTTATACAATGATAGAGAGACAGAGAAGACTTTGGGTAGTGAAGGGGGTGTGTGCGAAAGCACACGTAGAAACTTGAGATCATTTGTGAGAAAATATATATACATATGTATTAGAAATGTGTATCAGCAACTTCATGCGAACATGATGAAAGTTCGGTGTGTAGTGTTGAGTAAAATGTATATATAAAATGTATGAATTTTAGGGTGTTTTATTTTTTGGTGATATTTTTTTTTGTCTGTTGTACCTAAAAATTTGATAATTTATGATAAAAAAGAAATATTCCCGTTTGGAAAAAAATTCGGGGTTAATTAGAGGCTTAGCGAATTTAAAAATTTGATTTCTCATATAAATAACACGAGAAAATTTTTTTTTTCGTCTTCAACTCGATTTTTCGGTAATCAAAAATTTTTTTTGGAAAAAATGAATGTACAGCTTTTGTAGGGCATTAAATTTGCTACAAAAAAGTTTTCCACCGCAAACGCTCTCCGACCAACAGTTTTCGAGTTGTAGAGCTGGAAAGGTGAAAGTTGATTATAATTGACAACAAATTTTCTTTAAACTGGAATTTATTGATTTGACATTAATTATTATCTTACAATAAATGCTATAAAGCTGAATCAACAATGTAATAGCATCAAAAAAAATTTTTGATTAACGAAAAATCGAGTTGAAGTCGAAAAAAAATCTTTCTCGTGATATTTTCTTTTTTTTATAAATTATTAAATTTTCAGGGATGACAGACGAAAAAAAATATCGCCTAAAAATAAAACACCCTAATGCATATACATATAGTACATGGTAAGAGCTTAATCGACGATATCCAGTGTAGTCTTTCATGCACGACCCTTCAGCATCTTTATACACTTCTGCATATATACACTTTTTTATAGATAACTTATATTTTCTTTCACCAGTTTACATTTTTTATTTAATTCACAGTCGATTATTTCATGTTATATGCATTTTATTGACTGGGTGAATATAATATATTAGGGGTGAAAGAGAGTATTTAGAATTATATTATAATAATTTAATGATATTATTTATAATATTTAGTGGTATATATTTTTTATGTGGGAAATATTGAGATAATAATTATTTTTGAAGATTTCTTCACATTTTTTTAAATGTGAATTTATTTATATGGGATATTGTTGAGTATTTGTGTGAAATATTACAGGTTTATATCAAGAATAAATATTTTAGTTTATTTAAATTACGAGAATTGTTCAAATTCATGGATAAAATTTAGTAATTATTATAAATTTATAAATTTTATTTTTTAAAATTAATTTCTGTCATGAATGTCAATCTATTGATCAAATATTTCGTTTTATATTGATCATTATTAAGTCGTGCACGATTGAACAATATTTTAATCTCAACCCATGTTTCAATTATTCGATCAAAGTCTGAAATAAATTGAATTTTAATTTAAAATAAAAAACAGTTTATTAAAATTAATTTCATTTTCCTAAATTAAAAACATTTTCTTTTATCTTTCCAGTGTACAAACACAAATTTTTACTGATCAATAAACATACAACTACACATATAATTTAAATCAAACTGAAAGAAGAAGAAATAAACGGACGATAATTTTTTCTTTTATATTATTTTTAAATTTCATTTTACGGTCTTGCCATTAAATGATATTTTCATATCGACTAAATATACTCAACTCGATTTCTAAAGTAAACTAAAATAAAAAATCCCTCATAATTCCTACAAATATGCATTAAAATGTTGGATAAAAGGGTAAAGTGCACCAACATTTCTCATGTAAATATAAAAAAAAAAATCGTGAAATTAAAAAATATTTCAATGAAAAAAAAAAAACAAACAAAAGTGTTGAGAATAATAAATAAAACGAGATTATGCTTTTGCGTGATAAATAAGTATTATTACTTATGGAAAGTGTGTGCAAGAGGGTCATCAAAAAAAAAGAAATAAAGAAGCTGTATGTGAGGGTGTAATAGGGTTCATTTTGTATTCATAATCACTCAAGAAACATATAAACATACACATATACATATACCAGAGGAGAAGAAAGAGAAGAGTAGCAAAATTACTGTGGAAGAAACGATGAAATTTAAAGAAAAGAAATAAAATAAAAAATAAATAAACGAAAAAAAAAAAAAAAATTTGACGTTGAAGCATAAAGCATTGGCATGTCGACTATATAGTCGATCATTATTTTCAATCGCTCTTATGTATCTCTGCATATATAATATTTCCAAATATATACCTACACGCATCTCCAATAAAATATAAATATAATTGTATAATATTCTACCTTCATACATGCGTGTTTGCATCACATATTTTAATTCTTTTAAATTCCTCAGCTCACATATTCACACAAAATTATATTTTAAAAAACAAAATCCACTGTTTATATATATGCAATATCTATAAATAATTATAAATATTTTCATTGACTTTAATAATTAATTTCATGAATTAATACATTAATGGAATTTTCAAATGTTTAATTGAATTTTCTCATGTGTATATATTTCAATTGTAATTATAAAATAATTATAGTATATTAACGTGGGATTAAATGAAAGCAATTCGATAATAATATTTAAGCATGAATGAATAAAGCGTCATTATTAATACATAAATACAGTGGTAATTTATATGTTTGTGGTTATACTGAAATATAAATATACAAAGGCAAATAAATATATATAAACGTAAAGGTAAACATTTATTTTGAATTCATGTAGTGTAATAATTAATAATCATTAGTGACAATGTTCAGTGGTATTGTATTTAACATATAAATATATTTACTATCGTAAAGTATATTTATGTATATATTTATTCAATCAATGGACGTGTGAGAAATTCTTCATATTGTTTTTAATTATGGTTCATGTTTGGATGTAGATATAAATATTAGGGTGGGCTAAATAAAACTTTGAATTTTTTTTTCTTTTACTATAATGAAAATACTGTTTAAGGTGACCAAAAAATGAGCGTGTGAAAAGAGGAGCTCTTAATTTTAATATTAAGAGGTGACGCTGCGTGATTTTCGATTTCCCATTTAAATAACGGGATTTTTTTTTTTTTTTTTGAATTTTTTTGCGTTATAGCGAATTTTTATGTTGTAAAAGTCAATATATATTCTTATAGGAAATCAAGGGATCTACAAAAAAGGTCCTATATGATTTTTCGCTAAGTCGACTCGTTGAAAAGTTATTCGAGGTTAAAGTTCAACCTTAAATGACATATGATCACTTTCACAATTTTTTACACGTTATCACAAAATATTGGCCCAACAACATTAAATATCGTATTTTCCGTGACTTTTTTCGTTTTTATTCTACAAATTTGTAGAAAAAAACTCATATTATTCTGCACGTTTCAAATAAAAAGCATTGAAAAATAATTTTAATGAAATTATTGATCAATAATCGTAAAATTTTTATTTCGTAAAAATGTTAATGTTTTAGTAGAAAATACTCAATGAACCTCGCAAATAATATGATATTTTATGTTGTTGAGCCATATTATTTTGTAATGTATGTATATTACATTACATACAAAAATAATATATGCTTAAGATTAATTTCAGTGCACGGATTAAAATTAAAAATTTGATAGACATAAATTAATATAGAAATATTTTTATTTATTTTTCTAAATGTTTTGCTGTTGTTTTATTTATTTTTCTAATTCTTTCGAAATGTAGTATCAGTTGGAATGGTGCATGAATTTTTCCAATGGAATTTAAATGTCTTGGTAGGCATGTCGATGATATATCTAAACATATTTTCTCGATATAGAGAAAACAAATATCTCTATCGGTCTGATGTCGTCTCATGCATGAAACTGAGAAATTCTTGTCATGAGTGGTTTTACAAATGTATTCGAAGATAAGAGTACAATATTGGTTTGAAGTGAGGGAAGAAGAAGAAAAATAAGAAAGAAGACGAAGAAATATAAATAAAGAAACGGATCCCATCGGCGAGCAACCAACCTATAAATTTACTTTGGTTTTTTTTTTTGTTTTTTTATGCTACTTAAAAGAGGCCTCTTCGACTGTTTTTATGTTTACAAGTAAATGTATAGCGAGATATAGATATATGTATTTGTGTGGTATTTTTAGTAGTATTAATAGGAGTAAATACATGGTTTATTACAGTTTGAAAGGATATTGGACGAATGGAAGTGTGTGTATCGTGGATAGTACAGAAAATTTGCGTTAAATTGTCTCTCGAATCATGTGCAATTGCTCTCCACGGCAGCTACAACTATTGAATATGTTTATATATATATGTGTATTCATGCGTGTATGTATGAATTTATTTATGTAAGTGAAGAATTCCTGAGCACCGCGTTCATTCAACTCGGATAAATCAATTTATACGATGAAAATATGCGTGTGTATTAGGGTGTTTTATTGTTAGGCGATATTTTTTTTTTGTCTGTCGTACCTGGAAATCTGGTAATTTATGAAAAAACACAAATATTCCTGTTTGAAAAAAAATTCCGAGTTAATTAGAGGCTTATCTCATTCAAAAATTCGATTTCTCATATAAATAACACGAGAAAATTTTTTTTTCGACTTCAACTCGATATTTCGGTAATCAAAAATTTTTTTTGGAAAAAATGAATTTACAGCTTTTGTAGGACGTTAAATTTGCTACAAAAAAGTTTTCCACCGCAAACGCTCTCCGACCAACAGTTTTCGAGTTGTAGAGCTGGAAAGGTGAAAGTTGATTATAATTGACAACAAATTTTCTTTAAACTGGAATTTATTAATTTGACATTAATTATTATCTTACAATAAACGCTATAAAGCTGAATCAGCAATGTAATAGTTGAATTTTTGAATTAGACAAGCCTCTACATGCCTGTAATTAACTCGGAATTTTTTTTCAAACGGGAATATTTTTTTATTTTTTTTATAAATTATCAGATGTTCAGGTACGACAGACAAAATAAAATATCGCCTAAAAATGAAACACCCTATAGTGTGTATAGATGAACAATGATTAATAATGAAAAGAATAAGATGAATTCTTCAAACCAAACTGAAAAAATACGAAAAGAAAGACACAAAAAAATTTACAAATATTAAAAATGTTATAAAAAATAGTGTGAAAAAGATACAGAAAAATTTATGGCAAAGTGAAATGAAATATTTTTATATAGATCGGCCTTTTTCATGTCACTTAGTTTCAACTGAACCACAATGTGTTCTTTTCACGAAGAAGATGGTTTGAATTAAGAAAAAAAATACGTATATATATATATACATAAGAGATATTAAAAAAAAAACGTGAAATTCAAGCGAATTCTTTCGAAGACAATTCCCTGGACGGTCGACTTTTCACAAATTAGGTTTTCCACTGAATCCACATTTCTCTTTGAACTCTTACTATATTTTCTCATGGCTCGCGCCAGCTACGTCCACAGTTCTCTCTTACTTACACACACACACACACACACATATATATATATATATATACAAGCACTCTACGTATAAAAAAATTGCATTTCAGAAGTCAACATAGAAAATTTGATTTTTCTTTATCAGCTCCTCGTCATCATTCTCTTTCTCCTCGCTCTTCCATTCATTCTAAACTTCACATATATCTCTATATTATATACATTAGGATGGGCCAAAAAAAACTTTTAATTTTTTTTTCTTTTGTTACTATGAAAATATTGTTCAAGGTGATAAAAAAAATGAGCTTGTTAAAAGGGCAGCTCTGAATTTTAATGTTAAGAGGTGTCGCATCGTGATTTTTGATTTCCCATTTGAATAACATGAAAAATATTTTTTTTATCGTTAGAATTTTTTAGCTTATGAAGCAATGGATAGATCGAATGATCAATACATATTTTTATAGGAAATTGAACGCTCTACAAAAAAGGTCTCTTGTGGTTAATTGATCACTCTAACCATTTAGAAGATATTCACATTCATGACTTGAATGGATAAATTTAAAATATTTATTAAAAAACTATTAAAATCAGTACGCAGGGATTCGAATGTGAATATCTTCTAAATGGTTAGAGTAATCGATTAACCACAAGAGACCTTTTTTGTAGAGCGTTCAATTTCCTACAAAAATATATGTCTCGCACTATATAATATTTATTTGTCTACGAGTTATAAAATTTGAAAGTGACAGAATATTTATCAAATTCGTCAAACTTTAATCTCAGATATCTTCTAAACCGTAAAAGTTATGAAAAAATTGTAATTTACCTTTTTTGTAGAGCGTTCAACATCCTATAAAAATATGTATTGATCATTCGAATCCATCCATTGCTTCGTAAGCTACAAAATTTTAACGATAAAAAAAAATTTTCATGTTATTTAAATGGAAAATCAAAAATCACGATGCGACACCTCTTAACATTAAAATTAAGAGCTGCCCTTTTCACAGGCTCATTTCTCTGTCACCTTGAACTATATTTTCATAGTAACAAAAGAAAAAAAAATTAAAAGTTTTTTTGGCCCACCCTAATATACATACTCTTATTATCAAATTCTTCTTTCGGTTCATCTCATTTAAACCAGCACTTCCCTGTACACAATCTCTGTACATTCCAACCCTTATATCAAAGTCATTCTATAATTCAAGAGAAAAAAAAAACAGAAAAAAAATTTTTTCTTCTTTTTTTCCTCTATATAAAAAAAAAAGTTGGTTAAGTACTCAGATTCAATTAATATTCGCTAACGTTGATAATTAATTCAGAATTCAGTAAGAGTTGAGTTGGATGACATGGCTACAATGAATAATTCTCATGCATAACATTGTCAAGTTTATATACACACGTATATAGATATCTGTACAAGTATATGGAAAGTGGATAGTGCATCTGTGCATCATATTCTGCTTCTGCTTTACTATTATATATACACACAAGCTCAACTTTGACATTAGAGGCAAGCACAGCGATATTATTCGATCGAGAGTGCTTGAGAATATATTTCGTGTGCGCAGTGTGTGCTGGCACACAAGGCCAGACTGTAACTCATATACTTAGGCACTCTCTATACTCACTCCTCTTTCACCTCGTCTCTTTCGTCTCACTCAATCGCGCGTACACTTAAACTTTTCTCTTTCTATAATATCCAGACCTTCAGAAGCACATAACTGTATATATACGCGCCGTCGGCAGCTCGACTGCTAATCGAGTTATCGATCCCTGTTGGAACCAACCAACTTGGCTGAGTGCGAGAGAGTAACGGGTAAAATCATTGTATAATAAAATTTTAATTCATATATTTGTTATATACCATTGGGCTTATTTTGTGTATTTATATGTATAATATTTTTATTACTAAATTTTTTTTATGTACAAGTGATGATTTTTGCTAGTCATAGGTATAGGATTTAAAATTTTTTTCTGATTCATTTCAAATACTTTGTTTTGACTGTTTTCGATGCAAATTTTGTATTAATTTTTTGACACTAAAATTTATTTATGAAGCAGAAAAATTATTTCGTGTAAAATTGATTATATAATTTATATTAAATCTTACCCAAGATTTTTATCTGTCGAATTAACTGAATTTTAGTTTGACACATTTCACAAATCTTTGCATTAACAATAAATAATTTTGAAAAATAAAAAATTGTGTAAAAAAAAAAAAATTTTCAAACACAAATGTTCTTGCAAAATAATTGCGTCAATTATTTAATATTTATCCCAAATACAAAACTAAAAATAACAATTGTATATAATTAATTTAATTTATATTTTTTTTATTTTAATACAAAAAAATATACACAATTATTGAAAGAAATTTTTGTGTATATTTTTCAAATGAAATCGCTGCCACGCCTCTATTCATTCCTAGACGCAGATGCTTCAATACCTCACACACATATATATAAATATTCATATACGAGAGTACGTAGATATATATACCTACATATAAATGGCAGAAACAAGATAGCGAAGCGTTTGCATGTGCGTTTGTCAGACAGGATTTGAGAGTGGTAAAACAAGACGAGAGAGGAGAAAATAAAGGTGAAAAAAATAATGGCAATAATAATAATAGTAATAATACGATGGAGAAAATAGTTGGAGTGAACATGAGAAAAGACAGGAATATATGTACGGGGTAGCGTAGTGAATATGTACTGTAGAAAAATTCCAATATGCCTCGAAACTGCCTCAAGCGTGCTTGGAATGCATTCGAAGCTTTGATTGTGCCGCGGAAGCATATTTTTCTCTTACTTCCGATATTGCACAGGGGCTTGGCTTTGTAACTGCAGCACTCACATAAACATCTAGACAAAATTTGTCTATATAATTCTCAACACATATGTATAATACATGCAACATATGTTTATATGTATGTATACACACATGATTATTTATTTATTTTCTTTTTATGTCTCTTAATGTTGTGTTTTCCTTCAATAGTTTATCATTAAGTTCATGTGACACTTTTGAAATATTAATATTACGTGAAGTGTCAAATATTTTCACACTTGGAAACATTTTTTTTATGAAATATTAAAATTTAAGTTGATGGTGGAAATAATTACTTTGAGATATAAGTTAGAGTTGGAATAAAAATTAATGTATTTGTATAAAAAGTTTTATTGAATATACTTTTAATATTCTTTAGTGTAATTATCATTATTTATTTTATTGTTTTTTTATTATAACTTACCGGACAACCTTTTGATAATTTTATTTCTTTTATGTGATTGCAGGTGATGTGTAAGGAACGCAATAACTGGTTGAAGAAGCCGAGCAAATATAACCACATGTATATTTAAAATTAATTCTCGTATTGGATAAATAAATAAAAAAATATATAATATCAAAAGTAATACAGTAAAAAAGATATACAATAAATAAAAAATAATTGCGGGATTGAAGCGCGAGTGATTGGAAATAAAAAAAAATAATTAAATATAAAATTAATAAAACAAGCTTAAAAGATAAAATTCTTTACAAATAGATGATTGTGTATGGTGAAATAATTATAATTAAATACGAACGAATATATTCATACGACGTACCCTCATTTGGGGTACGGTAAAAAATCGAATAATACCAGCATCAAGATAAAGTCACTGAGTTTGCAGTCGCGGGATGAGCAGAATCGGGTGTTGCCGTTAGTGGTGAACGCCACTGTCGGCGCGTACAGGTCTTCGGGCCAAGAAGGGGGCCCCAATTACGGCCCCCCAACGGGCCAAACCGATATAACAGCAAACGGTAGTGCAATAACCCACACGTACAATCCATTTGTTCAGCGTGAAAATAAACAAATTCAAACATACCAAAACGATCGAAACCAAACAGCAGGACAATTAAATAAACTTGACGTTACATTAAATTCAAGTGATTATTTTACCCACCGAACGTCCTCGAATTTCTTGGCAAATCCATTGGCACAAGATAATCCCATTGACGTGACAGTGAACCAAAGGAGAATAATTACCACTGATAATTCAAACAGTAGTGTTACAACAACTGGACAATTTGGAATTTATACCCAAGTTGTTAACATTCCATGTGAAAATATCACACGAAGAATATCACTATCAAATAATAATAATAATAGTAATAATAGTAATAAACAACGTAGGAAATTTATTGAAATTATTGAAGGTTCTAATCAAAGAATTAAAAATATTAACGATAAATTATTGGCTATGATTAAAGCTATGACGCCAACTTGGTCAATTCGCCTTTTAGGCGTTAGTTGTGGTTCGGTTATTTGTGCTTGGGGACTATTGCTTGTTTTATCTGTGCTTGGTGGAGCATCTCACAGTACAGGAGTTGGCAGTTATGGTTTTGACAATGTTGGCAATATGGAAGATTTAAATAATGCAAGGTGTCCATGGGCGTGCTCGTGCGAGGGACAAGAATTAGATTGCTCTGAACGTGGATTGACACAGGTGCCCGGGGATTTAGCTGTTCTTGCTGAAAAATTGTAAGTACATTAATATAATATATAAAAGCAAGCGATTTTGTTAGAAAATATTTCTCATAAAATTGACAAAAAAGCAACAAAGCTGAATGAAAAAAGAGAAAATTTTTTCTGCAAAATTTTGACTCGAACGAAATTCGACATGACTATTTCGAGAGCATAATATGATGTATTGTGTAGTGAAATGTTATAGACTGCCTTATCGTGTGTGTTATGGATTCGTTTATAGCAACGTAGATCTGGCTGTCAAAAAACAAAAGAAAAATTATCAGTAGAAAACTCGCCTTTACTTATTAGTTGTTATTCCCGGCAATTTTTCATTTGTTATGTATAACCTGGAGTTTTGATACTAGAATACAGCAATTTCATTGGAAATAAGAGATTAAGGACGTTCATTCACGAGACTTTTTAGCAGATAAAATTTTTTTTTTCAGTTTTTTTATTTATTATTGAATTTTGATCAATTGTCATCCGATGCTCAGACCAACTAACAGAACGCATTATTTTATTGGAGTGTTACAACAAAAAAAAACAGATCTTCAAAATTTATATTCTATAGTCGTATGAAAATACTTTCGCGTGATCACGTAAGTATTCAAAGATAACTTAATTATTGTTCTTTCGATTATATATAGTTTATTATTTATAACTTTTATCGTTTTTTTATAACTTAAATTTTATTATGTTGCCATAATTGGGGTTAGTTGAGCAAGGCGTCTTGAAAATGTCTGCTCAATTAGCCTTACTGAATTCTCATTGTAAAAAATTAAATTTTTCTTTATATTAAAATAATTTTATGTATTATTTATTCGTTATTCATTATTTATTATTTATTATTTTTTATTCATTGTTTATTTATGCATTTATTTGATTATTTTTTTTATTATTTTATTATATTATTTTATCATTATTTTATTTAGTTATGTATTTACTATAAAACAAATAATTATTTAATTATTTATTTATTGTATAAAAAATAATTATCCATCCTCAACTAGCCTCACCAGTGGGGCACATTGAGCAATCGGAGGGCTCGATCATTTCCGGGGAATAACTTGTAAATTTGCACTCGGAACGTTTTTGTCTCGCTGGACATTTTGAAGAAGACTGAATTATGAATCTAATCTCACATGAATCATTTGAATCCTATGCATCGTCTTAATGTTATGAAACGTTAAACCAAAAAGTGATCAACTAGCCCCGCCCTGCCCTACCTTAAAATTAATTGGTACATATAAAAAATAATTATAAATCATTGTAAAATTATTAATATATTTTACAAATTGTTTGAAGCCTCGAATAAATTTCATACAAAGTTAGTACTCATTTGACTCTAGCGTAGCGAATGAATGTCCTTAAGATTTTTCGATTTGATATATATGTTGCAAGATTTTTTTTAAACACCCGGTATAAACGACACGGGAGAACTGAATTTTAATATAATTAAATTCAAAATTGGGGTTTGTTATAAATGACAAAAGTATTTTTGGTGGTTGGATAAAATAATCAATGTAACAAATCGACAAGAGCATTTAATGAATATACCAGATAACTATTAATGAACGCGTCCATTGAATTAGCATACGATTAATATGCAATCCGCGAACAAAAACAACAACAGACAACGAACATATATACCTTGATTACACGTGTGCGTGTATATACATTTAATACAAGGAGAGGGATGAGAATAATTAAATCTTCCAAACGCATTAACACGCCAGGGAATTTTGTAAAATATTCATACACATAAATATATCATTCTATCTTTATTATAAATTATTTCGTGCAATGAAAAACCGTCCCGTTTATTCTTCAACATTATCAGCTATCCTGGGACGTGAATGCAAACAAAGAAATAAAGATAAATAAAAAAATGAGAGTTAAGTCTATATACATATTCACTGTCATTAATATCTAATGTCTTATTAAGAGATTATAAATATTAAAATTGATTAACCCTTCTTCATTTTCTAACTCCCATGCGTTTTGCAACAAACCGCGCAGCCATCAGGGAATTTAAATTCTTTATCGATATTTCTGACTTTTCGTCTTGATAATTTTTCATTCTACCAGTGGGATATAATCCATGTTTAATACATGGAATATATATCCCACTGTATATAAAGAGGAAGGTCTATATCCTTTATTTAATTAAAGTGGTGTGCTTTTGCACTGTGTTGTCCCATCTGTCTCTTTGCCTCGTTAATTGGCACGTGATAACGAAAGATATTCTTCGTGATGTTTTGTATATCACATACTATAATTCTTTTGGATTATATGTATATTATGTATTATATTATGTTTATATGTATATATATTTACCCCTGAGGTTGCATTTACGACCTCCAAACGACATCCCCATTTGTCTGTCTCGGCTTCACGAAAACTTTTGGGCAGTTATGAGTTATGGCAACATTAGGCTTGCCCTCGCACGCTCGTAACGAAAATTTTGCCTTTGATCCAAACAACAGCATGTTAGAGAGAGAAGGAAAGTTGGTGAATGAGTGAGTAAGCGGGAGAGAAAATGCTAATTGACAAGAGATAAACATGAGTAGATAAAGGAGGGTTGAGAAGAAAAAAAATAATGGAGGGCACGAGGCCAAAAAAATAAATACAAATCATCTATAAAAGCTCTTGCGAGTTATTTGTGCTGTTCTTTTTCTTTTTTTTTTTTTTTTTTTTGACGATTTAGATGCGTTTGGTTTTTCTTCTAATTTAATTTGTTTTTTTTTTCTCAGTTGATTCTTTTCAACTTTCCACCACCCACATTTCTGTCTTAAAGATCATTTCGATTGATTGAGTGCATGCCTTTATGTATGGCCTACCTGTTAGTTCAGACATTTTGATATGTATATAGATAAGCAGTGGAAGCAGAGAGAGAGAGAGGAAGAGAGGAAAGAGACAAGGGAATGTACGAACAGATGTCTCGTATTTCTATATCTGATATTATGTCTACTCGTTTTTCTTATTCTTACTCATATTTTTTTTTATTTCATTTTATTTCTCAGCCATCTTGACATATCGAAAATGTCACATGAACGTATTTACACATACAAATTCAATATACGTGTCTACATCCAATTAATTTGAAGCATTGAATATTTATTATTCATCGAATGTGCTCATTATAATGAGGAAAAAAAATATCTAAAGTGGATAATGGTTAAATTATGTTGCTTTTATATACAGGATTGTGTAAAGTATCTATTTTTTCAAAATTCTACTTGAGAACATTTTTTATTATCTATTAATAATATTATGAATTAATGCATTTATATACATAATATAATTTATCATAAAATATTGTGTGAAGTCTAACAGTAATAATACTGCAGATGAGTTTGCAATGTATACATATGCATAAATTCTTATTATGTATATTAATACACACAAACCATCAACCACTTGAAAATTTTTTCGATTAACCTGAGTAAACAGAAGTTTATAAAATGTAAACGCACACCCAGCACTTTTTTTTTTTTTTTTTTATAAAGTTTGTATGTTTGACTAAAGCACATATATTACCATATTTTTCCAAGTTACATTTCAATATGAATTGTAACATGATGCTGATTTATTTTACATGCGTATGCACATATATACTAGGGTGTTTCATCTTTAGGCGATATTTATTTAGTTTGTTGTACCGGAAAATCTGATAATTCATGGAAAAAAAAATATTCCCGTTTGTAAAAATATTCTGAGTTAATTAGAGGCTTAGCGAATTCAAAAATTCGATTTCCCATATAAATAACACGAGAAAATTTTTTCATTGACTTCAACTCGATTTTTCGGTAATCAAAAATTTTTTTTTGGAAAAAATGAATTAACAGCTTTTGTAGGGCATTAAGTTTGCTACAAAAAAGTTTTTCACCGCAAACGCTCTCCGACCAACAGTTTTCGAGTTAGTAGAGCTGGAAAGGTGAAAGTTGATTATAATTGACAACAACTTTTCTTTAAACTGGAATTTATTGATTTGACATTAATTATTATTTTACAATAAACGCTATAAAGCTGAGTCAACAATGTAATAGCATCAAAAAAAATTTTCGACTACCGAAAAATCGAGTTGAAGTCGAAAAAAAAATTTCCTTGTGTTATTTATATGGAAAATCGAATTTTTGAATGAGATAATCCTCTAATTAACTCTGAATTTTAAATTACATTTTCAAGTACGACAGACAAAAAAAAAATATCGACTAAAAATGAGACACCCTAATAAACATACAAAACAATGTGTCTGCCTTGTCTTCTTTGATTTACAAATGCCATAAAAAAAAAAATAAAGACCGAAAGAAAATAATTTCCATTGAATCGACAATAAAATTTCCCCTCGTCCACATAAATTCTATACATTTATATAATAAACGAAAAATCAATTAAAAAGCTTGTTCCAACATGCTCGTAAATAAATTGCAATGTTTTTCTTTTCTGTTACTTTAAACAAATTAAACAAAAAAAATAGAAAGAAGAAATATACACAAAATTTAATGAAATACGTCCCTAAAATCCCCGCAAAAATTTCGTAACAAAGGCCAACGATGCATGCGATATAATGTTAGGGGAAAGGAGAGTATATATGTGCATATTATATGGTATATGGTATAGAAAAAAAGCTTTGGTAAAGGTGCGCACGCACGAACAAATTCGTGGCGTGCTCTCGATTTCAAAAGTTATGTTGTCCCAGGGGGAAGCGCGTCGAATCGCATTAAATATTTATGTTCTTGGTCGAGACATATACACATATTTACATACATACATACATACAAGCATTAATATACATGCGTGTGAGTGCACCGTTACGTACATACCTGGGTTTGGTTGGTCGATCTCTACCCTCTATGAGCCACAGGGTGCACGAAACAATTTTCTCCGTTTAGTTGCATAAACTTTCGTTGTACAATATGCAACATTCACACGTGTATATATGTACATTTTTTATGGATACGTATTACCGATGAAGCTTTCATTTCTTTTTTTTTTTTTCACCAACCTGATGAAGAATAATAAATGAATTAAGAAAAAAGTTCTGCAGTAGTATGGAGAAAAGAATTAATAATCAGATTGCGAATTTAATTGGAAATCTGAAATTCATAATTGATAAAAATTATTTAATTGTATATATGTGAATTGGGATAAATATATATAATGCATGAATGTACATACATATGTGTGTATATTTAAGTTATGGTTGTATAAAGGTTGTGAAAAATTTTGTGTAAAAGTCTAGAACTTTTTTTCGAGATAATTTTTTGTTTGAAAATTATGTTCAATATATCAACACAGTATTTTGTGAATCAATTTAACACACAAATATTATGTTAAACAAATGATAGATATTTAAAAAATGTGTCAATTCAAAATTTTTGTAATTTAATAAGGATGTTCGTGCGTTACGCTAGAGTCAAATGAGTACTAACCTTTTATAAAATTTATTCTAAGCTTGAAAAAAGTTGTAAAATATATTAATAATTTCACAATGATTTATAATTTTTTTTATATGTACCAATTATTTTTAAGGTATTTATTTAAAAAATAAGTTGATCCACATTAAAAATTGATTTGACTCCATTTATCAAAATTTACCAAAACAGTTTTAATTATCTTTATTAAAATAATTAATATTTAATTTAAACATTCGTCAACACCTGTTTTTTTGAGGAGTTATATAAATTACATACTTCAAAGAATATTTTTAAACATTATTTATTATTGTATCTACTCTTACAATATACTTTTTGTGATTTTAAATACATAAAATGCTAATTCCCCATAAGGCTCTATGCTAAAAATTTGATTTTTGATCTTCAATAACTTTCTAAAATTATCGATAAGGCGTCTTGAATTTTCAAGGGTAGATAGCTACATGATTCAACTTATCAAAACTAAACAGGGAAAAATTTTGTGTTAGATTTAATATAAAATATTATTAATTTCAAGCAGAATTTTTTTTCTGCTCCAACAGTTGGATCTAATTCTGAGTGAAATTTTACATAAAATTTTTATTGTACACACTTATACATATGTATATACATACACATATGTAGACATATATAAATTCCATTTATATGTATTGAAAAATCGATTGTTTAGTCCAGGCATGCCAAAGTCCATTCCGTTAAACAGCTTTGTAATTCTCCACACGAGTAATCCTGAAGATACGGTTCAATGCATATATTCACGTGGGGTGTATACATGTATATACGGGGTTTCTCTTGTCGGGTGTGTTTGGATCCTGAGGCCCAGTTAATCACATCAAAGATTCACTATCGACATGTTGGAACTAATGGGTCCCAATGGGGGTCACAAGTTAAACAAAGAATTATTTAAGGGGGTTGTTGAGTGTTTTCTTTTTTTTATTTTCTTTCTCTGTGGATTTTTATTTTTCTTCAAGATATATCTATATTTTTTCTAATTCATTCCTACGATTATCACGATATTACAAAACCCTGGGCGTGGTTTTTTGCTGCAACGTATACATAGTGACCGCGTGCCGATAATTTTTTCATTTTTATTTCTTTCCTTTTTTCTTTTTGAAATCGTCAATGCGAGATCGTTAAAAAAATTGAATTGCTTTTGGTATTTATTTATATATAGATATGTATTATATATTTATTATATACGTTACTTTGAGGTTTTTCTTTGACTGGAATTTTTTAGTTTTATTTATTTATTTTTTTTATTGTTTCTTTTTGGAAAACGTTTGTCTGCCAACGTTCCTGAACGTGATCGCGCATCGCATTGCTCTGTTCAGGACTTTGGACAATTACATCGACCGACAAAACCCCTGGGGGCGTAGGTGTACGTTTATGTGTGTGTGCTTGTGGCATGCTTATGCGCATTCACGATCACCGGAGGCAACAGACAGGCATGCGAAAGAGGGCAGAGGGCGATAGATTAGTTGAGGAAAAAAAATTTACAATTTTTTTTTCCCCAAAATTTGCTTATTCGTTTCCCTAAAACTTATGCGTTGCTTCCAGTATAAAATTTATTTCTTAAGCGTATATAGAACTATGAAGAGTAATTTATTCTTGAATATTAAGACATGTAGAAATGCAAAAAAAAATTATAGAAATTTTGAACAATTTTAGATAATTTTAAATTTATGTTTTTGATAATATACAATTTGTCACGTTTATAACTAATTTAAATTTCTTCATAGAATAGTCGGGCTCTTGAATTTAACAAAATAATTGAATGATTTGAATATAATAATTAATAATATCGGACTGTGGAAAATTTAATTTTATTCACAAATATAATTACTGAAAAATTGTAAATAGTAAATAACTATATTCATCAATGAACAGCCAAGCATTAACAACATTCAATTTTGCCAAATCTTATTTCGTATAATTTAAATAAACTTAAAAAAAAAAAGTTTTCAATATAAATTGATATAAAAAAAATGTTTCTTAATTTTTTTTCTTTGTAAAAAAAATTTTATAGGATAAAAAAGTTCGTTCATACTATGATATAATAAACAATAGCAACAAGAATAATTCAAAAAAATTCTCCAACAATTTTAATACATATAATAATCAAAGAAAAACGATATAGAAATTTAAAAAATGGATAATAATTTCCAAACTATGAATATAATAATTCATCACCGTGGGTAAATATGATTAAACATTAGAGTTATATGATTATAGTTGGCAATAGTTGGCCCATTTCCAATTTGTCCACTTCTATATAATATAATAACCAACGAAGTTTAGTTCGATTGAGACTTTTGCCGCATGGTGTGAGCAGATTGGCGATAAATCAGCATTAATACTTGAAGCTAAAGCAAAAGAACACTAGAGTAAGAGAGATAACAACAGATATATATATTCCATTCACATATGTACATCCATGTATATACATATGTTTATTTAATCACCAGCCCTACCGCAATGTGGGGTTTATACGAACATTGGCCCCTGTTGTCAACGAACAAATCTCCCAGTTTGTTCATTCGCACGCGCGCATTTTCTCTCTTATCCTTTTCGTCCTTTCTCAGTCAGGATCCATTGTCAATGGATTAAGTAAAATAATTGCAGTCAGTACAACTGTGAAATTAATATATTTAAATTTTCATTCCATTCACTTATTTTAATCGTCATTTAAATATACACATGAATATAATTATAAATATCCCAAATTTACATATAATTTTTTCTTCAATTTATATTCATAACAAGATCTAATGTATTATTTTTTATTATCTTTTTTTAATATTTTGAATTTAATATTGATATTTATTAAAGAGAATAATTTTTTAATGAAAACATTTTTCGATGATTATTTATTTTTTATTTTTTTTATAAATATATCTTTATTTGTTTTGGATGATTGGGATTATACTTATTGTTGATAGCGTTATAATTGTTAGGTTTATTTGTGAAAATTAAATTGCGTATAGTAAGTTTAATGTAAGAGAAACCAAAAAAGTTGACGGTGTAAAATTGAATTCGATATCAAGTTCCGTTATTGTTTTATACAATCAACATAGTTCTTCGGGGATATTTATTTCAACTAGGTATATGTCTATATCTATAGGTATTCATATGCATACATACATGTACAATATATAAAGATAAATGGAAAACCGTATAATACTAATAGCTACCTGATAAATAATCAGAATTTTTCTACGCTTATCATGCATTGACTTACTAATGAACATTTACCATGAGGTACACAGCTATCTAACGGTTGCATGTCTGTATTGTAACGAGTGAAACATACACTGCAATACTACTAATAAACCATTCAAATTCATTGCATTTAATATCGTATAATGTAAATCGCAAAAATTTAATTTAAAAATTCATTATAGAATTCAAACGAGATTTTTTATATTTTATTTATATAAAATATAAATTGAAATATTAGGACTGAATTTGTACAATTACGTTTACTATCTCATAGAAACATGTATATACGAGTATATATATATATATATATATATATATATATATATATATGTATATTAGGGTGTGCTAATTTTAATATTTAGAGGCTCCTCATTGTAATTTTTGTTTTTTCATTTAAATAAAAAATGGGAAAAAAATTTTTTTTCTTTGAATTTTTGGAGCTCGGCATTTGTCTATTATGGAGATAAGCTCATAGCATATTTTTATAGGGAATCGAACGCTCTACAAAAAAGATTTCTTGCACTTTTTTCATAGAGACAGCCATTCTAAAGATATTCAAACCCAAAGTTCTAAATGTATGAAATTTTGACTTTATTGTTATTAAATCGATACTAATCACTTTATTAATTTAAAAAAATTGTATTTGGTGTGCTAATACTTTCGTAAAGCTAAAAAAAAAATACTCACGTATCAGAAATTTTTATTTTCATTATTTTATTTACTATAAAAAAAAATTATTTACATTTATGAAAAATGAAAAAAAGAAAAAATAAAAAATAATGAATAAATATAAAATGACAAAGTGTAGAGGAAAAATGTCGTTATAAAACCTGTGTGGACACGTTGCATATCCTGGGAATTATGTTCTTCAATGTATCGTGTTGCTCGTTGTTGTTACTTATAACATGAGGTAGGCGCGATGCTATAACGCGATGAAGAAAACCAAAAGAGAAAGAAAAATATTTCCAGCGCCAGTTGCGTTGCAAGAAAACGACGCTTCTTCAGTCCCAAAATTTATTGTCACGCCGGTTACAAGCTCGCGCAAGAAGCTTACATAAAGGCTTTATTCCTTTTTCTATTCGTATTTTTTTCCTTCTTTATTTTCCGTTGATATTTCTTTCCCGCGTGCGGTCATAAATGTATATGTTCCAGTGCAACTTATATACAATTTCACAGCCTTACACACACATATATATACTCCTTGTTATATACATATACATACATACATACATGCATATATAAACAGCATCCTTCATGCCCTCATTGGCCACAAAAAAAAATTATAACTCTGGAATTTCATTTCCATGTATTTTCCTCGCACTTTCGCGGATGTTTTCTTCTCTCGCTAGATCATGTGTATATACTCCGTGTATATCTACATACATATATACATATATCTATTGGTGTGACGTATATACAGACGTTGTCAACGTTGGTGTCGTTGCAAACCTTTGACCTGGGAATCTCTCACCACCGCGAGACATTAACATTTATATTACTCGTTCTCACCCTTGCTTTCCTCAATTTTTTTTTTTTTTCTAGTGGTATACATATATTTCCAGTCTTTTGCCCTTCTCTTTCACCCTCTGTGTTTCTCTTTCCATCCGTTCCGGGGGCGCCGCTCTAAATTTTTGGACAATGCTTATATGTATGTCCCGCTGCGAGCGCGAACACGTTCACCACCTTCTTTTCTTTCTCTTGGAATTTTTTTTTTCTTCTTTTTCCCTTCTCAACCAGTCCCTTTTTCTTTTTCGGCGGGCGCACCTCTCTCGAGGGTTCATTTTTTCTTTATATATATAATATTGCACACGGGGAGACTCCATGGAGATTCGATCGAGCGTGAGGATAAAGAAGAGAAGAAAAAAAAATTATATAATATATATAATGCGACTCTGAGGGTGGCGCAACGACGTACATAAAATATGTGTATGTATATATTATAGTGGTTTGGGTTAAATGCTGCGTGTGTGCGAGAAGTCGATCGATATTACAAGCAAGTGAAGGAAGAAAACTGTCGGAAATATATATTATAGTAGAGAGCTGAATACTTGGCGCTAAATATGTATATAGAGCTTGAAACGAAAAGGCGAATGTACGACGAAGGTACTCGAGAGTTTAGCTGGCATGGCGATACTCTAGGGGGCTTGCATTGCACCTCGATTACGCAAATTTTATCGTACTCAAGCCTATACATGTATACATACATATTTACGTATTGTGTATATCTTATAATACTTGCACATGGTACTTTCAAACCATCTCTATCACATCATGCTCGCGCAGACACCGCAATTTACTTTATTATACATACCTATACATATTTATATTTATATATAGTTACATATATATAAGATAAATCTTTGGTGAAAGTTAATTGAACAACGCGCAAGTATTTGTATATGTGATATAAATTTACTTGATGACATAAGGTAAATAGCAATAAATCTTTTTAAAGTAGACAAGTATCAATTATTTTCTTCATCGTGTTTCGATAAGTATATATGTATCGTGAATTATTAAATATTTAAATTATTAAATATAAATAATTTTCCTATTTATGAATAATATATTTTATTTATAAAATATTTTTATTTATTTTCTAAAGTGATTATTAAAAATGTGGGGTGCAGAATGAGTGTTGGGTGTGGGTTTTGGAGGATGAAGAGAAGGTGACTAAGGCACAAATATGAAGGGAAAAAGAGATGGAAGATTGAAGGGACTCCAAGAGAAAAGGATATGAAGACAAACCCGTACAAGACTGAACACGTCTGTCAAAACAAGTTGAATCTCGCTTGTCTGGCTCATGAACAAGCCTTCACTCATATTTATACATATATATATGTATATTATGTATATAAATATACATATATGTATAATTGTATATACTTAGTGCTCTTCAAGTTTATTTATCCCTTTCTCTATCTCACGTTCTTTCACCTTTTTATTCTCGTCATTTGTCTGGGCATTCTTTTTTTCTGCGACATTCGAGACTCTCATGGTTGGGCAGCTCTTCATTTATGTTATTTCTACTTGAATTCCGACAGAGTGTGACAAATAATTCAACGCTAAATACACACGTTATTATATCCTCCTTTACCGTTTATTATAAAATACTTTATGTGTGTAAAGCGATTAAACAAAACGAGAAAGTGGAGTAAATTAAATGAATTCCCTATTTTTTTTTTTTTTTTTCATTTTTTTATTTATCAACTTTATAGTGAAGTGAAAAATAAAATGATATGATCAGACTTTTTTTTTTTTTAAATATCCAATTATTTATTTAATTATTTATATTATTTTTTTTTCGTAAGAGAAACGAAGGTAAAGAGTAATTTATTGACTTTCTACACAGATTGGTTGATTGGTACAATCGTCCAATCAAAAGTTATGTATATGTAGGTATATAAATTTAATATAACGTTAAAATAAAAATGTTTTTAACCCTAATTATACATATTAAACATTTATTATATTAATTATTCATAATAAGATGGTTTAACCTTCAATTACCAGTAAATTATTGCTGCTCCCTTTAACAACATCTCAGTCTTTTGGTTTATAATGATCGTTTATTGATGCACATCCTCGTTTGGTGATAGACCGCACACTGCACACGCTATCTAAATTTACCACACACTCATATACATGTTTATATACTTATATATATATTATATACGTGGGTGTTTAAGAGATTTCAACATGGGGCCATTAAATAATTAATAAAATTAAAATAACAAATAAAATAAGACAGTGGGCTGAATATAATAGAAGAAAATAAATGAAAATAAAATGATGAATAAATTACTGTAAAAATTAATACGTCTGAATAATTTATTCTTTCTTTAAAACATTCTGATAATTCACTCTTTAAATAGACATAAATAATTATTACTCTCAACACTTGTTTGTTGTTTGTCAAAAAAATATTAAATATAAGATAGAATATATATTTATGAAAAATATTTTATATAATTTCTATACAAAATTATTTATCCTCCCATTATCATTTTCTTCTTTCCATGAGATGCAACTCAATCTTTTATCGAGCTCTCCATCTTTATTTTTTTTGCTGTTCATGTGTGTGTGTGTTTGAAAAATTTCCTCTTCCTTCAAATATATTCGTCCTTGTGCAATGTGTGTGCACCAACGAAATGGCGGAGTTGTGTGTGCAATAAAGGACAACAGCAGGGAGATGATTATGGTATGAAGTAAAGTGATAGAAAGAGAAGAGGAAGAAGAAGAAGGAGTTGTGGAGGTTTGTCGAGTGAACAAAACCTGTTTCAACAGTGGGATCTTGCCGCGGCGCGTATACTGTTATTGTTTCTCTCACGAACGCGTACTTGAAAGAAGAAAGAAAACGATGAAAGGAGCACAAGGGGGGAAATATGAGAATGTTTAAGGGGCAAGGATAGAGTGTGCAGGGTGATAGGGCAAAATGATGTGGCCAAAGAGCTCAGAGAAAACGATGGAACACATCAGGAAAGTGAAGTGAATGTAAGAATGAATGAAATAAAATAAGAAAAAAAAATGATAAAAGATTTTTTTATTTTTTCTTTTTTTTTTTTCAAGACTCTTTATCTATGAGGAAGACATTTTCAGCGTACATTAAAGTCTTGTGGTATAAATAATATATCTGTTGTGAGTATCTTCTTACCATTCAGGTCTATTATTATAAACCCAGACAATATATGTCAAAGAAAAATTATTACAATACGTTATTTTTATTAAAGTTAAGTACTGTATTTTAATATGAAGAAGAAATTGAATTAATGAAATTGGTTTTATTTGAAATATTTTTTATTTAAGATCAGTTTAAATAGTGGTGGTTCTCGCATCGTATGGCACGTGTGTACACCACCAACACCAATGCAATTTCTATTCCCGTCAGATGCTGGCGGCGCCACGGCGAGAACGAAACGCGTGAGAGCTCCAAGACGTAAATCTTGTTTTCCGCACCCATCTTGAAAACATTATTTCGCCTATAGCTCTTCCTTTTCACCATCGCTGTTGAATTTAACGAATTATTAACTTGAGAACGTTCACTGACGTGCTCAATGTTCATGCAATATTTAATCAACTAAAAAATATCTATAGTTATCTAATTCTTTATTAGAGAATAAATTAAAAAATAATATCATTTGAGATATTTAAAGTCTTTGATAGTTTGACAGAATTCATGGCTTGAGATAATAATTCTTCAAAGTATTTTTGATAAAACTTGCGCACATTATTCAATATCTTTTTCTTCATGTGAGCAAACATCTTGGGAAACAAAATATAATCAAACTTGGCTTTACAACCAGACGCGTTTTGATGTATAAATAAAACTACGAAATTTTGGAATAAAATAAAATAAAATGGAATCATAAAAAATAAAAAGAAATAAACAAGTGCATCTGCAGATGTGACACGTAGCTGACCCAGTTTACACTTCTGGCCTCGTCAAGTTTTCCCAACAATTTCTTTCGCCAATACTACGCGAGCCAACAACAACTACCCCCCATCATCGTCTATACATACAAAAAACTGTATTATATAGTTAAAATATCTATATGTATAAATACAATTAAATCTACGTATCTATAGTCTATACCTTTGATACAAATGACCTAACAATATATCGGGCGAGTAATTCGCAAAAGCTCCCTTCCAAATATTTGATGCGCCAATGTGCAAACATTTCGTGCGCTTCAAAACACGACATTATACACAATATTGTACACATATAACCCTTTTCACCCCTATATTCCTAACTACCCGACGGTACAAAATGTCGAGTACGTGTTGGGCATTGTTGAAAAATCCCAGTATGTGTAAACAAGCAAACTGCATGGAATATTTGACAAGCGGAAACAGCAAATGTGACGATTAACAGTAATACGTGAAAAACATTTTTGACAATTTACAAAAAATAAAATGAAATAAATTAAATTAAATTAACCAACACACGTATACATAAATACACATAAACTATACACATACCCCATATATATAATAAGATAATAATATAAAAATAACAATAAATATTCACAATTAATTATCATTTCAATTCGCTGATGAATTTATTGTATAAAATAAAATGAAACAATAAAAACATCAAAGACGTATATTAAACCAGTTATATCCTCAGTGAAGAATATTTATTTATAAATACATACATTTATACATATTATACACACACATTTATATATGTACAAATATATATGTGAGTAAATCGAGTAAAACGATTTAGTAAAGTGCTTAATGATTATACATTCTCTCGTTACTTTCGCAACAAGCATCAAAGAGATTTGACTCTTATACTTATTGTATATAACCATCTTGTATATACATATGTATATATATATACATATATACATGGTATGTCGATAGTATATGTCGATTTGAAGCGCAATCGATCGACCAAAGAGAAACGCCCTTTCGATCCCCCGTGGATATATCGACGCCGCCTCTTGCACTTATCCAATCGACTTCGCGCACCTCCTCAACTCGACCTTTTGCATCACCACCATCAAAGATTTTACATACATATATAGTATATCTATATAATTGTATATGTACATATGTTTCAAGTTAAGTATATGGAGAACCACGCACGATGGTGCTCTAAAACTTTCCCACACATGATACCAACAGACGTACGTTTTACTAAAGCTCGTTCTCGTGATTATACTCTCTCCTCTTTCTCATCCATGTCTTTCTCTTTCAATGAACTTTGTCGCTTTATCTGAGCGTACACCTTAATATATAACGTCAACTCAAAACGTCAACTTTACCTTGCGTTGAACGATTTAATTTGTTATAAAGCGAACTCCATTTTGTGTTTTAATAAAATTTACACTTGCAATTAGATGACGAATAATAATTATTAGAGTTAATGTAATGTTAATAAATGATATACATATGTATGAGTGATATAATGTAGGTGAAGGTATAATTTTAATAATTATATTTTTATTTTATTTTAAATTATTCAACTGTTGTTTTGAATTTATTATTTTATCAATTGGTTATTATTATGTATCGGTGTTTTATTTAAATTTGCCTTTAAGCTAAATAAATTTTTTATATTTAATGTTCAGGTATATGTGAATATTTTTTCTTTTTTTAATAAATTATTTATATATATTTATGAGAATTGTATATTATTAAAAGATTGTTTCTTAAGATTTAGCTGGAATTTAATTTCTACAATATTTTATACAAACGTTTATACATTATACATACCACTTTCAGTGATTCAATTAATTTACTCTTACTCTTTTACCACTGTCACAATTATTTATTCAACATAAACCGTGATCATCTCGCATCCCCGTTATAAATAAATAAAAAAAAATCCACATACCATAAAATATAAAAACAGCAAAAAAAAA
>JAQQBS010000002.1:10964712-10978177 GCA_030347275.1 Microctonus aethiopoides | reverse complement strand
AAAAAAAAAAAAAAAAACCCACTATGAACACAAAACCAACGTGTCGTAATTTCATCGAGGCTTTTCATGTATTACACTACGTAATTACTAACACACCGCAAACACAACGACCTTATATATACATCACCATATATCTCATATACATACATACACACTCGCAAATTCTCTCTCATTTTTCCTCCACTTTTACACTCGTCATCTCGCATTTTACTAAATCCTCTAGGGAGTTGTAGATATGTCGAAAGTGAGGGTGGATTATTTGTACATGTATATACTCTTCCTCCTCTATATACCTATACCTACATACATACATATATACATTTATATGTAAGGTAAAAGGGGAAAACGATATACGTCATGAAAAGTAAGAGGAACACAGAGGAGAAGGCAAAACAATTACCCTACCCTCATTGCCAGACACATTTTCGCCCTTATATATATAAATATATATCTACACCAACACACATACATATATAGAAAGGCCACAGGACTATATATCCCTTGAGATATGCCTTTACTTTTTCCCTCTCTCGCTCTCTCTTATTCTTGTCGTTACAAAATAAAGAGATTGGTATATTTAATGTATAAACGTGCGATATTTTATACGTATATACATTTAGAAAATTTTTCATCCCTTATTTTCCCTCAAGAGACGTATATATATAGACAGTGGGGTTGAAGTCTTTATGTGATATTTGTATATATAGAATCAAATACTGCATATATAAAAGCCGACGGACAGGTGAAATCGGCCGTTACTATCTTGCATGCACGCGCGTGTTCCCTACGGGTTCAAACGCGTTTGTACACGTACGACAATTGATATATGTATTGCTACAAACGTGTATGTGTATATGAATGTGAATGTGAGAGAGATAAATGGGCGGGAGGGGGATAATTGTGTGTATATATATAGATGTGTCGTTTTATTGCTAAAGGCGACGAAAGAGTTTTTTTTATTAATTATTTATTTATATATATACATATATATGTACAGAGATAGATAAAGATAAATTGGGTATATTGGGGGAGGAGTGAATTTTTGTATAGAATAGAGAATTAAATTATTTATTATTTACAATATATTTATATTTATATAAACATTTTTTTTTTATCTTTGATATATAATTAAAATTATTATTAAATTGGAATATTTATGAGATACTTAATCATTTTAATTATTAAATTTTATTATACTTTTTTTTTTTTTTTTTAATTATAGAGAGGGGTGTAATGAAATATTTTATTTATGTTTTGTAATATATAATTTGATGGCGGTAAATGGTGTTATATTACATATAGATAATAATAATGTGTCTATTGGGATGCAGAGTCAGGTTTAAAGTTTTCGCGGCGCTAAACAGTTTCATAAATGAAAATTAACGATGGGTTTATATGTGTATATATGTGTGTATACATAGTTTATGTTTATATATATAGTATTCTGTTCCCTGGACGACTGTGACAACATAACGACACAAGCCCCTTCCACGTGGTTACACCAACCAACATCAGTAGCGTGTGCGCCACATCCGTCAGGTCCCCATGAATAATTCAATCTTGTGTCATCCATGTTACTCTTTTTCCTTTATTTTTCCGTTATTATTTCTCTACTTTTTGTTTTTTAGATACGTGGGGCGATATAAGAAAAATACGGGAGAATGTATATACAAGAAAGAAAAAAACATAGAAAAAAATAAAAGTAAAGAAAATATATATAAAAAAATTAAAACTAAAATTCCGCAATATTGACAGAATAATTTTTTTTTTAATTTAATTAACCCAGAGATTTATTTAAAGAGATAAAATTTACTAAAAATATAAAAGAGAGAGTTACTTTATAAATTTTTCTTTAGATAAAAATAGGACTGTAAATAATTAGATGCCTACTTTTGAAATAATGAGCTTGGCCTTTTTCTTTATTTTTTTTCATGTTAATTTAATGTTACACACGCATTTATAATATGTAAATATTATAATATGAATAAATGCAATGCACACAGCTCTCTATCATCATTATATTCAAAGTATAAATTTTTGTGTGGTTATATCACTGAGTTTGTATCAAATTAAGACCGTGTGCAATTTGTCGTAAATGCATAACTTGAGTGAAAGAGACACGGATCTGTTTGAATAAACAGATAAAGTTATACACATCATACAGAAACACATAAAACCGCCTCAAGTGAAGTGAAACGAGTAAATGTAATCGAAACATTTCAATATAATACGCAGCTATATGTACATATATAAATAAATATAAAAGCCCGAGGCATTATTCGCGTGTTTCATTCGTCCAATAATCATTAATCTAAAAAACAAAATTAGCAACAGACAATTTCAATTATATTCCACCTTGACATGCAACAATATAAATACATATATACATATATATTTATACAACATAAAACAATTGAATTATTAAACACGAAATAAATGAGACAAGTAAATAAAAATTAAAAAAAAAAATTGTAACGTTAAAATAAATGACAATAATGAATTTTTAAATAAATTAAGGGAATATGATGAATTATTTTAACGCCTCATTTTGCACGTCTCTGTGTATCAATGACACGTGTCACACCTTTCACACATGTTTCATCCTATATTTCTATATATACCATTATATACAATATACATTATATACATAACATGTACGAGCGCGCATTGTTGCTTGTAATACACGTCAAATATTTTTTTTTGTGCGGTGCTTTGCCTGTCCAAAGTTTCTAAGTTAATCGAGCGAGGTTTGACATGAAAAAAAAAAAATTAACCAACGACCAACAATCGTTCAATCATCAAAGTAATATATCTCTATTTATTTATTATTTATCATAATTTTTTTCTTTCAGATAAATAACAATGTAGTTTATATTTAGTTAATACATATATACTTATTATATTATATATGTATAGTCAGCGACATTGTGTAATAAACATACGTGTGTATATAAATGTTATTAATAAAGCTACCGCGTCTATTTATTTCATCTTGACTTGATCGAACGAGTTGTTGCCTGTCGAAAATTTATTCCAAATGTTCTCTTCTTTAATATAAAAGATCGCGCCCGTGTGCTCTCGACTCCTCCCCTGAATTTTATACACAAGCTTGAGAGGCTTGTAAGTATTTTTGTTTTTTTTTTTATTTTAAAGACTGGTATAGACTTGTATAAATATATGAGAGCGCGCGCCTATAGCGTACATCCTCATTTAAATGAAATAAATCTTGTTACGAGTAATATTCGTTTCGACTCGGCCGCGGTACCTCGAAGTGATAAAGGGGTTTATGTATATATATTGTGTACATACATATATATACATATGAAAGAGGGCCGAGATGTTAGGCAAGAAGTTGAGAGGAGGAAAAATAAAACAAAATGAAGAATTAAAAAAATTACGAAAACAAAAATAAAGTAACAGCAAAGAATGATGAACATTGTGAGGCGCCGCTCGCGCGAGGTTTTTTAAATACTATTATAATATGTATATGTATATAGTTTACTGGCATTGTATGTATATATTATATAGATACATATGTATGTATCACACGCGAGACGAATGGATTTTGTTCCATCATCCAAGACTTCGTGACGATGAAATACTCTCGTAAGATGCCACACGGTATTCCATTTTTTTTCGTTCTCTCATATTTCTTTATTTTTTTTCTTCTGATTTTCTCTTATGACTCATGCTTTTACTCATCTTTACGCTTTAGCATAATCACCGATTTTCGATTTTGACATGAGTTTAATAATAACTCACAATGCGAGCGTGAACAAACTCGTTCATCATAAAAAAAATGAATTATTAAAAAAATAAATATAAAAAATAAAAAAGAGTTTGCATTAGAAAATAAAATACACATCTCATCATTATAGATTCTCTCTATGAATACATAATAATTCAAAAACGGATGTAGTATCTAGATGATCTTCATAAAATTATATATAAACTTCATGATACATGAAATATAATTAATGGTAGTTAAACGATCGCAAATCAAGTGTATACATAAACCCCCCGGCTAATTTAATACACTCATTGCACTCTCCTCCCTCCCTCCTCCCTCTCTTAATATACATATATATATACATATCGTCCCATTTCTGGGTAAGTATATCTCGTAACTACAAAATCGTAATTTTTCAAGAATCAGTAAAAATTGTTTTACATAAATATTAATAAAAAATATCAAATTCAGACGCTATTTTCGTGTAAATTTATAAAGATAAACGTAAATTTCATGATTGACATTGGCAATCAAGAGCTAATGATAATTTTATGTAGACACGAGTTTTTGCTATAAAAATCGTGGTAACTTTTATGTAGATACGAGGTTATAATTTAAAAAAAATTTTTTTACTGTAAGATCATTGAAAAAAATTTTTTGACACATAAGTTTCACTTTAGTTATATTCAATCATTAGTTAATCACTTACATTTGATATGCTCTTAAAGAGTAATTAGACGTACAATGAGTTCTTAAAATTATTTCAAGTTATTTTTATAAGTAAATTTATAATAGATTACACCAAATTTTTTCAAAAAAATTAACTATCAGTTCAATTAAAGTATTATTATTATTATTAGAAAGTTATACCAGTAATTTAAATTATTCTTCGGGATTACATTCGACTCTTAATTTATCATAAAAATTTCGATAATCTTGAGGCAGTAGCTTCTTCAAAGTTTGTAGATCATTAAATTTTCTTTTAGTAATTGATCTCGAGTTTTTTTATGAAGGAGTAATAAGGTTTTTTTGATGAAAATTGAAGCCTATAAGAAATGAAAAATCAGTAAGCTCGATTGTTAGTGGGAATGATGGCCTTAGATTCTAAATTTAAATAAGTAAAAATTTGATAACGTTTCGTTATTTTATTTACCGATTTTAGAAATAATACATTTTTATTACATGAGTGAAAAGTTTCAGAGTCTTCTATTGTCATTTTAATAGCTGAAAAAAATTCAATGATTTATTTTATGAGAAAAAAAAACAGTTTTTTTGAGGTTAAAGTAAGCTACAATGAAAGAACAAAAAAAAATATTTTCTCCTCGAATTATCAAAAAAAAAAAAAAAAAAAAAAAAAAAAAAAAAAAAAAAAAAAAAAAAAACATTTCATTTATTAGTCTCATTTGTTTAGAATAGAATATTCATTTCATTCTGCACATTACAATTTGTTTTAAACTAAATAAGAGTACTTGCCGAAGTTTTCTCCTAAAAACCTCAATTTCGCAAAAAATGTAGTTAACTCGCTGTACCCAGAAAGAGGACGATATATATATTGACATTATAAAACGATTAAATTGCAGCACGCAACAAAATAAAACAAATTTTATTTTCATCTATTTCAACGAAACCGAACGCTATTGGTCAAGTTAAACAGAACTAGTATAGAGAGAACACAAGTTTCAAGGGGAGGTAACAGGGGAGAATTTTTTTGAAACGTTAATCCCATTCGGGGAAAAACTGCCTGGGGACTAAAACCAAACGATTGCTGCAATGGCCGCCGCGACCCCGTTGGCTGTAGAACCCATTATAAAAGCGCTCAAAATATTTAAACGCAAGTATGTATACATACATGTGCATATGGATATGTATATGTACATGCGAAGCCCACGGTAATATGTATTGTGTGGTGTTCTCTTCGTCTCGCTATGTTCACCGTTTCTCGATCCGGTCGTGCACTCTATTTTTTTTTTTCATCTTGCTCCTCTTTCTCTTGCGCGTTCATTCACCAGCGTCGTAGTACGTTGTGTATAAACACAAGCAATATATATCGTGTGTGCCTGGTACACTGAACGAATTGTGTGTGCAACGTTGGAAATATAAACACAACACAGGGGGAAGAAGGAGACTAAAATAAAAAAATATATAAATAAAGCATAATCGAGCAGGTTCTTTTCCTCATGATTCTTGGAGATATTTTTTTTTTCTTTTGGTTTTTTTTCTTGCACATTTATTTTACTTCTACCAATGTCTCACAGACATTTGCAAGTTCTGTGTATTAATATATCGACTCTTAAACTTAATTTATATATACATATGCATGTATGTATACATGAGTTGTGAGTTTGTAGTGGGTTCGTTGAACGTAATGTTCCTACTCTTTTGCACCTTTTGCGTTCTCATCTTTTTCATCACTTTGAAATTTCTTTGAATTCGTATTTTCAACGCGGTTTTTATGTTATTTTTTTTATGGTTATTATTATTGCTAATAATCTTTATTAGGAAGCCTTCGTTTTTTGTTTTATATCGTGTAGAAAAATTTAATAATACAGTAGAGTAGAATAAAATTATTAATGGCACGTGCTTGAATTTTTTTTCATAAAAATTAACGTCAACTAATAATTTTTATTTTTAAAAACACATTAAAAATACAAGAAAGATGTTTAAATTTATAGTTTGAAATGAATTATTTATTAATGTATATAGAAGCAAATATAATAAACTGTATGAATTTTTATTTATTGTAATTACTCACCTAATATTATTTATTTCTATCACTTTCATCCATTCAGAATATTTTCTTCAATTTCAAATCAACTGGAGACGTATTTGTGTTGGTTTCCTGATATCACCAGTGTAATAAAAAACAATAATTCCACCGTATTAATAAACAAATAAAAACTATAAAACCAAATTCACTTTTATATTAAAGACAAAATAAATGTCGCACGTAGCACGTTATTAAAAAAAAAAATACATAAAACTTATTTTATTAAAAAACTAAATATAAAACTACAATCCAGCATCCTTGAGTCATTAATTTTATAATAATATTTTGAAACCAATTCACGTTTAAAAAAAAAAAAAAAAAATCACACACAAACAATAAATAAAAAATAATAAACGATATTATTTTATATATTTTTTATGAACTTTAATTATTTAAACTTCATGAGAATAAAATAATGTATTTATATAATGTAATTATTTTTATTAAATATTATAACGCTTTAATCTCGCACGTATAAATTTTTAAACGCAAGAAATAATTATACTGTTTAATATAATATATACAATTTCGTCGCGAATGTGCGCTGAGCACAATAGAGAAAAGAAGTGACTCAAATGCTCGTACACAACCGTTCGGCTCGGCAACTCGCGCTCAACTGGTTACTCGAGGGTTGGCGCGACATCGCGTTCGTCCAATGGGCGTCGAGATTGCGCGGCGCGCGACACTCGTGCGGTACCGCTGGATCCATCCACTTCCCCTCTATTCATATCGTCGACATTCAAAGGGGAATCGTCCGTAGTCGATACACACACAACACAGAGAGGCAGACATAACATACAGAGACGGATAGATGGATAGAATATAAAGCCTACGAATTGTACACAAGCATATAATTCTCACAGACACTTAGTCATTTTACGTATAGACCAATAAAATAATAATACCTGTGTAAATACATTCTTGTTTTGATTCAAGTTAAAAAGCGAATGGAAGATGTAATAAAGGGCTACAGTAGCTATACGACGTTGCGCGATATTAAAAAGAAAAAAAATAATAATGGATATGTTAAGGAGAAGAAAAAAAAAATTTACTTTCAGGGGCAACGATGACAATAAATAAAAAGAATGAGAGAAATGAAGAAAGAACAATTTCTTTATAATGGAAATGCAGTTGTCTTTTTCGTATTCGTGAATAGACATGTAACAATTTGTAAGGTATCTTCTTTTATTCTTATGCTTATATATTTTCTATTCTTTTTAAGTTGTTTCTTTCTCTTGACTCTTTAATCTTTTCTTTATCATTGCTTCTTCACTTTGGCTTCCGGCCATTGGGACTTCCGTCTTTCGGACGCTATTTACCATCAACTTTATATATGTATGCACATGTATATGTGTCCTTTCGAGGAGAAGAGATTGATAAAATGCCATTTGAATGAGGGACCATATCCGGTGCTTTCAAATGACCTTTAGAGCTGAAAAAAATTTGTTTTTTTTTTATTTTTGGCATTTTGTTTTCTTTCACTTTAATCTTTTATTCGGGGATTTATTTGTTTATATTGTGAATAGAATGAGAAGGAGAGAAAATATTTTAATGACTTTGTAAAAATTAATGTGTGTGTGTGTGTCTCGTTATATTGGTAATGGTTTAGAGAGTTGTAGATTTTTTTTTTTGTTTTTTTTTTATTTCTTTTGGCAGGAAGCTAAAAGTATAAGATGGAATATGTGCTTTGTTCTTTATCAGATTTGCAGTAAATAGAGTTTTTTAGATTAGATTGAACGCGCGAGTTCGTTTTACTTTGTCTCTCATTCTTTTTGCACGCCACTGCATATAATTCTTCACTATGCAAGGAGCTTTTAATGCATTTGGTGTTGAGAACTTGGTTTAAACTCTCCAAACGAGTTTACAGGAAGTTCATCGTCTAAAACGTGCGACACTTAACTCCACCTTGTTATTTTATATATGTATAAAATTTTTTCTCTCCAAAACTCGACACTTTTTATCAGTCAATCTTAACATTATGACTTGATATCTTTTTTCCTAGTCTTCTTTCTTTATTTTTAGTTATTGTACATATAAAAATACGGAATAAAAATACAAAATAAAAATATTCTGAATGAATTATTTAAGAATAAAATCAATTTTTATATCTATATTGCTCACAATTTTTCATATTCTTTTCTATCATTTTCAATCATTTTATATACAATGAAATGTAGATAAATTTTGAATAACATTTTATATTTTCTTGTTGAATGATGTGACAGATAATCTCTTGAATAAAGATTTAAGAATGTTTATATAAATATATATTTGAAGAGGTTTTTAATGTTTATTCAAAGCAAGAAAGAATGCAATGAAATAAATATATCTTTCTAAAAAATTTTTCTTTTTTATTTTTTTCTCTCTATATAATTCTTAATATTTTTTGCACACTACTTTCTTTTATTCTCATCACACATACGATACAAGTGGCAGATGTTTCCGATTGTAATCCATACACACAGGAATGAAATAAAACATTTTTTTTTTCGTTAAACCAAATTTATTCAATTGAATTTCAAATTCAGTAGTAAATTCTCAATTGAATTAAATAATATTTAATCTGAATAAAATTCCATTTATTTCATGTCGGCAAATTTTTTTCCAGTGTGAGTATACATATGTACAAATATATATTACACATATAGTGATGGAGAGGCTGGTTATAATAAAATATTTGAAATGAAATATTTATATAATTTTACTGTTTGATTTTCATCACATCTTTTTTTTTTTCTTTTTCATTTTTATTATTTCTATCTGAGCAACTGTAATATATAGAAAATATATAGGTATATTTTTTATTTCATCCAGTACGCAATTTCAAGCCTGTCATTGTAATCCATGGTGATGGACAATACGTTAAAGATGTGAAGGGGCGGCCTTTGTACTAAGCGCGAAATTTCATATTACTATACAGGGAGACTATACATGTACCTATATGTATTGATTCGTCATACATTCCACAACGCATTGTTCTACAGTTTTGTACTCACATTGGCAACAGAGGAAAATGGTAAATGGAAGTGAAATTAAAATTTTTAACGTAAAAATAAAATTAATACTTGGAAGAAAAATGAAAAAAAAAAAAAAATTTTTTTTATCTCTCTAAGTAATTTCATCGTTGAATTTATTTTAAATATTTTTATTCATATAGAAAATCATAAATGGATTTAAAATGTGAATAAGTAGTAGAAGTAGTAAAAATTTAATGCTTGTAATATTCACGATATTATCATAAAATATTTTTCATATAAAATTCCTATTTCCTCTAAATATTTATTTATTTTCACAATTATATATACACATTTATATCTTTATCGGTTACTGCGATAAAATCAATTGGCAAATACAGATTATCGTGTTTCAATGTTGCAATTCAATTCTACCCATGTTGAAAAAAATAAAAAAAAAATAAAATAAAGTATAATACAGAGAACAAATGAGAATTTATTCAATACTCATGTCATACAAATAATTCTATTGTCAAATAAAAAATATCTTTCATTCTCATTTATTAAACAAACAAAAAAAAAATCCCCACATATATACAAACCACTCTTACACATATTTATAAGCGTTTATAAATTTAATCTCAAGTTAATATATATTTATGAGTTTACAAATCGCAATAAAATTGCGCGATACTCATGAAAATATATCTCATTGCTTAAATTTCTCTTTATCTCTTACACACATATACAAATATATACATAAACCTCTTGGGCACGAGACGACGCATTGTAAATCTGACGATATTATTCTTGATCCGATCGACTGTCACGTCATCACGAACTGGTTGCAATTGAAAAGAGAATTTAAAAAAATAAATAAATAAAATAAAAAAAAAAAAAACTTTTCATAGTACCAACTTGAATTGAAAAACACGCGGTCATTCATGCTGAACGTGACTGAAACGTCATTGACACTATTACCGATCGAGGTGACGGTTAAAAGTACAAACGAAACAGACAGCTACATATACATATAAAAATATATATTATTAAATTGTATATACACAAAAATATATAAATGATATTGAGTGAAAAAGAGGGTTGAGATTGTGCGGCAAACCACCACTGATACCGCGGAACTCTCCACCATTTTATATAGGTATATATATACACGTATACATTTACATATATACATGTATGTATATATGTATATACCAATGGACTGGACGATAAATCGGCATTAAATCGGAATTACGATCGTATTAAACCGTCGGTGGTGTTGGCGCGTGTCTACGCAATCCCAACGAGGCTTAAACCGCCTTCTGCAAAGCATCTGGTTGTGACTCGTTATGCTATATATGTTTACGTATATATACATATGTATATATATGTATATAAATGCGAAATGTCCATGTGGAATCGTGTGTGAGTCGTCAGATCGTCTAAATCGCTGACCAAAAGCTCCCAGGTGCGTATACGAATTCATACATGTATAATATATATTTGTGTCTGTGTATGTTTTATTAATGTACATGAATTCAATAACGCATGTGTGGCTTAGTTTGTGTGTGAATGGGGAAGAGTGCAGGGACAAGACTGACCCTCCTTGGAAATTATTGCTGTGAATTATTTAGAGAATGAGGGAAAATTTTTTGTTTTTTTTTGTTTTAAAGTTTGTTCTTTTATTTATTGTTTATTGAGATGATATTGAGGGGATTATTAGAGGGATTTTGGGTTGTACTATTGTTGTGGATTGGAAGATGTATGTATATATTTTTATTTGTTTGTGTTGGGGAATTTTTTGTTATGTTTGAGTTGGATGATTTTAATTTTATTCACTTTGTAAATTATATTCATAAAATGTATTTTAGATGATTAAAAATAGGATTTTTTATTATTTTTTAAATTCTGATGTATTAGTGTATGTAATTTTCATGCATTATTATTATTGATATATACAGTATTTATTTACAATTTTAAATGCTTTAGATTTAATATAGTTTATTCAAAATCAATATTGAATTCTAATTCACATTTAAATTTATCCTCTGAAAATAGATTCCCAATTTTTTTTTATTTCATTCAACTATGTATAGCTCGAGTTATATGATTATATAAAATTATTTTCAATACCTGAAACACAATTAATAATACTTCAATTGAAAACGTAATCACGTTCCTAATCAATAAATGAAATATAAAAATCTCAGAATCTTTCTCAACTCTTTAGTTTTTTTCCCAACATCTCGGCCCTCAATTTATTTCTAATTCACCATCTAAAACCCCTAGCACATTATACAGTTATACATAAATTCGAAATCTTTACATACTTCCATGTGCAAACTCAACTAAAAATAATTAAAAATTTTCAACATTTTTATCTTAATTTTTACCAGCTTTCAAATCTGAATTTAATATCAATAATGCCTAAAATCACACACATGGACATATACACATATGTATGTATATATACTAGGGTTTCTAGACATATTGAAAAAATGCTCTCCAAAGATGGGCTCTTAATTTTAATAGGAAGGTCCTTCCTCATCTCAGTTTTCTATTTTTTTCTTCAGTCCCACATAGCGAAATCCATATCTCGCCATTACTTGATCGTACAGAAAAGTTCTATCTACATTTTTTATAGGAAATTGAACGCTCTACAAAAAAGGTATTTTACAATTATTTTATAACTCTAACCGTTTAGAAGATATCGGAGGTCAAAGTTTGAAAAATTTAAGAAAATTTTTTTTATTACTTCTAAATTTTATAACTTGTCGATAAATAAATATTATAAAATGCGCAATATGTATTTTTGTAGGAAATTAAACGCTCTACAAAAAAGGTCTCTTGTGGTTAATCGATCACTCCAACCATTTAAAAGATATTCATAACTTAAATGGATAAATTTAAAATATTTATTAAAAAACTATTAAAATTAGTATATATACGCATTGAGATTCGAATGCAAATATCTTCTAAATAATTAGAGTAATCGATTAACCACAAGAGACCTTTTTTGTAGAGCGTTCAATTTCCTACAAAAAATGTAAATAAAACTTTTCTGTACGATCAAGTAATGACGAGATATGGATTTCGCCATATGGGACTGAAGAAAAAATAGACAACTGAGATGAGGAGGACCAATTTTTCAGTGTCGGAAGTTAAAAAAAAATAGTCGATTTTTTTGGCCCACCCTAATATGCATATACCCATCTATACACACATACACACACACCTACAGATACATACAAACATCTGTATATATAATATGTAAAGGGAGTCTGTCGGATGTCCGAACAAATCATCGTGTGTCACCAGCTCGTCACTGTCAACCAGGGATTAAAATCCAGTCGTGTTCTCTTTCTCATATTTTTTTCATCTCATTCATAAACATATCTATATACATAGTATTCTACAGACACATATCCATAGATATATACATATATATTATTTTTAGAGTAAATATATATAATAGTAGTATTGTTTGTTGTACGAGTTGTTGTTCGATTTACGCGCGATGCGGATTCACGCGACCAAGGGTGGCGATGAAAATAATAACACAGGCGTCATTTTAAATACACGCATGGACACGCATATACATAAGGTAACAGTGGCCATAAGGGAGGGAACATGGATTATATCGTGCATTGAAAATTCAAGTGAGAGAGGGTGGTTTTTGTGTATAGATCAAAAAACAAGAATGGAGATATTTATTTTTATTGCTGTGACATTATAAAAACAAACGAGTAAACCGATTTATTTTGGATAGTATATATTAGGGTGAGCCAAATGAAACTTTGAATTTTTTTTTCTTATACTATAGCGTATGAAAAGAGGAGCTCTTAATTTTAATATTAAGAGGTGACGCTGCGTGATTTTCGATTTCCCATTTAAATAACACGAGAATTTTTTTTTTGGAATTTTTTCGCATTATAACGAATTCTTATGTTGTAAAAGTCAATACATATTCTTATAGGAAATCGAGTGATCTACAAAAAAGGTCCTATATGATTT
>JAQQBS010000002.1:10937315-10964239 GCA_030347275.1 Microctonus aethiopoides | reverse complement strand
CGAAAAAAGTCACGGAAAATACGATATTTAATGTTGTTGGGCCAATATTTTGTGATAACGTGTAAAAAATTGTGAAAGATATCATATGTCATTTGAGGTTGAACTTTAACCTCGAATAACTTTTCAACGAGTTGACTTAGCGAAAAATTATATAGGACCTTTTTTGTAGATCACTTGATTTCCTATAAGAATATGTATTGACTTTTACAACATAAGAATTCGCTATAACCCAAAAAAATTCCAAAAAAAAAAAAAAAAAAAAAAAAATTCATGTTATTTAAATGGGAAATCGAAAATCACGCAGCATCACCTCTTAATACTAAAATTAAGAGCTGCTCTTTTCACACGCTCATTTTTTGCTCACCTTGAACAGTATTTTCATTATAGTAAAAGAAAAAAAAATTCAAAGTTTCATTTGGCCCACTCTAATATACATATATATAATAGTAACAATAGTATGGTAATTTTTAAATGCACGTGACGCGCAAGGTTTTGTTGATTTATTTGTGTTATATATTTTATTTCAGATTTCAATTAATTAAAGTATGTCACGCGGGTTAATGGTCTTGAATCGATGAATTTTTCTTTTTGTATTATGTATTATATTTTGTAAATGGTAATTCGATTTGTTATAATCGGATGAATGTATTAAATTCATTTGTTGAGTTTAATTAATGATAAATTGGTTTAATTCTATGGATATTAAATTAATATAACACGTATTAATTTTGGATAATATGAATATTGGATTAAATCTCGTATATAGAAATTGATTTGTTGTTAAATCCACAAAAGAAAGGAAATAATTAAATTTGTAATTCAAACCAATACGCGTGGGACAGAAAAAATACGCGTGAAATAAATTAATATATAATGTATTTATATTATATAATATTACTTTTTTATTTAATTTATTTACTTACATATATTATATAATATTATATCATATGATATTTATATATATTATACATCATATATAAATAATGTATACAGTAAACAAATTAATGTGATGACTTGAAAATATTTGAAATTAAATAAAATATTTTTGGATATTAATTAAATTTTGAATTGAAAATGAATTTTAAAATAATTATTGATAATGTACATGAAATGTTTGGTATGTTAAGATTTATTATTAAAATAATTTTTAGTGTCATATTATTGTTATTTTATTCTAATTCAATAAAATTAAATTTTTATTGTTTGATGGATTTATATTTAATTTGTTATTATATTATGAGCTATAATATAATACAGAGGGAACAAAAGCAATATTCTCATCAGTCGCACAATACGACAGGTTATTGTCACAGTCGATCATTCCAAAATGACGACGTTGAGATATCGATCAACCCAACCCCTATCGTAATTACGTTATTGTCTCTGTACAAATGGCATTGCGTATTCACTGCAAATGGAATAGCGAAGATTTACGCGTTACATTTATGATTGTACATGGTACAATGGTAGGAGCTAGTGCATAGTGATATATATAATATCATTACTTTTTAAATAAATAATATATAAACAATGAGAAAAAAATTATTTCAAGCCATTAAATTAATTTATATTGAAATAAATATTTATTTTGGGTAATTAATATTTAATTTATTTATTTGATGGAAATTTTTCTTTAAATTATTTGGGATTTTTTATTTATTTGTTAAAGAAATTATTGAAATATGATGATAGGGGGTAGGTGAAATTTATTATGATTAAAAATTTATTGTAAATAAATAGGAAATAATTTTTCAATAATATTTTTTTTTTTTTTAAATTGTTTTAAAGATTTGTATAATTTATTATTTATGAAAAATATTATTATTTGATGAAAAATATATGAAATTATTTTTAATTGGTTTATTTACAAATTATTGAGGATGAAGGATGAATAATTTGAATTATGATTGCTAATTGGACTGTGGAATAGATGGAATTAATTTCATTATTGTTAAATTTCCTTGTGTTATGCAAAAAAAAAAATATGAATTATTTATTGATTGGTTTTAAAAATTTTCAATTTATTTCTCGACAGTCAAAAATTGATTTTGAAACACATCAATTTTATACCGATTTGATTATGTTTTTTTTTTTTTTTTTCATAATAGAACAATTATTTATAACAACGTGAAAATTATATAAATATTATTATTATTTACTTGTTTATTTTTATCTACACTCAAATAAAATAAAAATTATTTCATTTCAAATTAATTTTTCCATTTATATTTTCTCAAAATTTTCTTGCATTTTTAATTTATTTATTTATTTATCGTTCTTTTATTCTGTATCTTTTTATAATTTTCCAAATAATTTATTCTATTTTTCCTAACAAATATTAATAATTCCTATTTCTCTTATTTGCAATATAAATATAATTTTGTGATGTAATAAATTTCTGATAGATTTCCTTGTTTCGTATTATTAATCGAATATTTGCAATTAATGTCGCTTCGTATTCTGTACTACATATATGCTCGGACAGATATTAGGTCGAACTCTATATCGTATGCAATTTGGAATATAATTCAACATACACACATGTATTGACACATCATACAAATATCCACACATATTCATACACACAGACATATAAATATATTATATGTTTATATTAGAATGGATATACTAATCACTTTATTATTGTAATAAAAGAATACTTCAATAATTGTTCATAATTATTATTACTTTGAAATAATAATAAAATTTATAAGTTTCAAATAATTTTTTTTTAGTAAATAAAATTAAGAAAAAAAATATCTGACACGTGAGTATTTTTGTTTGTAGCTTTATGCAGATATTAGCACACTAAAACTAGTTTTCTAATTAAAAATAATTTTTAAGGTAATAATAAAGTGATTAGTATCGATTTAATAAAAAAAAAAGTCAGAATTTTATATATTTGCAACTTTGGGTTTGAATATCTTTAGAATGGCTGTTTCTATGAAAAAAGTGTAAGAGACCTTTTTTGTAGAGCCTTCGATTTCCTATAAGAATATGTAACGAGGTTATTTTTATGATGCACAAATGTCGAGCTACAAAAATTCAAAGAAAAAAAAAATTTTTTTCTCATGTTATTTAAATGGAAAAACGAAAATTACGATGAGAAACCTTTAAATATTAAAATTAAAAGCTCAGCTTTAAACAGGCTTCTTTTTCCACTGTATCACTGTATGAATTTAGGAAAGAGAAAATATAATTCAATTTACCACGAATTTTAAAAATATGTCACGTAATTTTATTCCAAAAAAAAAAAATAATAATATATAAATTAGTCTTTTAGAAATTTTTTCGATAATTTATTAAGAACTTGAAAGAAATTAAAATCATTTCAATAGAGAACTCACAAAATTTGTTAATTTGATTAAATATTACTGTTTAATGTTTTTTTGTATTCTCATCCTGTAAATAAATAAATTAATTGCAGGAAAAAAAATATATTTCAATAATAAATAATGAGTGAAATTTATAGTTAGATTATTTACTGTTAATGCTCGTTTGCAAAGCTTGTAATTTGTTTCATCTGCTGATAAATGTGTTTTTATTTATGATAATTATTAACAACAATAGATAATGTACTACAGATGATATTGAGTAATTTTACTCACTGATGATAAAGACGATATCTTCGTTGTTTATTTATCTTTATATAATTCAACTTGTGGGCAATGTAAATTACTTTTTATTCTACCTAAAATTGTTAAATAATAAAATTCATTATTGCAAAATTATTCATTACAAATGATAAATTTTTTATTGAATAATTGCATATAAATATTCATTTCATTGAAGCAAAAAACAAAATCGTTATTTACAAGACGATTATAAATATTTTTCATAGATTCAATAAAATCTTTAGAGTATAAATTTCTAATTATTTTTTTTTAGTTCTATATTTATTTTATTGACTTATATATTAATTATTGTCTGAACGCCGGGCATTTGTTCAGCCTTTGTGTTTCTTAACGAGAATAACGTCAATAATTATAGAAATAAAATGTAATCAAATGCAGAACTTTAAATTTCAATGAAAAAAAAATAATTATAGTAATAATAAAAATACAAAAGTACGTGGTCGATGTTATGCACAGCCTAAAATTTGTTGTAAAATATTTTCCATTATCCTTGCTCTTCAATTTAAACAATAATTAAATATATAAAAGCCGAATGAAGAAGAAAAAAATAATAAAATGAAATTATAAATAAAAAAAAATTCTTATAGATTACGTATTTTGTTTTTATTTGATTAATTAATTTCTGTTGTTTTGTTGTAATAAATTATCTTGCATTCAACTTTGTATTGAGTTTGGATATAAAGTCCATTGCCTGATTGTCCCCTTTACGATGTTGCAGTGCACTTATAACATCAGTTGCTAATAAAAATTAAAAAAAAAATAATTAAAACAAATTGAGTAATTAATTATCAATTAATTATTTTTATTTTAATATTTTATATACTTACAATTGCTAGTTGGCCTCGATAATTTGAGATGAATTTGATCGAGTGTTTCAATATTTCCCTCCGAATCATAATTAGCAATTTCATTAAATGGCAAAAATGCTTCAGCTATAAATCGTGTTCGTAAAAAATCTTTGTCTTTCACCTCAAACACAACAATAGCATTCTCAATATTTCTCTGCTCAGTTGTAAGAGGACTTTAATAATTCAAGAAAAAAAAAATTCATTAAATTTATATTAAATTATCGTTAATATAAATTTTAAAACTTTTTCACTTACATGTTAATAGTCTCGTCAAAAAGTGGAAAAAGAGTTTCCTTTTGAACATGAGTTTTTGGTAATTTAACTTCGAAAAATTTATCCTCTGGTAGCAATCTAACTTTTACATATGAATCACATTTACCTGTAAAATAAATTAATAAATATAATGTAATTATAAATTTAAATAACCACAACAATATTATTATAATTAAATATATAATTTACAACGAGACATGAAGAAAACCGAGGAATCCCTACGTAAACGATACATGCAACTGTAAATGGAAATAAAAATAATTTTTATTTACAATTCATTCAATAATTTGCAAACAAAAATTTTTTAAATAATTTTTTTTTTTTTATGGAATTCATGCCATGCATTTTTCCATTGAATTTCTCCATATCAATCCAGCGATAATGATCAATGATAAGAACAGGCATCGATAAAAAAAAAAAATTGAATAAATAAATTATATAAAAACAATTGATGAGAACGAGGTATAACAATTTTGCATAGCATTTTCGCTTAACATACTTGTTTTCACCTCTCTCAGTCTTTGTTTAGACGATCGTTTATTCTTTGAATGGAGTTTGCGTTCAAGAGTCGACAGCTTGCCTATAAAATCTCCTACAAAATTAAAAAAATAATAGAAAAAAAAATCCTTCGCGATAATTAAAATTAATTTTCGTTCGTCTCTTTATTTTAAATTTCTTCCAATTTTTATCCAGCGCACAAATCGCTACAGTCATCCATCGGCTTTCGTATTGGACAATCACAAAATATTTATCACAAACAAATAATAAAAAATAATACATCGATAAAAGAATTAAAAAAAATTAACAAACAAAACTAAAGAAGAATTATAAAGAAATACACCCAAAAAAAAAAAAGTGTTGAATCAAGTCGCGATTCCGACTTGACACAAATAGTCTTGATACAAGCCTGAAATATTCTTGACTCAAGACATTACACATGTCTTGAGTCAAATCAGTCGTAAAAAGGGGTAAATCGAAAATAAACTTGATTCAAGTTTTTTCTAGTCTTGATTCAAGTTGTTTTTAGTCTTGATCCAAAACTTTTTGGGCAACTTTTTTTTTCATCAAAAAATCGGGCTCAAAACTTATTGGTCGATAAAAAAAGAAGCCTGTTTGAAGCGGAGCTCTTAATTTTAATATTTAAAGGTGGCCCTTCGTAATTTTCGATTTTCCAATTGAATAAAATGGGAAAATAAATTTTTTCCTATATTATTTAAATATGCACATTTACGTGTGAATTGTGACACTTTATATTTGTTTAAATAATTTATCAATTGAACAATAAAACTGGAATTTAATTTAATTTTAATATTGGCTTGTGGTATTGTCCGAATAATTAATTTTACAGCGAGAAAATTTCAAATTTAAACTAAGACATTTTCAGACTTGGATTAAGTCATATTTAGACTTGGATCAAGACATTTCGTAGACTTGGATTCAGACATTTGTAGACTTGAGGTGTTATTCTTCCATCAAGTCGATTTTCCGCTTGTATCAAGTCCAAGATTTTGATTATTCGCAAGAATATCAATAGTCTTGACACAAGTCGATTTTAGACTTGAATCAAGTCGCTGAGACTTGATTCAAGCCTTTTTTTTTGGGTGTAAAATAAAAAATATATTTATATATTTAATAAAATTGTTATTATTTTAATTATGATAAATTACTCACCATTACTATCCATTGGTCGTAAATTTCTTGCATTAAGAATTTGTACCGTCAATGAATTGTCATTAAATTGTGCACGGACAGTTAATATTCCATACAAAGGCTCATCAACTTTTTCTTGTTCCTCAACGCGTTCTAAATTATAACGATGAATTAATTCAGCTGTTTCCAAGCCATGAAGATTCAACAGACGTTCAATTTTTTCCATCACTTGAACATTAGACGTTTCATCCGCACCAAGATTAAAAAAACGAATCAAAGTATGTAATGTCCGATGTAAATTAGCATAAAACGATGGTGGACGACGTTTTTCTAAATTATTATTAACCAATTTATACAATGTCTCCGACATTATTTCCCATATTACCAATAAAACACGTTCAAAATTATCCTCGTTTAAATTATCATGCAATGTTGTAATATTCGAATCAAGATATTGCAATAAACGATCCATAGCATTGCTCGTAGTGTCAATAAGTTCAGCGCCCTCCATTAAATATCGACTCATTGCCGGTTGCATTTTATTCGCAACAACTTGTAATAATTCTATTATTTTATTTCTCACTGTATCAGCAGCATTGTCAATAATTAATTGTAAAGTTCGTCGACATCGTTCAGCTTCTTGTTCAGTTTTATTTTCACCAAGTGATTCAATTATTGATTCAAGTCCCAAATCATTTGCCAATGGCACAATTGATGTTCTAATATAATCAATATTATTTATAGCAAAGCACCAAGCATTTGAAACTTCAAATTTTTTATCATAAACACTGCTAGTATTTTCCAATTCATAAATTTGTTGATCGACCTTTTCAGCTTTTGCCGCCATCATATCAGCATATGAAATAGAACATTTGCAAATATCATCAATTATTTTAGCTATAAATGTATATGAGCCTTCAACATCTGGCCACGCCAATTGCGTCCAGAATACTTTTATCTGATAAAATATTGTCAATGTATCGACGGCGCTTGAACTATATTGAACACTTGAATCTACTGGTTGAAGTGTATCAAATTCAACTGCACGTTCAATTCGCTTTAAAGCTTTATAAACGGCAATGTCCAACCAATGTGCAACACCAGCACGAAACCACTCGTGATAATTTTGTATTTTCATATCGGATATACCGTCCATACAAAATATTGAACCCAATGTTGCATAACGCTGTAATGTTAAATAAAGTTCAAATAATGTTGTACCAAGTGTTAATTCAACTTCGTCATTACTATCGACTTCAATTCGTTTCAATCGTAAACAAACGTCCTCAATTATGATCATACACATATCAGTTATACGTTTTTCATACATTATATAAAGTGTACGTGCGTATGGGAAATTAATTTTTTTAATAAATATCCTGTCATAATTTTCAATTGCACGCTGTAAATCAGCGCGAATTAGTTGAATTATTTTAATGTGATATTTTAATGCGTCATCATCTGTTTCACTGCTTGGTGTATTGTTGTTTAAAATGTGATCAAACCTATAAATAAATTTATAGCACAGATTGATTAAGTTAATAATAATTATGAATATATGATAAGGATTTATGTCAATGATGAATCGATAATATTTTATCGCTCAGTTGTTTATAAATATATATGTATATTATTAGGGTGGGCCAAAAAAAAATTTTTAATTTTTTTTTCTTTTGTTACCATGAAAATATTATTCAAGGTGAGAAAATTTTTTTTTATCGTTAGAATTTTGTAGCTTACGAAGCAATGGACGGATTCAAATGATCAATACATATTTTTATAGGAAATTGAACGCTCTACAAAAAAGGTCTCTTGTGGTTAATCGATTACTCTAATTATTGAGAAGATATTCGCATTCATGACTTGAATGAATAAATTTAAAATATTTATTAAAAAACTAATAAAACCAGTACGCAGGGATTTGAATGCGAATATCTTCTAAATGGTTAGAGTAATCGATTAATCACAAGACACCTTTTTTGTAGGGCGTTTAATTTCCTACAAAAATACATATTGCGCACTTTATAATATTTATTTGTCTACGAGTTATGAAATTTAGAAGAAACAAAGAATATTTGTTAAATTCTTCAAACTTTAACCTCCGATATCTTCTAAACAGTAAAAATTATGAAAAAATTGTAAGATACCTTTTTTGAAGAGCATTCAATTCCCTATAAAAATATGTATTGATCATTTGAATCCGTCCATTGCTTCGTAAGCTACAAAATTCTAACCATAAAAAAAATTTTTTTCATGTTATTTAAATAGAAAATCAAAAATCACGATGCGACACCTCTTAACATTAAAATTAAGAGCTGCCCTTTTCACAGGTTCATTTTTTTCTCACCTTGAACTATATTTTCACGATAACAAAAGAAAAAAAAATTAAAAGTTTTTTTGGTCCACCCTAATGCATATATGTATATATTTTTTTTGATATTGAAATTAGGGAAATAAAATAATTACCATTCAACACCACCTTGGATTACTGTATACTCTAATGCTTTTATAACATCAACATTAGTGCCGTCAGGTTCTGGAAACCATCCGAATATTTTTGGCGGAAATAATTCAAAATTATCTGGAACTTTCAACGAAGAAATCGACGATAAAATTCTATTTGAAAAAAAAAAGAAGAATAAGAAATTAATTAAAAATTATTTATTACCAAACTTAATTATTAATAAATTGAAATAAATAATAATTTTTACACACCCCAAAATTGCGTTCATTTGTGCTAAAACATTTTTATCACCATCGGTAAGTTTCCGAATTTTTCTTACACTATTTAAACATGAATAAAGAATTTTTTTAGTCGCTTCCCAAAACAATCTTTCTTCATCTTTAGAAAATAATCCATTTTCCAATGGCCTAAGTAAATCAATAATAACTTTATTGAATATTGAATAATTTAATGGATGTTGCTGATGAATTCTTGAATACTCAATCCATTGACATAATGCAACAGATCGTGGTAATAATCCACGTTGTGCACTGTGTTGAAGAATTAATGATTCAGCTGCAATGGACCAACGTCCACACCAGCAATATTTTTCATATTTTTCTGTTTCAAGCTCATAAAGTAATAAAATTCGTATTAAATGCCGATGCTCTTGTGCAGCAACTTGTGTATTATGTTCAGCACTAAAAGCAAGTCTTAATTTAACAACACCACGACGTTTTGTTTTATGTTTTTTCTCCAATGAATACCACATTGTATGTCCAATTACTGGAATGTCTTTTAATGGTATTTTACATTTACCAATGAATTCATTATCATGACAGCCAGTTGTTGCTGTTACTGCTATTTCTTTAGCTAATTTTACTAAACCACGTACGCCTTTAACATCTTTAACTTTACTCATTTTTTCAGGCACAGTTTCTGCTGCATCAAAGTCCCAAACTTCGAGACACAAAGCATCATTTTCAGCGTCTTCCAATGGCAATTCAAAATGTTCCTCCCAAAGTGGTGCTAATGTTGCTGTTTTTACCGCTGTATTGTAACGTCGAGTTGGAGCTGAATCTAAATAAAGTGCACAAAATGGATCACTTTTTCCATTGGCGTCTTTTGATACGAGCTCCTTTGCCTCAATTACTTCTACATTTAAATGCAATACTGGAGCCTGAGAAAATAAAAAACAATATTGTTTATCATACATCCAGAAACAAAAGGACTTGAATCAAGTCTCAGTGACTTGATTCAAGATTATTGATTAGACTGATTCAAATAAATCGACTATTTTTTTTTTCAAAAGATCTACTGGAATACCTCCAGGGAAGTGTAAAAAGATTCCTGTTAAAACTGGAGCTCTTAATATTAATATTAAGAGGTCGCTCATCGTGAATTTCTACTTCTTATTTAAATAACATGGAAAAATTTTGTTTTTATCATTAAAATTTTGTAGCTTACAAACCAATGGACAGATTCAAATGATCAATACATATAATCATAGGAAATTGAACGCTCTACAAAAAAGGTATCTTACAATTTTTTCATAATTTTTATTGTTTAGAAGATATCGGAGGTTCAAGTTTGAAGTATTTAACAAAATTAATTTGTTGATTTTAAATATTATAACTCATAGACAAATGAATATTATAAAGTGCGAAACATATATTTTTGTAGGAAATTGAACGCTCTACAAAAAAGGTCTCTTTCGCATTCGTGACTTGAAGAGATAAAGTTAAAATATTTATTAAATAACTATTAAAACCAGTACGCAGGGATTGGAATGCGAATATCTTCTAAATGGTTATAGAGTAATCGATTAACCACAAGAGACCTTCTTTGCAGAGAGTTTAATTTCCTACAAAAATCTATGTTGCGCACTTCATAATATTTATTTGTCTCCGAGTTATAAAATTCGAAAATAACAAAGAATTTTTGTTAAATTCTTCAAATTTTAACCTCTGATATCTTCTAAACAGTAAAAGTAATGAAAAAATGGTAAGATACCTTTTTTGTAGAGCGTTCAGTTTCGAATAAAAATATGTATTGATCATTTGAATCCGTCCATTGATTCGTAAGCTACAAAATTTTAATGATAAAAACAAAATTTTTCTATGTTATTTAAATAGGAAGTGGAAATTCACGATGAGAGACCTCTTAATATTAATATTAAGAGCTCCGGTTTCAACAGGAATCTTTTTACACCTCCCTGAAGATATTCCAGTAGACCTTTTGAAAAAAAAAAAAAAAATAAAAATAGTCGATTTATTTGAATCAGTCTACTATTGATATTTTTACGAATAATGAAAATCTTGGATTTGATACAAGCGGAAAATCGACTTGATCAAAGAATAACACCTCAAGTCTACAAATGTCTTGATCCAAGTCTAAATATGACTTAATCCAAGTCTGAAAATGTCTTAGTTTAAATTTGAAATTTTATCGCTGTAAAATTAATCATTCGGGTAATACCTCAAGCCAATATTAAAATTAAATTAAATTCCAGTTTTATTGTTCAATCGATAATTTCATTAAACAAATAAAAAGTGTCACAATTCACACGTAAATGTGCACATTTAAATAACATAGGAAAAAAATTTTTTCCTCATGTTATTTAATTGGAAAAACGAAAATCACGAAGACCCACCTTTAAATATATTAAAATTAAGAGCTTCGCTTCAGACTTCTTTTTTTATCGACCAGTAAGTTTTCAGCCCGATTTTTTGATGAAAAAAAAAATTGCCCAAAAATGGCACACCCTAACGTACAGTCTAAACAAAAAGTATAAAATTATTGTTCTGCGTCGTTTTCATGGTTTTATTCAATTCATGTAATGAATATCACATAAAAGCAGCTTATACTCATTTTTAGAATTATCTATTTTCAGCTTTTTATTTATATTTTTAGAAAATAGTGAGTAAATATAATTTCATCAAATCCATATTGGAAAATTAAAAAAAATTTCAATCAAGCTTAAAAAAATCTTCGATCAAGATTTTAGAAGTTTTGGATCAAGACTAAAAGAACGACTTGTATCAAGACTATTTGTGTCAAGTCGGAATCGCGGTTTGATTCAAGACTTTTTTTTTTGGGTGTTTGTTTACATACATGATTTAAATTTATTCAATTTCCAGATTTTAAAATTATTTATTTACACTTACTTCCATATTTTGTGTCTCTTCGACAATTTGCAAATGAGTTTCATTATCAATTTTAAATGCATTCTGCAAATGATTTAGCAGAGTTTCTTGTTCACATTCATTCGATACATCATAACCAATTTGATGTTGTGTCATATAAACAAGTGCTGAATAAAGTTCTTCAATCTGTGAAACATAAAAAATAAATGATATTTCAAAAAATAAATTTATTTATTTTTTACATTCAATTCAGATGAATTAAAATATATTATTTTGTTTTTAAATACTTTGTATAAACAACTTCAAGGATGAATTAATCGTAATAAACAGTAGATATTATCATAGAAGATAATTATTAATAAAAATACGAGATGGATAATAAAACAATAAATATTTTACTTAATCGTATGAATTTTCAACGAATTAATAAAACAACTCACCGTCATTGCACGAAGAATCGCATTTGTTTTACGTTCTAATTCAGCTTTTGGTACACCCCTAAATGTATTTCTATTACGAGTAAGGGTATTCATCCCAACAAATGTATTTGTCACCACCATATTGTTTAAATAAAATGAATTCATATGCTTTTAAACATTTCCATTCATCACAAAATAAATTAAAAAAATTCCTATTCATTAATTAACATATCCAGAATTTTTTTTTTCTATTATTTCCTATCAACACTTTATTCAAACACTCACGAGTTAAATAAAACACGCCATTATTTCGGATAGCAACTAAAATTAAATGATCCACTTATTCATTGTTTTTATTAATTCCTCATTTTTTTCCTTTCCTTCTTCGATTTATTTTTATTTTATAATTATTATTCAATTGACAAAGTCATTTTAATTATTTCTCTGATGACAATTGCACTTGATCTAAAACACATGATGTTAATTAAGAAGAAAACTCGTGAATGCATTTATGCATTGCAGTCAAAGTAATTCCTTTGAATGTATTTTCATAATAGTTTTAACGATTAAGTTTTGTCTACAATTCAACTTTAACCCAATCCCACTTAAAATTCTCCTTACAATTATATAATATATTTATTTGTAATATTACACGCCTCGATATCACTTTGTGTATGCACTATCTGCATACATATGTTTACCAAAATGTTTATTTAAATTAAAAAAAAAAAAAAACATTTACAAAGCTATAAAGAAAGATGAACTTATGTTTGTGACCTTTTCTACCGATAATCCTCGACCAAATGCGACTTTGATCACTGCTCTCACCTCGACCTCATGCATATCCGATTAAACCCGAGAGTTTATTCCATTTTTTAATTATATGACAACTCCAATCGTTCACCAGGTTTAAATATAACGCAATTTTTAATTTAATTTTATCATTACACAAATTTTTCTTTTACATTTATATTTAATAATCAAAGTTGATTTGTGAGTTGAGGTTCGCGATTGACTATTGAGTGAAGAGTGAACTGAGAATGCGGTATCGTTAATGTCTGTTAAATTGTTGACATCTTGCCATCAGACACGACAATAAAAAAAAAAGAACCCGTTGCCACTTTTATATTGCATCAATATAAATAGTCATTGCGAGAAATAAAAACGAAGGAACAAAATGAAAATTTAGACAAAAAGAAATTTTATATTTATATAAAATTGTGAATGTTTTTTTTTTTTAATTTATTTATTCATTTATTTGATGCTGTGATTTTTTGGCAAGGGTTTAAAGTAGATCACACTTGAGCAGGTGACTATAAATTTTTAGGTAGTCAAATAGAAGTGGGCCGCATCCCGTTTAAACTAGCCAGTTGCTGATATGTGTATGTATACATTTAATATTGTATGTTCAACTGTGGTACACTGTGTATACATATGTTAGTACAATTGTGCTCAATGAAAGATGATATACCGACAATTAGCTGATTGACTATCAAGGCACTCTTTGGAATTTATTATTCGAAATAAACCAACTCAATTTTTATTTTATTTTCTACCATTTTTTGTCATTTGAATAAAATTCTTCTCTCTCTCTCTTTCTTTCTCTCTGTGCGTTCATTTCACTGTTTCTCTTATTTTTATTTTTTTGTTTCAAGTTAAAATTTCTTGCGGAATTTTTTTCCGGAATATTTGTTTGAATTTATTTTTTTTATTTAGGACAAAACCAGATGTCATTTAATAATCTATTTTCATTCTCCTGAATGACGTGGAACTATTGCGCGAGCGATTATGAAATAATTTTTTAAATACAGTTGGCAACAAATGAACGAAAAGAAAAATTCTAGTTCAACGAAAAAAAAAAAAATAATTTTTTTATTGTATAAAAAGAAAAATTCAACGATTATTTTTTTTTTCTTTGGTTCTGTGAAAAATATTCTTTGCTGTGTATTATAATAATCCGTCACAATATTTCTAAAGTAAATCACTGAGGATAAGGGTTATTAAGATTTTATAACTGAATGGTACATCACAGATTGAATAACAACTCAAATAGTTTCATTCTCGAATTATCTGAGACAAGATACCACGTGTGTGATGGAGTTTCATTCACTCTTTGAACTCTATACAATCTTAAATTGACAGTTGTTTATCATTACACCAATAATAATTCGAGAGATAAAATAATATTTAAAAATATACTTTTGTGTTTATGTTCATCTATCTATTTATTTATTTTCTTAATCTCTCAACGAAGAGAAAAAGAAAAAAAAAATTGAAATTAATTTAGACAAGTAAAATAAATTACTGAAGACAGCAAAACACGTAACGAATGCAAATTCAACACTGCCAGGAATAGACAGTCGGACAAATCCTCGTGGTGGTGTTTCACCACGTACGTCACAGCAATTTACGAACGTAAACGGCACAAAACCGACAAGTCCCGACAGGTCCCGAATTTATTTTTTTTTTGCTTTTTACATTTTAATTTTCGTTCAAATAATTCTCTTTGTCTATTCCTCCTGTCCCATTACCCTTGAGTTACACAAAGATTAATAGTTAAAATGTCTCCTATATAAAATTTACTCACACACAGAGACATTATTTTTGGAAATAGCTACCCTTGATCTAAATTTGTCATTTAAATGCCACATATCGATAAAACATTATCACATTAAAATAATTAATTCATCAATGATCAACAAAACAAATAATCAATTAAAATTTTTTAAATAAATCATATTTTCTGTTATCTGTTATTAAATAATTTAATGCAATTTATTTTTTCCATTAGCATTAAAAAATAATACACATGATTATCAAGTTTCCACACTGACATCTGCAATTAATTAACCAATCACTTTGATTTTTTGTTTCTTTTTAAATAAATCAAACAGTTGTGGCACTGTGTAAAATCACTTTAAAGTACGTAATGAAAACGTTGATACGACTCGCACAATGTTTCAGCTATGAATGTGTTTGTGATAATTAATTGATCTCTGTCCTCATTAGAAATAGATTTAAATATCAATGTGTGTATTTGTGGAATGATAAAAAGCTCTATGTGAAATTTACGTTTCATAGCTTTCAATTAGCGCGAAGAATTAATTGACAAAAATAAAAATAAATATAAATTGTGTCAATGGTTAATGTTAATGTTAATGTTTATTTAACCAAGTTATTTTTATACTTACATTCCAACCAACAGCACCGACAACGATATCAAGTGCATGTTCATTGTCATCTCTGTCACTGTCTGACTCTAATAAAGCTTCAGTGGGTTCCTCAACGCTGCCACCTTCACTGACAACATCATCGTCATCACTAACACTCTTGATATTAGATGACGTTGGCAGTGGACCATCAGCAGCCTCCAAAGCTCGAGCTTTCTCCGCCAATAATGTTCCCAAGTTTTCGAAAAATCCACCATCTGATTCTTGAATTCTGCCAATTAATTAATAAATGTTATCAAATATTTTATTCTACACTTGAATTATTGACATAGATAATCTAAAGCACAGGTTCTAGATGACCAAAACAAATAATGATTGATGTTGAAGTGGTGAAATAATTTGTGATGATTAATATAAATAATATTTTTTTTTTTATGACAATTTGGTGGAATTAATTCTACTAATTTATTTATTCATTACATATCATGCTATTTTTATTGTTGCCACTACCAATAATCATCAAGCTACATTTTACACGACATTTAAAAGACACAATTTAAACACTCAAGCATTTACATCATTCCATTTGTTGACAATTATTTTTTATTTTTTTTTTTGAACGTGTTATCACCTTTTATGAAGGAAATTGTGAGCTACAAATTTCCAATAGATGGTTCCGACAGTTACAGGTCTGTTTTCCGGTTTCTGGGACATTCGAAAGGCCGCAATGGCGTAGTAATAAGGGTGACTTGAATCACATTTATCAAAATGAGCCATTTTGCAATTGCTTTCAGTCCTTTTGGAATAAATACAAATAAAATAATTTTAATTTTTCCTTCTATTTTAATTCTTTCTCTCTCTTTTTTTTTTAATTAAAATAATCTTTGTAGTGCAGCTCTTTAACGACTGACTCGATACTTCGAGTCTTCATCGCGTCAAGTAGATACTGAAAATAATTATAAAGGCAATGATGAAGAAGATGATCGCATATTCGTGTTTGTTCATGTTATCCCAACAATATAATGCTTTATAGACTCAAGGAGTTGATTTTTATGATAACGTGAGTTAATAAATTAGCAAATATGAATATTCACGCACTTCTACACAAAACCGTCATGGTTGTGTAAATATTGAATATGTACTTAAATAATAAAATACATAGAAAAACCTACACAAATGCTTTGGTAATTTATTTTCTAATGCGCCACTTGAACGAATCGTATCGATATTATATTCAACTTTTATTTATTAATCTTGTTATATATTATATTAAATAATAAAATGATACTTTGGATATTTATCATTGTTAATGGGAAAAATTTATGAATATAATTGTAGTTTCTATAAATTTTATTTGTAATATTTAAAATAAATTGAGAGAACAATGAATTATCGTGATGATATTTTTGTTGTTGAAAATAAATTGGAATTATTGATAATTTTATTTTATCATTTAACAAATAATTAATGACTCATCTGCAAATGTTTTTATTGTTATTCAATATTTACATGGAACAATGATGATAATATAAAACCATCTTGTCTTCTCATAGATAATATTATAAAATTCCTTTTTCCTCACTTTTGTTTACCAATAATATTTTTTTTTCCTCATGAAACTTTTCAAAGTATTAAATTAATAATTTAACTATACAAAACGATAAAATACCATGAAATATGTCTTTACAAAAGATTATATAATTTCATAAAAATCCAATTTACAAATTTATAAAATAAAAATTCTAAAATACTTTTTGGAGAGTGATAAAAAAATTATATCAAACATTAATCTATAAATAATTGTCAATAATTTTTTTTTCAATTGTTTTTATGAAGTGATCATGTCTAAAAATATCTTTGATTGAATAAAAAAATAATAGAAAAAAAAAAAACTATTACAACAGTGTGTCTGGTAAATTTTATTATCGATCTTTGATTTAAATTTTCAAGCATTCTGAAAGCAAAACACTTCCAATGAACCAATTATGGCTTCAAGTAACATCACCTGAATATATAAATACATATATATACACATGTGTATGTACAATGTATATATGTATACACGAGTTTCATTGCGTAAAGGTAATAATAATGCAACAAGTGAATCATAATATTGACCTTCATATTTCCATCTCAAAGAATTTATATACAAACGCCTTCTGTACACACCTTAAATTATAGTTCAAACGTATTTAAAATCTATCAATGAACACTGGTAGATATGTAATAAACGTTAAATATAGTACTGATATTTCAAAGTATTACAAAAACATTGCTGGAATATTTTCCGTCAAGTATTTATAGAATTGAAAATAAACTTTGTTGCTGGAAATAAAATAAAATTAAAATCACGTTCGATTTATTTGCGAATGAATTTTAATTGTTTTCATTATCCACAGAGGGTCTGAGAATAAATTACAATGTGTATTTAAATCCGTCAGAGAGAGAATAAGAGGTCAACGAACGTTATTAATTAAAATAAAAATATTTAAAGAATAAGAAAATTAAATTTATATATTTTAATTTGTTTTTTTTTACCTCATCTCATGTTGAGTTTTTGCACGATTTATTTCATCTTTATTTGCTTTTTCCTCTACGATCTTCTGATAAAACCCTTTCCACATTGTTTCTTCATCCATTGTTGTTATTTATTGTTGATTATTGACAAGAGTTTTGAGTATTTAAATTTGTTTTACCCAGCGGGTTTATTTCTACAAAATTATTTTAATTTCACTCGCGAAAATATTAAAATTATTTCAACGTGTGGTCTGGAGTTAATTGTTTAGTTTAATATAGATTAGTGATTGTGTATATGATGTATAAAATGTGTAATATATGAACACTGAAAGTATTTTTGGGCCAAGGATGCCGGCTGTCAGGCATCTACTACTGACCTGAAGACGTGAGATTGTAAGTAAAAATACAGCTGGTATATATGTGCTCTCTAAGTGAAGTTTATCATGATATTTGCTATCAGATGGCGCCACCATCCAGCGTGATTATCATGAAGAATTGTGGGAATATTAGGAATCGCTTTTGATTATTATCGTATGTAAAAAAAAAAGTTACATAATTTTTATTTGAAGAAAAAAAAAAAAAGTTTCGTCGATTTTTTATCGATAATTGTTTTTTCGTGATAAAATAATTTTTCAAATGATAAATTTATTATTTAGAGGCATGTCACGAGAGAAAATAATACAGATGATAATATATATGTATGATTCATGAGCATTGTGACATCATTTATGCACGTTTGACGCCATAAATTACAAAGAAATGTAAAATAAGAAAAAAAAAATCTTCAGATGGAGTTGGCTATAAATATTAATTGTCAAATGTGTGATGATATTTAAATTTATTTGATGATTTGTATTGATAAGAAGAAGCGAAATAAGTAAAATAAAATTTAATGGTTGTTGTAAAAAATGTCACATTAATTATGATTATTAATAAATTATTTAAATGGAGCAGATTGTTAGATAAATATTATGGTCTAATTGTGATTTATTATCTAGGTTGAGATATTGTAAATATAAATGGAAAAATTAAACGTTTGAAAATTAGTTTAGGTGATCATGTATTATTTGTTGCTATTTAGAATTTTATTTCTTGTTGGTAAGTTAAAAATAAATTATTTTACGATTAATTAAATATTATTTTGTGATTTTGATTTGTTGGATTTACAGGATTTTTCCATCGAGAATTAATTAATGCTGAGATAAATAATAATGAAGAATTATTATTGAATAATTTTGGTTTTGATTCAAATCAATCGAAAGAAATTAAAATTGTTGTGGATAATATTTTAAAAAATTATATTAGTACACCTAATAATAAATTATCTCCACAGAGAAATTCAAGTTTAACTTATATTTTAGATGTGACATTTATCAGTGACACAATAACAAATGAAATTGAAAATACTTTTCGTAATATTGGATTGATAAATTTAAATAAAAAAAAAAGACAAATAAAATTTCCAAGAAATAAAAATTCTTCTCTCACATTTGGAAATTCAATGTTTCATAAAATATTGCCTTTTTTTATTAAATTATCACCAATTTTCCAGGCTATAGCATCAACATTACAATATTATTTTCGCAAAAATAATTATCGTCAAAAGGGATATTTACGATCGGATTTTTCATTGCCAAAAATTATAACTCAAAGTTCACCGAATGAATTTAAAGTTGTTTCGTTGGTTGATAATTCTGAAAAATATATCAATGCATATTTAAATTGTTGGAATAATAATTTTACATTATTCAACGCATCAAAAGCATTTATAAATATTGTTAAATATCCACCGAAAAAAACTGGTAGAATAGTTAAATCACGTTTATCAAAATCAATACCAAGACATCCATATAAAAGTGATAAATTATTTACGGAATTCGATGCGATAACTTGTCAATTATTAATCGAAAATAATTCTGAAATTACATTTAAAAATTGCTTGAAACAATTAGAATTAATTGACAAATGTGTTGAAATAACGTTCAATAAATCTCTTAAAAGTGATAAATTAAAATGGCGATCAACACGAATGTTAAAAGAAACAATAAATGATCTTGATTCGAATTGTAAAGTGGCAAAAAATAGTAACGATTTTAAATTAATTTGCCAGAAAAATATTAACAAAAGTGATCCTTTAACTGATCAACTTTTAACTCTGCTTAAGAGAATCCTTAAAAGACTTCGTAAAGTACTGTCAAAAGATAAAATATGGGCTGATTTATTTGAACAAATAGATGCTATAATAGACGCTTATAACATGATAGCTTCTCTGCAGAAGGAATCAATAACGAGGTCCAAAAATCAGCCACATTTAATTAAAGAATACAATAAACGTTCAAAGCAATTACATCGTTACACCAAAAGTTTAACTGAAATTGGAATAAATACCATCGATCAAATACGAAGAATTACACGAACAATTGAAGAAGTATTAGTTAAAATTGTATCAACTACAGGAATAAATTTATCAAATAATTTAAGATCAATGAATTCTTTTGACAAAATATTTAATAAAATAAAAAAGCATTTACTTAATAAATCTAATTCCACATTACCTAAAGATAAAACATACGAAGAAATATGGAGAACTAAACGTCCAATAAAGAAAAATAATAATCATGAGCTCGCAAGTAAATTAATTTTATCATCAAGTTACTAAAATTAATAATTATAAATAATAAATTTGATTGATATGTTATTTATATTTTTTATTGATTCATTTTCAGTACGATCTAAAGTTCCAGTTGTTGATTTATCCATTTATTTCAACAATGATTGGCTCAAAACAATGCGAGGTCTTTCTCAAATAAATATTCATCGAAATTCAAACACAATTACTACATTGGCAAATGTATTTCTCTTAGCAACACTCTTTCATGAGTTCATTATTATTTTTGCTGAAGCTATTTTTCATCGGGAAAGAGAACCAGATATTCAATCACCATCGGTAAAAAATAAATCATTAAATATTTATATAAATAAATGATTGCATAAATGCAGAATAATTATTTTTTTTTTTCAGCTGATTCCACCAAACTTTGGACATCCCGATGACGTTTATGAATACCAATCTTATGACGATACAGATTCAGAACATGAAAAATTACCAGATAATTTTGATCCACACCAATCGAACGAACAGCAGAGAAAATGTTGATCGTTTTGTTATAAATAACAGAAATGAAATTAATTTATTTGAACATTAAATTTATATGACGTTTAATATTCAATAATTCATTTATGAAATTTACACGTGGTAACATTGTATACTTGTCAGTAATAAGTATTAGAATTTTTTCAGAATTATTTTTGAAGTGATGGAAGAATTCTAATAATAAAAATAAAATGAAGTATTAATAATTTTAATCAGTAAATTTATTTCATACTTTGTACATTACTCATTATACCAATTTACCTTCATCTCTTTTGTCATTCTTTTGCGATAATATTTGAATTATTTATTATACCAAGTGTATGACATTTATGATAATACTAATTCAAGTTAGAGAATTAATATAATACGATAAATTTTAATTGGTAAACTGTGAGTCAGTGGTGATTTTGCAGAGAATGTGCAACGCTTTGGTAACCGTGTGCTTGTTAGGTGAGTGATTTGAATCCATCAAATAAAGTCATAATCGAACAATTAAATCATAAAATTTTACAGTGAATTAATTTTTCAAGGCGTTGTATTTGGTAGAGTTGAATTAAGTGATACTAATAAATATGCTCAAACAAGGATTATTGGTGGAACAGGTGTTGCTATTTTTCAACGACCATTTATTGTCTCGGTTCATAAAAGACGTGAAGGTTTTGTGTGTGGTGCAGTTATTGTATCATCAAAATGGATATTGACAGCACTTCATTGCATGTAATATCAATGAATTAATATTTTATTTAACAAATATAAATTAAAATATTATATACATTATATTTATTATATTTATTAATTTTTTTTTTATTTTAGTCCATCGCCGCGTTTTAAAACGCAATATTATATTCGTGCTGGAACAAAATATTATGATCATGGCGGTACTTTTCATGTATTTCGACATGTTAAAATGTTTAATACATCAGTTTTACATGATTTTGGTGCAACAATACCAATTCATGATATTAGTCTCATTAAAGTATTTCCACAATTTCAATTTTCGGTTAAAATTCTTCCTGCAAGATTGCCAGAGCATAATGAAGAACCACCTGATGAACTTTGGGTTTCTGGTTGGGGTATTACATCATACGGTGTAAGTATAAATATTAATAATATCAAAAGAATTATTATAATTAAATTGAAGATATATAAAAATATAAAAATAATTTTTATTGTTTGAGATTAATTATTTCTTTTTGTAAATTTGTTTTGTTTTTTTATATAGCGTCTTTCGAGAGCTCTACAGACTGTTGACGTTCAGAAGATTCCAACTAATATATGTAAAAATATGTCCAAAATTTATGCTGTATTAATGAATGATGAACGACATATATGTTTTGGGGGTGATAAGAAAGATTCTTGTAATGGCGATTCAGGTGGACCATTGGGATTTGAACGGACAGTTTATGGACTTGTTTCATTTGGTGAAGAGTGTGGAAAATATCCTGGAGTTTATGTCAAACTATCGTATTATTCAGAGTGGATCAACAGTATAATAGGAAAAGATTTATAAATAAATAAATGAATAATAAAGAAAATATAAAAATAAGATTCAATTATAATCATGAAAATTTACAACTTTAATAAAATAAAATTAATTAATATTTTATATATCTTCCTTTCATCATACAATAAAAAAAATAAATTAAATTTGTATAAAAAAAACATAAATATCCATAAATATAATTTAATCAAAATAAATTAGAATAAAAATCTCAAATTGATATTTATTTTCTTTTTCTTCATTATTTGAATTATTTTAATGAAAAAAAAATATTTATCGATATGTGAAGAACTTTCTCCGGATGCGGGTTGAATTTTTTTTGTTTTTCAATTTTCCTAAAAGGATATCGTAAGATTAACAGGTGAGTTGTGATAAAGTTGCAAAAGATACGACAATGGAATCACGGATGCGTGTGGACTTTACTAGTGTGTTCAGGTCCGATGGATTCGTGAAGGAAGTCCACTACCAGCGCACAAACACCAACATGTATTTTTTCTTTTTATTGTTTCACACGGTTGCACATGGACTAGACAATAACAATACGTATCAAACAACGCACGTGACCACTCCCGGTATAATGTGGATATGTGAATAAAAAATAAATATATAAATATAAACATAAATGCGTGCTGGAGTCTATCGTTTAGTTGGCTGACTCACCTGCACGCGTTTTTTCCCCCAATGGCTCACACGACTTGTTCCGACCGGCATTTTAATATCTATGTACATTCTACATCCATCCGGGGGTCTTTAAACCCACTCACCCACGTGTATCACAATAAAGCTTATATTGAGTAATGAAAATAATAGAAAATATATACAGAAAAAAAGATTTGTGTAATAATTTTAATTTAGTGTTGGAAATTTTTTTTTTTTGAATGATTTTCATAGGAATGTTATGTTTAATTATAACAGAATATATTTATGTGATGTGGTTTTTGATATGAATTATATAAATTAACGTTTATAATTATTAAACACAAAATTTGATAGGGGAAAATTTTGTGTTAGATTTTTAATTATTTTTCATTCTATTTTCATACGAATTTTTGTGTTAAAAATAATTGAAATAAAATATTAATAAAGTTTTATAACACAAAATATTTTACTGGGTATAAATAAAATAATGAATTATATATTTACATACTCTATAATTATTTCTGGAACAATTTTCGTACGGAAACTCTTCAGTATTTCACGTTTTAATTTTTGATACCATCCATTAATAAATTTTGATTTACACGACACTTCCGGAATATTTTTTACTGTGTCATTAGTATTGTCTTTTGTATTTGATAATATTAATAATGATGAAGGTTGATATGGTGAAGATAATAATACACTTGAAGATTTTTTTTTACGGCGTGGATAAATTGGCGCATTTATTTCTGTATCTGTAATTATCGATAGTTTTCTTGGATGGTAATTATTACGTGAGGAAATTTCTCTCTTTCGAATTATTGGTTTGACGCGAATGAAATTACTTTTATCAACAGGTTCCAACATGTTTCCTTTGTTAATTTTCTTTATCTTTTATTATTTACAACCGATTATTAATTATTCTTTTATAAATCTCGTTTTATATAATATTTTATTTTTTATTTCACCTTACTATCTCTTTAGATTTATTTAATTTTATTTATTTAAATCACTGAAGGGTTAAGTGATCCACCGTGGTCGGTGGTTGAATTCAGACTGAAACATGGTAAATAAAACGGAGAATGGTGTTTATAAATGGCGACGGTAGCGCGGATAACGGAAAACAGGAAACCACTGAAGGGACTGTGAGTATTATTTTTTTATTTATTTGTTTTTTTAATTATTCATCTGAGGCAACAAAGTTAACCATTGTATATAACTGTACTTAAGCCTTTATTGCACACATATGTACACGCTGATGTTGTCTGCACGCGTCGAAAATCATGTCTTGAAATTTTAATGGAATATTAAATAATTTAAAAGTACTTCTATTGTATTTCTTAGTTTTTTTTTTTTTTAGGTCCCGGGTAGTTTTTTATAACAAAGGACAAGATGACAATAAAGACACGTTAGTTCACGTTTCGTGTGTATTTTATGTGATGAGAATTTTTATTTCATCATGATTTAAAACCCGCTGATAGTTATTTTTAATGCAAATATTTATACACACAAAAATTCAATTAATATATTATAATAAATAATATTAATTCAAGGAATTAATTTATTTTAAATTTACAAGTTATTTAATTATTTGAAAGCCAAGCTGGTTAGTTATGAATATTCAATAGAATAATAATAACTAATATAAATAAATTTATTATTGACAGAAAGAAATTAAATTTTTTTAAGGGGGTAGTCTCGTGTCTGATTTTCAAAAAATTAATATTTTTTTTTGTGCATATTTTCAAAGTTTAATAAGTTGAAAACGTACGCGTCAGGAATAGATGATTAATGTAAGTATAAATTTTCAATGAAAATTTTCTTTCCAAACTTTGAATGCGGTTTTCTCGAAACTACTTTTTTTCCCTCGGCCCGGATGATTAAAAAAAAACTATTCAACGGATCGCTCTAAAATTTTAACACAAGGGTCTACACATCAATGGCTCTGTCCGGTACCAGAATTAGATTTTCTTATCAATTATTTTTTTTTATTTGTTTTTAAAATTAATTTTAAAGCAAAAAAAAAGTCGATTTTATAAAAAATTTTTTAACAAGGCCGCCATTTTTTTATTTTTCATCCAAATTTTTTGAATCTGGTACGGGACGGAATGACAACCCTACTAAGTAATAATCTTTTGGAAATTTTGATTTTAGATGATTACAAAAGGTGTAGTCAGGGGGGCTAGCCACCTACTTTTTTTTCGAGAGGCCTTCTTTATGACACCAAAATGACGTTAATAATTTTTTTTTATTCAACAAAAATTTTTTTGTATTTTTTAATATGTAAATAATAACATATAATTTTCATAAAAAGATTGAATTTCATTTTCCGCAAAAAAAAAATTCTTCAAAAACTTTCAAATTTTAGGCTCGGACACGAGACTATAGGGGTATACCCCCTTAAGGTTTGTCATTTTTTTTTTCATTTAATTAATTTATGAAAATCAGTTTTTAGAGTATAAATTGACACTATATGAAAGTGTTAATGAATTAATTAATAAACAGATGAGTGAGAATTATATTTATTATTTATTTGTACTCATAAATAATATAAAAATAAAATTGTTCACGTCCTTGTTATTTAATATTAAAAATTATTTATAATTTTCAACTACATCACATGATATCATAAAAATGACTACAATGTGACTGTAGTTAAAATTCATACAATTATAAACTGTTGATATAATTAAGTCAACAATTCTCATCAACTGTAAATCAAAAGCTCATCACAAAGATTATTATAAATTTTTTTCTTTTGCTTTGTAATCACGACCAGAAATATCCCAGAGTTTATTTGTTTATTTGTTAATTATATTAAAATATAATTTCATTAACTTACATTGGAGTTGATGTCAATCGTCGTAATCGTGGATGAGGTGACCTTAAAGTAATTATTTCATCTTTTTTCACTTTCAGTTTATTCCGCTGCCAAAATTTCAAGGACTTCATTATTAATTTATAAATAATTATTCCCGAATAATAATTATTACACGGATGCAGAATTATAATAGCAAGTTAAAATGCGAATTAAATAATATCATTGTGCGCAGCATCAACGATGAAACGAGACTGAAAAGGAACGAGAAATCAGTTATTTCTTTTGCATGTAAGAAAATAATTTTCCTCATGCACTTAGATAAAGTTTTGATGAATGATAATTATACATCGTATAACATTACGTCTGATCATATGATTATATATATACTACAAGCGTCATGTAGTGATGGACGTGAAAAAATAACACGACATGCATAAATTGATCATTTGTTTAAATTAATGGGTGAATTTTCAGGTGAATAAATAATGAGATATAATAATGTGAATTTCCACATCGTTCGGGGAATCCCACAAGTAAAAGTGGGTTTTTTTACCTACGTACTTTCGTTATAAAATTCCATGGGTAACAAATAAAGAACTCTCGTTTGGTTTTACCCACACAAACGGGAAGTCTAGTGTACCGACAAGACAAAGTGCAGTATAAATTTATTATACCACAATCGGTAACTCAACGGGCTTTTTTTTTTTT
>JAQQBS010000002.1:10892600-10918628 GCA_030347275.1 Microctonus aethiopoides | reverse complement strand
TGTTGCTGCCGCAGATAATTAATTGATTTGATTATTTTTAAATATTGTGCGTGGCGCCTAGAAAACGCCACGTCACAACATATATATATTTTTTTCTTTAAAGCTCTCGTAATAACTTCACTCTAAAATGATCTCCTTTGTCAGACAATCAACTAAAAAGAAGGACATTAATTCCCCGTTTCTCAAAACCACCATACTTTTTCATTTCTATTATTCTCTACGCTATTTTCTTCACCTTTCTTCACCCATTCTATTTTCACTGCTCTATTATCATCCCATTATTTATCCTCTTTGTCCCAGAATGCGGTGATAAAAAATTCCCCATTAAATAAAAGAAAGATAATAATCTCAATAACAAAACTTGAAAAAAAAAAAAAAAAAAAAAAAAAAATTCTCTAAAATTCAGAAACCAAATAAAATAATTCTTTCATTTGATCAAAATTAAACCTCTACAATATTTAATTAATTTTTTTTATCATCTTCTCCATCATGAAAAATTACTAAAAACAAAATAATTTTCATGTGACAGTTGCTGTGAGAATTTGTCACATGTCACAGCGGACACTTTTGTATATCATCGTCTCTTGGGATGTAATATATCGTACAGTGACTGGATCTCATTAGAGCTGATTTGCATATCATGTTTTTGAGTATGAGAACACTAACGACGATGAGAATAAGACAGATATGCACCAGGAATAGACGAGTAAAATTCACTGTGAATTCCTGAATCATGAGAAGAGCATTGCCATTTAAATTACATTATCTAACCTTATTTATTAACCTTCTATGATAACATATGTATGCGCATATACATAAACGTTATGTAGATATGAGACATCTGACAAAGCATTGAGTACATATATGTATATAAATATAGATACATAACTATATTTATTCACATATTGCATTACGAATGATGGAATTACATTGGATGGAATATGCTCGTGGAATATTGGTTACAGTGAAGCCTTAGAGCCATGTAATTTCCGTGGTAATATTACGGTAAATCCACCAAAGAGATATAATATATAAAATTATATATATAATTTATTATTTGATTGATAATCAAATTCATTTTATATTTTAAATATTTTATTTGGATTTAATTTGAATTTATATTGTGATGGGATACAGAATTATTTATTTATTTATTTTTCTTTTTCAATATGTGAATGTATTTGAATTCAATTGATAAAAAACATACGCGCATTTTTAAGACAGATATTTCTGTAGATATTTGAAATATTCTCTGTTGTATATTTTATAAAATTTATAAAATGAAAATAATAAAATAAAAGAAAGTAAAGAAAAATTGCGAGTGGATAGAAATTTGTGAATGGAAGGAGGCAATGATGTTATTGTATAAAATAAATTCCATCAGGTTGGTATATGTATGATAAATAAACATAGGAATGTATATAAAAAATAAATAAAAATATAAAAAAAAAATATATGAAATGAAGTTTGTGGAAAAATTTTATTTTTCAAAGTACTCCACTTATTTTAATTGCTTTGTCGGTGGCTTTTTTTTTTCTGTATTTTGTTTCATTTAATTTTATTTTATATTTGTTTATTTTAACGTGAATATATGCTGCATGACGTTGATACTTTGTTGAGATTTTTTTTTCATCAATATTTTTTTTTTTTTTTTTTTCATTCAACGATAACACTTTGGAAGCAACGACGCTGGATATTATTGTCAACTATATAATGGAGACTTGGGGCTAAACAACGAATAGAAAAAGGGCATGACGGAGAGATGAAGAGAGGACGAAAATTCATGTGAAATTGTTGGCTAGAGTGCAGATTGATCGTGCCACCGGATGGTGCATGTACATGTAGCAGATAAAACTTTTTTATTCACGTATATGTTAGGGGAAAAAACGTAAACAAAATACAAAAAATCGTCCAGAGTTATGCGTCGATACAACGCGTATGTATAAAACAATAATGACAATGTATGAGCGTGCTTTAGTAGACAAAGGTGTTTGTTGAAGATGAGCTTTTTGTTGTGCTTCTCGTGCTATTTATTGTATCGAATAAAAGCCAACAAAATGATAAACATACATATACTGGTTTTATATATGAAAATAAATTAGAGAAAGTTTCTTTAAAATATTTTTTCTGTATTTTTTTTTTTTTTTTTTGATATTTTTGTCGAGTAATAAAATTATTTCTTTGAAAAAAAATATTGGGGAATTTATATATTTATATATTATAGAAAAATATTGACAGAGTGTATGTAAATATTAAAAACACAAAGTCATTGACCGAAGTAAAGCCAGCGGCAACAGGCTGAGATGTCTGAACCAACTTGGATATTTCTACTTATAGACAAATATTTTTTTTCTCTCGGTGGAATTTAATTTATTCGAGCAGCAAAATTACTTAGAAATATTGCTTGTACCATTGATATAATGTGATATTATAAATAATAATATTTACCATTTCAAAATTAATTTAATTTGGATACAAAAATTTTTTAGAAAAAAATTAATTTGTAAAATTTATCATCGTGATTGAATTTTTTTTTTTTTTCAATCAATATAAAATTTATTCTTTGTATAAATACTAGTAGTTTAAACATTCAAAACATTAATGATAATTATAAATCTACTTAAACAATGAAAAAAATAATCTGATAATATTTTTATTAATTTTTAATTTTTTTTAAAAAATCTTTCACGAAGCTTTAAAATTTTAATCAATACAGCACGTTTGCAATATTAAATTGCGTCATTCAAAATATCCATTTTGATGTGTATAAAAATATTTCAACTTTTTTTTTCGTAATATATTGCAACAATAAAATGATTAAATTATTGATAAATGTACTGCAATTAATTCGTGGTTGGCTTGAGAGCACATACACACCCTCACACATAGAGTGGTTAACACGCTCTTGTACATGGCGTCACTTGTTTGTTATAACCTACGTGTTACATATAGGTGTCTGCTTGTCGCGTCGCCGGTTGGCTTTAAAGCTCATCCACAAAGAGGCGTGTGTTCTCGTTTCTCTCTCTTGCTTACATTCTAGGTGATATTGATGCTTGTATGTACAGCTACCGAGATGCTTGGATGCCCTCAAATACCCTCACTTCGCCATTTAATCCCTCTCCCATGTCTTGCTTGTTGCGGGTTTCCCTCAGCACGACACATTAATCAGTCAATAAAACATTTATTAATTTTGTAAAATATTTCGGACCATCTGGATGAATAAAACTTTCACATTTATTTCAAGAAAATTATTAATCATTATTATTTATTTTATTTATTATTTTTTATTACTTTTTTTTTATATTTATTTATTATATCATTTATTTATTTTTCAGATTATTTATTATATCAATATTATTTATTCATTTATTTATTTATTAATAATTAATATAATTATATTATTTTTATTTAATAATTATATTTTTTTAATTCAATTAATAATTATTTCGCACTATCTGGATGAATAAAACTTTTACATTTATTTCAAGAAAATTATTAATCATTATTATTTATTTTATTTATCATTTTTTATCATTTTTTTTTATATTTATTTATTATATCATTTATTTGTTTTTTAGATTATTTATTATATCAATATTATTTATTTTTTTATTTATTAATAATTAATATAATTATATTATTTTTATTTAATAATTATATTTTTTTAATTCGATTAATAATTATTTCGCACTATCTGGATGAATAAAACTTTCATATTTATTTGAAGAAAATTATTAATTATTATTATTTATTTTATTTATTATTTTTTATTATTTTTTTTTATATTTATTTATTGTATCATTTATTTATTTTTTAAATTATTTATTATATCAATATTATTTATTTATTTATTTATTTATTAATAATTAATATAATTATAATATTTCTATTTAATAATTATATTTTTTTAATTTAATTAATAATTAATATAAATGAATAAAATTATTTATTATATTAATATTAAAGTTGACATTTCAATTATTGATGTTGCATTAAAGAATGTGATTTTTATTATTTTATTGGAGCTTTTTCAAAATGATTAATGTCATGGTAGTATAAAAGTTTATTGGTATTTTTTGTCACGAAAAGTGTAACATATTTCTTTTATTATTGCTTTTATTTTTCCTACTTAATGTCGGTTTTTTATATCGTTTAATAACATCAAAAGAAGTTGTTGTTGCGTTAGATCAAGTTGTATATCTCTGTAACTATCGTCTTTTAACGTCGTGTAGTCGTATGAAGGTGTTGGTGACAATGAGAATGACGAGGATAAATGAAAATAAGGAAATAAAAAGCACAAAAAAAAATGACAACAGGAGAAATAAAGTGTGTATGAATTTATCAAGTAAATAAACGACAACAAAAAAGCAAACTTAAAGGCATAATAGAGGGTCAACGTTTGTGTGTATTAATACTTTAAAAAATAAATAATGGCGAATAAAAACAAATGAATAAAATACGTGAAAATAATTGTCAATTATTGAGGAAGAAAAAAAAAATTAATACAACAAATAAAAATTAATTTATTGATATGAATTTTTCTGTGGAATAATTTAACATTCCATAAAGCTTTTCTTTTCCCTTCTCAATAATCGTCTATCTTTATTAGTTCAAATTTATTTAAAATTTATATGCAACGTTTTTCCGCACTTTGCAAAATGAATTTTCAAGTCAAACGGCACGCGGACGTATCTCGAAAACGTGACCCGAATATATACCACAATGTTGCATAATTTATTATTGTCCGTGACAGTTGTGCACACGTTTCAGCCCCTCAAACTTAATATAAAATTCTCTGTACACACAATTTATTAAGGAAAGAAGCTCAATTAAAATAAGTATATTTAAAAATAAGGAAACAATTTAAGGTTGGCACACTTTATGTTTGTACATTAATTTAGACTGGAATGAGAATAAAAAATAAAGTAAAAAAAAATATTGTGACGCGACTGATCGCGTGTTAACGAATTATATTTTCGTCCTACATATTATATTGAAGAGAGTAAGTCTTATGTACAAAACTATTGAGTTTACATGGTTACACATTAGACTGGTTCAAATGAATCGACTATTTTTTTTTTCAAAACCCTCACTGAAATATCTTCAGAAAGGTGTAAGAAGATGCCTGCTAAATCCGGAGCTCTTAATATTAATATTAATAGGTCACTCATCGTGAATTTCTATTTCCGATTTAAAAAACATGAAAAATTTTTTTTTTATCGTTAGAATATTTTGTAGCTTACGAAACAATGGATGGATTCAAATGATCAATACATATTTTTATAGGAAATTGAACGCTCTACAAAAAAGGTTTCTTACAATTTTTTCATAACTTTTACTGTTTAGAAGATATCGGAGGTTCAAGTTTGAAGAATTTAACAAAATTTCTTTGTTACTTTTAAATATTATAACTCGTAGACAAATAAATATTATAAATTGCGAAATATATATTTTTGTAGGAAATTGAATGCTCTACAAAAAAGATCTCTTGTAGTTAATCGATTACTCTAATCATTTAGAAGATATTCGCATTCGAATCCCTGCGTACAAATTTTAATAGTTTTTTAATAAATATTTTAAATTTATCCATTCAAGTCATGAATGCGAATATCTTCTAAATGGTTAGAGTAATCGATTAACCACAAGAGACCTTTTTTGTAGAGCGTTCAATTTCCTACAAAAATATACATTTCGCAATTTATAATATTTATTTGTCTACAAGTTATAATATTTAAAAGTAACAAAGAAATTTTGTTAAATTCTTCAAACTTCAACCTCCGATATCTTCTAAACAGTAAAAGTTATGAAAAAATTGTAAGATACCTTTTTTGTAGAGCGTTCAATTTCCTATAAAAATATGTATTGATCATTTGAATCTATCTATTGTTTCGTAAGCTACAAAATATTCTAACGATAAAAAAAAATTTGTTCATGTTATTTAAATCGGAAATAGAAATTCACGATGAGTGACCTCTTAATATTAATATGAAGAGCTCCGGATTTAGCAGGCATCTTCTTACACCTTCCTGAAGATATTTCAGTGAGGGTTTTGAAAAAAAAATAGTCGATTCATTTGAACCAGTCTATTACACACTATACTACATGACAATATTTATTTTTATTTTCCTTTATTTCATCATAACTGACATTCAAATATTATATTTTATTCTACTGTGAATTTTTTTTACTTCAAGGTTAAAAAATAATTCATTATTAATTTTATGTAAAATGATTTATATATATGGCTGGAAAATTTTAATTTCACGTAAATTGTTAAAGTTTATTGAAGTTTTTAAACTAAAAACATTTATCTAAGAAAAATAATTTTCAGTATAAATATATTTTGTGTTTAAAACTTCATTCAAACTCGCTGAGTTGCTTTGAAAAATTGCTAGGCCATGGTTAATTAACGCATTGCATTTGACTATATTCTCTGTATTCATTCACCCTCTTTTCTCTGCGTAGTCGTAAATTTTTCTGCCCTCTCAGATTGGCTTCAACTACGGTACATGGTGGATAAAGCAACAGGGATAGTGAATATAACAGACGGGAAACGATTGTGAGATTGAGTAAATAAACCAACGTGGATGAATGGTGGCGTTGGTGTACAAACTAACGAAGATTGACTGAACTAATTTATGCGCAATGGCCGTGGCGTGTACACAAAATATATATCGGTACCAAGTCAATTGGAAAGTGGATATGATATGTCATATTCAGACATTCCAAAAATCATATCTCAAAAAAATTCACGTATATTTATTAATTTATTTGTATATTTATTGAAACATTTCAAACACTTTTTAATTTTTATTTTGAATATTCTAGAATTAATATTACTGTTTGTTTATTTTTTATTATCTTATAGCAAAGTTGAATATTTAATTACGATTTTAGTTTTATTATTTTGAGAATCAAAGATTTTTATATACTCAAAAACTTCTTATTATAAAAATTATAAAAATTATAACTTGGGAATTTTTTTTTTATATAAAATCCATTTAATTTATTCAATTGAATATTTATTTTGAAAACGTCAACATTCATGTATCGGAAACTACTATTTAATCTTTCCCTTCAATATCTTTATTAATTTATTCATATATTTATTGAAACATTTCAATCATTTTGTTTAATTTTTATCTTGAATATTCTAGAATTATTATTACTTTTTGTTTATTTTTTATTATCTTAGTGCAAAGTTGAATATTTAATTACGATTTTAGTTTTATTATTTTGAGAATCAAACATTTTTATCTACTCAAAAATTTCTTATTATAAAAATTATAACTTTTTTTTTTTAGAATTTTTTTTTTATAATATAAAATCCATTTAATTTATTCAATTAAATATTTATTTTGAAAATGTCAACATTCATGTATCCGAAACTACTATTTCATCTTTCCTTTCAATATAAAACAATTATAACATCGTTAAATTAATTCATACCATCTGAAAATCACTAAAAAAAAAAAAAAAAAAAAAAAAAAAAAAAAAAAAAACAATATTCATTGCCCATAAATTAATTAACTTAGTTTTTCAACCATAAACTATTTTATACTCTTCAAATTTACATATTAAATTTCTATCAAATCTAAACTATAACCCTCCAAACATTCGCAGAATATAAAGAGGAAAATTAATAATATAAAATATTTGCAAAAGTTTCATTCTCTCGTGTCAGACGCCGATATTTATTCCCCGGATATTTTTAAATCATCCAAGTATAAAAATCTATAAATGTACCTTTGTATACACATGCATTATACATATATACACACGAATACAACGAGAATGAAGTAAGTAAGGAATAATACCAATCGACTATGTACATATATACGTACTAGTGCGCATATATTAAACGTTCATTGTCGCGCGAACAAAACTTCTCTCGTTCACTCTCAATCCTTTATCTACTCACGTGCATATAAAAGCACATACCTCATTCAAAAAAAAAAAAAAATACATACATATTCCTACTGCATAAAATAGTGTTCTGCAATCCCGAGCTTTTAATCAATTCAATATACAATATAAATAAAATATTATTCCTGCATAACTTCATTCAAAAATATTCCAATAATTCATTCATATCAGCTATTATTTTTTATCTCAACTTTGGAATTTATTCAGCATGGAAAACATCAATAATTATTGGACGGGTTAACGAATGTAGGACAAATAGTAGTACATAATTATACCGATTGCCAGAGGATTTGATTGAACACACTCCCAAATCTCCTTGAATGTATGTATTAATGTTTACATATGTGAATTTCGTTTCTCATATGTGACGTGGTGATTCATTAATTGTTAAATCAATTCATCTATACTGTCGAGGGTAAATGCACAGGTGAACTGAGAGGAGAGTTAGCAACCCTGTATTTTTTTTTTTTTTTTTCATACTCTTTAGATCATTTAATTGTTCTCTTGAACGATATTAAATTTATATTTGTGCTGTGAGTATGATAAATATTATTGAAATGTGATAATACTCACGTAGATCTCCATTTTGTGATGAAATCCGAGCCAATGGTGTAGACTGTTGATGATGTACGATTTGCATCAGTAGTATTTAAACTACTTTCAGTCCCGTTGTTACCCTCCATCCCCTAAATTGACGAGCCACATTCGACAATTTTTAAGATGATATAATTGATTTTTGTATTGTGGAGAGGTCAGCGTTAATTGAATCACCGATGGTGATTTAGTAATTTCCAAATCATCTTTATGATAATCTGAAATATTTAAATACAATAATATAAACTTTGTGAGAAATTAAATATTATTATTTATTGCTTCACTTAATTTTATTCATCTCAAGGAGTGAAGTTATTTACATTTTAATCAGAAATATTCTGAAGTTGATTTTAATCTAGATAAGTTTTTTTTTTTATGTATAATAAAGCAGATTTGGGTCTTATAAATTTTAGTTTCACATTTGTTTAATTGGTGAATGGAGGTCGGTGCTTAATTTGGTCATTATTAATAAGTTAGCACTTTGAAATTTAATTTTTTTTTTTTTCATTAGAAAAATGATTTGGATGAATTTTAGTTTTATTTTAATTTCTACAGTCTCAATTAAGTTTGATATATTATTGCTAAGTCGACAATGCGACAACTGCACTGTGATTAATTGATTATTAATCGTAAAATTGAATATTTTATTTTATGAAATTTTATTTTGATTAAATTGTAAGAAAAATTTTTGATCGATCTATTTCAAGAGCATAATTTTAATAAAGCTATTGCAAATTTTTAATTCATTCATAAACATCATCTGTTTTATTATACAGAAATTAATTAGCTTAATTATCAAACAATTAAATTTTTTATTGAAATCGTGAATTTTTATTTGAAACCATTTTCAATTTCTAATAAAATTTTTTCAGTTTTATTTCAATCAAATTATATATTGCAATAAACTGATTCAATATTTATTTTAAAATTTTCACAACATAATTTTTAATTGATAATTGAAAAAAAAAATTTTTTAATTTCTTTTATTTTTCATTTTTTATTTCAATTGTTTTAATTTTTAATTTTTATTAAATGCAATATAAATACCGCTATTGTTTTTAATTTTAAGAACAATCATAACTTGATTGTTTGTATTATATAGAATGAATAATTATATGATTATTCATTATGCATTAAATTAAATGCTGAAATATTTGTGAGAATAATAATATTATTTGATGTGATTTTTTAATACCCTTGAGCAACATGCACGAGATAATTTCATTATATCTTTGTATGCATAAGTAATAGTGGAAGAATATAAGATGAGATACAACAGCCGTTGAGGGATTATAACATTGGGATTTGTAATAGTATTTCTCTTGATAACCATAGCAACGTCGCATTAATTTACAAAACAGGCAACATTTGAATTTCTCTTTATATATTAAATCTGTATACACCGTAAAATATATTACCATTATCACATAATTTTATCGTCGTAAAAAAATTAATTACTTTTTATTTTATGCGTGCATATAGTACTCAAAATTATTTTCATCTTTTTCTGTATACACAGGGTGACGAATGAGAATTTGTTTAAACTTATCATTCATAATTTTGAAATGAGAACAGAGAAAAAAAAATAAAAATATTTATAAATTTAATTTAGTAAAGATGTCATTTTTTTTTAAATTGGTTTCAGTTTAATTGAACATTTTTAACAGATATTTTAGTGAGATTTTAAAAAATCGGCGAAATTTCAGGATAATTATTAATGTTGAATATTTTAAAAAATATCTATCTAAATTTGCAGAATAATCAAACCTCAATTTTTTTTTCTGAACTTTATTATTTTGCAAATTTAGATGAAAATCATTTCTAAAATATTTACCATTAATATTCTGTATCTGATAAAATTTTCTCTATTCTCCAAAATTCTAATAAATATTTTTCAAAAATGTCCAATTAAAAATACTCGAACGAATTAAAAATAAAAATAAAATTTATATATAATTTTATTTTTATTCTCCCTACTATTATTTCAAAATTATAAATGATTAATTTAAGCAACTTCCCATTTGTCACCTCATATAAATAAATTTATATCAATGATCATAAATTTTTTATCAAATGACAAAGTTCAAAAAAAAAAAAAAAAAAAATCATTGGTTTATCATATCATTAAATATCCACGATACAACTTCATATCTCGACAGTTATTTAAATGACACATATACGATAAACGTCATACATTCGCCACCATTAACTATATTCCCTCAAAAGCTTGAAAAAAAAAAATTTATCATACTAATGTTAGCAATGTCCGGCGCGCAATGTCATTTCCGTTCGGCATATAATATTTTCAAACTCAGTTCCCTTACGATGATGATAATACATAGCACACATTAATATTATACCTAAGAATAGTATATACATAATACTATGTATAAAACATAAAAGCAAACGACGTGACATACATAAATTTAAAACAAAATTCCTTTTATTCGGGGGTGCATTAATGTTTTTAGTCGGCTTTATCGTTTCAACATTTTTATATTTTTCATATCAACAGTTTTGCATTATTTATTTTATATATAAATTTATGTATATAAAAATATATATTTCAAAAACGTGAAAAGGAAAAAATTAGAACGTATTAAATTAAATCAACAATAAAATGAATTTAAAAGACTGTGAATAATTTTAATAACAAATATGTTATGAGCTTTTGTTATTTTAAACAATAACAATAAACGAATTTTCGGTTTACTGAGCTTATAAACGCACTACTTGTTAATTATCTCTATTTAAATATGCATTGATATTTTCATATGTGATTGCCTGTGGCAATTAACAGAGTGAATTGTGTCTGACCCATGTCATACTTTTCCACTATTTCTTGACTTTTGTATTCAATCAAAATTATTTCTATTCCTTTTTATTTATTTATACATCAAAAATGATATAAACTAAATAATAAAAAAATTCGTTTTATAAATTTATTTAATTTTGAGTGATTTTTTGCTACAAAAAAAATTATTTTGAATTATAAAATATGAAATTATGAAATTAAAAATTGATAACATATTTATGAATGATTTTTTTTATTTTTCATGTGAGCTACTCAGATGATGAGTGATGAAAATAAAAAATAAAATAAACAAGATGATGACAAGCAATTGATAAAATCCTAGATATATTCAAGATATATTTTTTTTTCACAGAGATTCCTATCGAATTTATATACAAGCAACAATTACTTCCTCGATGAGATCACGTTGTCCTCGTCGTTCTCTCCATCATGTAAACACCTGTGTACACCAGCAAATGGGTGGTAGAGGGTGTTAGAAAGGCCATGGCCCTTATGCCACTCACCATAACGAGCCATCAGGCCTTGTATCTCAATCATATCCATGGACAATGGTGAACACGACATGGCAATTTGTTTATGTCGATAACAAAAATATAACACATGCAGGATGACAAATGGAGAGTTGCTTAAATTAATCATTTATAATTTTAAAATGATGGGAGAGAAAATAAAAGTAAAAATAAAGTCAGTAAAAATGTCATTTTTATTTATAATTGGTTCCAGTTTATTTGGAAATTTTTGACAGATAGTTATTGGCATTTCGAAAAAATTATAAAATTACTCCAGGGAAAAATTATTAATGGTAAATATTTTAGAAATTATCTTCATTTAAATTTGCTAAATAATAAAGTGGTTTTTTTAAACTGAAAAATTTGTTTGATTTTGAATGAAAAAATTTAGGCTTTATTATTTTGTAAATTTAGACAAATATTTTAAAAAATATTTACTATTAATAGTTATCCTGGAATTTCACCGATTTTTTAAAATCTCAATAAATATTTGTTGAAAATGTTAAATTAAAATGAAAACTATTCCAAAAAAAAAAATGACATCTTTATTAAATTTATAAATATTTTTATTTTTTTCCTCTGCCTTTATTACAAATTTATAAATGTCTAGTTTAAGCCACACTCCATTCGTTACCCTGTATATTAAAAATAGTATTTAAAAAATTTTTTTGTGTCTGTATTTTACCTCGCATATCAGGTGTTAATTTAACAATTTTCATAAAACCTTTATTGGATTAATATTGAACACAATAAATATTTTATATAATGAAACCGCATATATATATAAATTTGCATATATTTCATGTAAAGTTCAGAGGCCAATATCCAATAATTGCATAATTAAACATACAAAATAATTTTTGTACTATTGAGGTCGATTATAAACACGTAGCTATGGAAACAATTCAATTAATAAAATTATTGATTGAATGAATAAATAAATGAATAAGTAAATAAATATAAAAAATCAATAAAGAAAAATTTTAATATAAAATTAAATTAAGTTACGATAATTAGTAAGGTGTACAATAGGATGTTTCATTTTTTTTAATCTGTCGTACCTGAAATTCTGATAATGTATAAAAAAAAAAAAAAATATTCTTGTTTGAAAAAAAATTTTGAGTTAATTAGAGGCTTATCTCATTCAAAAATTCGATTTCCCATATAAATAACACGAGAAAATTTTTTTTTCGACTTCAACTCGATTTTTCGGTAATCAAAAATTTTTTTCTGGAAAAAATGAATTTACAGCTTTTGTAGGGCATTAAATTTGCTACAAAAAAGTTTTTCATCGCAAACGCTCTCCGACCAACAGTTTTCGAGTTGTAGAGCTGGAAAGGTGAAAGTTGATTATAATTGACAACAAATTTTCTTTAAACTGGAATTTATTGATTTGACATTAATTATTATCTTACAATAAACGCTATAAAGCTGAATCAACAATGTAATAGCATAAAAAAAATTTTTGCTTACCGAAAAATCGAGTTGAAGTCGAAAAAAAAATTTTCTCGTGTTATTTATATAGAAAATCAAATTTTTGAATTCGCCTCTAATTAACTCAGAATTTTTTTCTATAAATTATCAAATTTTCCGTTATGACAGACAAAAAAAATATCACCTAAAAATGAAACACCCCAGTGTACAATACATTATTTATTTTCTCTCAAATCATAGTGATAAATAAAAAATTTATCTGTAATACATCAATATTCCAAAATTAAATTTATTATTTTCTGATTAAGTGGTATATACTGGAGTTTCAAAGACTAATTTGTTCCGGATATGTATATAGAATGATGGAGCTCGACTATATTCCCCAGCATCACTACGACAAACTCGCGAGGGGGTTAATTATTAAATCCCCTCTGGCACGCGGCAGATGCGATCGTCGTAGTGGTATAATGAAGTTTGTACGTGGCTGGCCAATACATAGATACGAAGATTGACTGACAAACATTGAGAGTAAGTATAAAGTGCTAAATTCAAGGAAAATTCCTTGGACATGTATTAACAATGGAGAAAATTCTGTTGCAGTCTAGTTTGTGTTTGTTGTTGTACTATTAATAGTAATAGCAGTGGTAATAGTAGTTGTATTAGTAGTTATTGTAGTGGTGGTAGTAGTAGTATAACTTGTGAGGTGAAGATTTAACAGAATTCAGCAACAGAAATTGTCCATTTTACAATTCTATTTATTTATACACGTATTTTTTTATTTTCAATTTGTTTTTTCACACTTTTATTTTCATCATTTATTTTCTCTTCGCTTTGCTACTTTTCACATCCGTTCTGTCTATCAATCCAATTACAAATAATTCAATGTAATTAGGTGTTCTGAGGTAAAATATTTTTTTATTTTATTTTTTTTTTATTTTTATATGTATTCCTTTTTCTTTTCTATTTTTTTTTTTTTTTTTTTTTTTTTTTTTCATTTGCTATGGGCAAAGGAAGCGCCTCGGGATTTTACTCGATTACTGAGCTAGGAAAGAGGAATGCTTCCGGTTCGCTAGTGAAATTGGGTCAGTCTTCCGTTGTCTAAGTTATACATACACAAAATAGAAATCGAAAAAAAAAAAAAATGTATTCCCCTGTAATTTTTTTTTCTATTCTTTCAATTGTGAATATCTGCTTGATATATTTAAGGACGTTCATTCGCTACGCTAGAGTCAAATGAGTACTAACTTTTTATAAAATTTATGCGAGGCTTGAAACAATTTGTAAAATATATTAATAATTTTACAATGATTTATAATTATTTTTTATATGTACCAATTAATTTCAAGGTATTTATTTAAAAAAATCAGTTAATCCACATTAACAATTGATTTGACGCCATTTGAATTGCTAAATAAATTTGGCAACAGTGCCTATGTTATGTTTTGACACTTTCAATGTGTATGTGCATATGTGTATATTTCGTTACTGCGCGCTGTTGCCAGTTTTCAAGATGGCTACAAATTTACCAAAACAGTTTTAATTATCTTTATTAAAATAATTAATATTTAATTTAAACATTCGTCAACACCTGTTTTTTTGTGGAGTTATATAAACTACATATTTCAAAGAATATTTTTAAACATTATTTATTATTGTATCTACTCTTACAATATACTTTTTTTAATTCTAAATACATAAAAATGCTAATTCTCCATAAGGCTCTATGTTAAAAATTTGAATTTTGATCTTTAATAACTTTCTTAAATTATCGATAAGGCGTCTCAAAATTTCAAGGGTAGATAGCTACATAATTTAACTTCTCAAAACTGAAAAAAAAATAATTTTTATCTATTAAAAAGTCTCATGAATGAACGTCCTTAATACAAATTTATTATTCACATTATCAAAGTATTAAAGTATGAAAAGGATTTGTAGCGATGAATTTTCGAGTAATAGAATCGGTTAATTTGTCTCACGCCATCATGTCAAGTTAATTGGCTCCAATGCAACTGCTTTATATTTTGAATCTCGTTTCTCTCATCAGTTTCACCACTATGATTATTGTCTCTGTGAACATTGACGAGTCCTTTCGTTTCCAATAGGAGAATAATAATGCTCTTTTTGGACACCGGGAAGTAAATTAATCATCAAACGATCAATAAATAATAATAATAATAATAATAATAACATTCATAACATTAATACAAACGAGTATTTAATGATCTCAGCTCTTTAATATTAATTTAGCTTCAACTAATGATTCATTGAATATTAAATAATTTCACATATTATTTAATTATAATTATTTTTATACATAAATATTTTTTTAAATAATTTAATTGTAAACGTAAATTGATAGTCTATTGTTAATTGTAATTTATAGCTGCATGAATTTTTTATTTAATTGTATTCTCAATTTTTGGAAATATAATAAAGTAACAAAATTAAATGAATTTAATAAAAAAAAATTTTAATATTAAATTTTTAAGTGATTGAAATTTATTAAAATTTATAAATATATAATTATTTTTATTACGTCATGTTGTATAGAATGTTAATAAAAGTAGATTTAAGTATTTAAAACTGTTGAAAAATTTAGTCAAAAGGTTTTTGTAGATAAATTCCACCGCGTGATCCTGCCACTAAAGCTCCTTCGTCTTTAGAGATGAATGAGCTTTACCGCAAATGTTGCCTGGTGGTTTTCAGGCAACTTTGAGCTTCTCTAGAAATGGTATATAGGTGTGGGCACATTGTTATAGAGATGTGAACAAAGAGAAATAGAACTTTCTTTAAGAATAAAAATAAAAATCAATGAATAACTGATATTTAATTTTTTTTTTCAGAAGATAAAATTATTAATATAAAATATTTAATATATTTTCAATATTTATATTAATATTCGTTTGTTTTTATTTGAAACCACTGGTGGTATATATGTGATACGATGAAAAAAATGAATAAAATTGAATGACAAGTGTGTGGGAATATGTTTGAAGCACGTGCTTTCCATCGAAGCAATTTTGTATCCAGCACTTTGTTTTTTTTTTATTAGTTACACAGCTGCTCATATTTAGTCATATATTTTTCATCGTTGCCCATTTTAAAAATTCCCATTTCGCTGTATTTTTTTTAATATTTTTTATGTTTTGCATTTATTTCATTTTTTATACTGTAAAATTTTCTGTTTGACGATTAACGCAGCATATTTATTGCATTATTATTATGCAAACACAGCGAAATTTTGTGTGCTTTCAATGTGATATCACGATCTATTTGTACAGAATAAATAAAACAAAATTACTGAAGAATCAGTAATTGGAAATATTTACAAACAAAATAAAATGAAGATACAAAGTAAACGATAATAAACAAAAAATAAAATTCTAGTTTGGAATTAATTTAACGTGTACTAGTGACCTCTGGATGTCCTTTGCGTTTTTGTGTAGTTTTCAACGTTGTAGAAAATCATAAAAACTTTTGTTCAGTGTAATAAAAAAATAGAGGACGAGAGAATTTTTTTTTCTACATCAAATTGCATATCACGCAATGTTTTGAGAATAATTATAAAGCTCAATGAGAATTACAAGCTGTTTAATAAATGATAATTTAATATAAAAATTGGATATTAACAGAAATATAAATAAATATCAATTTAAAAAATTTAATTTGTGATTTTAGAAAATATCTCTGTGAAGCTTTTTGAATTATTTGATTTTTTTTTTAAACACTTGCCGAGTCGCATGCAATTAACGTACTCAACTTTAGCATACGACACCTTTATACTTTTTCACACTTTACATTTACATTCTATCGATTAGATTCGATTGTAAAATAATCTATTTTTTATTTCTAATTTGATTTCACTTATTTTCATCAGAGTGACATAAAATCTTTAATTTTTGTGATTACATTTCATAAAATTTCTTTATTTCTTTTTCACTCATCGACCTCCTGTGGATTCAGTAATAAATTCTGTGTTAATATCACTCTTAATCCGATCGAGATAACTTTTGCACGGGTAAAATTACATAATCAAAACACATTCAGGGGAGAAAAAGTTTTTATCAGTGCATCATTCAATTGCGAAAAACTTTCGTGTTTCTCATTTTTTTTTTTTTGTATATTTTGAATGAACGAATGAATAAAATATTTAATCAGCTGGGTACAAAAAAATTTTAATTATGATCTCAAGTAAAGGAAAAAAAAAGTTGTGGGAAATTAATTTAATAATCTTTGAAAAGAAAAAAAAATTATAAAATGTCAAATCAAGTTGTTAGAAATGAGGAGATGTATATGGGAAGAAAATAAATTTCCTGTTGGCCTACATGTATATATATGTATATATTTATTTGTAGATATTTCTGTAATACACATGACATATTCTCACGACACTCAAGAAATCGTCATAACACGTGTTGTCTTTAATCATAGCCGTATGAGTATTGCAGTAGGTGGAATGAATAAAACTGTCACGTTTATTATTCAACTTTTAATATACATGTATGATTGCTTGTGAATATTATATACATGCATAAATAAGGTATGTGTGTGATTGTAAATTATTTATTAAGATCAAAGAGACGATATCAAAGTACTAATTTTGCCTCGAGTACAAAAGAAAAATAATTATTCCAAACAAAAATATGTGGAAATTATTTGAGATTTTTTTTTTTCTAATTAAAAATTTTTATATTCAACTTTAATTATCATCAAACTATTGGCATCACATAGACCTCTAAGAATTATAAAAAATATCCTTACGTATGCCAATGATAATTTTGTTTAAGACATGTCGTTTTATTGTTGATATTCATCATATTTTTTTTTTTTTTTTGTTAAATAAATTTATACACATGAAAATTTGACCTTGGAATTTTATCGTTTTTGCTAAAGTTATTATTGAGTGAATCGATATTTATTGATTGCGTTATTCAGGAAATGTGAGTGAATGCAAAGGACGAAAATTGAGTGAAGAGAAAAAAAAATAAAATTTTGTTTTCTTTTTTTATTTATTTATTTATTTTTTTTTCTTGTATAAGAAGACGAAATATTTTCAGTTAATTTTCTAGTCCTGTCACGTTTTCTTATATAAAATGTTCGTGAGATATCAGAGGAGAGAAAGGACACTAATGAGATTTTTTTTGGTATGTCCTCCGAGAAGAAAAAAAAATTACAATAATAATGAAATAAAAAACAATGGGATGAGAAAAAAATTTCGATGTGGGTGAAAATTTTTTTGTTGCTTACCTTGAGCAACCAGTCGCTGAGAGACTTGATGAAAAAATAGGCCTTAACTTATCGAACTTTTTTTCTCCTTTTTTTTTTTTTTTTTTTTACATTAATAAATCATTGTCATTTTTTTTTGTTTTCTTTCACAAAAATTGTCACGGCAATCAGGAAATGTTCAATAAAATAAATGAAATAATATTATTAACACTAAATAATTCGTGTTACAATTTATAACACAAATAATTCAATAAAATAACTTTGATCGTTTGTTTATTTGTTTATTTATTTATTTTTTTTTTCCTGTCACCACATTACATTTATAATTATTAAATACCGATAATGATCACAGAGAAAATTTCTGACATAATCATAGAAAAAACGGGAGACGAGAATGTAAGATAAACAAGAAAAAAAATAAACAAACAATAAAAATTATTTTTACACCCTGAAAAAAAAATATCCAAGAGAAAATAAAAAACTCCAGGACATTATTGACTTCTTTTTATTTATTATTTCTTAATTCTGATCAATTATATTTATTTCAGATTCACTGAATGGTTCTCCGCGGTGTGACGGACACGCGGCGTGAATTGAAAGTGAGCGCCGGGCTTGCGAGCGTCGACGTCGCGCGTCCCAACGTCAATTTTATTCAACGCGCAAGCGTTCAACAAACGACAAATTTTCAACCCCTCTTACCTCTATATATGTGCTCGAAACAACCACTGAGAGTGGTTATAAAGCTCATGGACGTTCGGTATACTCTTCTTTGCGTCACATTATTACTGATTTATTCTCCCTCTCATTTCTTTCTTTTTATCTTTTTCACCTTCTTATCATTCATTTATTTATCAATATATTTTCATTTTTTCCTTTTTTTTTTTTTTTCGCGATGAATTTAAAAAGGATAAAGCGAGCTTGAATAATTCTATAAATAAAATTGAACATTGAATACACAATGAATTGAATTCAATAATGAATAATACAAAAACAAACAAATTTTTCTTTCTCAATAAAAAAAAAAAATTTTAATATTCCATTTTTTCTTTTTTTTTATTCAACAAAAAATAATCCATGACGCATCTGCACTATTAGACCACTGAATTGAATTAAAAAAAAAAATTAATAAATAAAAAGTAATAAAAAAATACAAAATACAGAAAAAAACTCTGAATAGCGGCCAGTAAAATTATCTAAAAAAAACGACTATTATTAACAAAAAACAGTGAATAAATAAATAAAAACATTCCTAATAACGAAAAAATGACCGTTTAAGAGGTGGCCGTTATTGAGAGGTGGTCGGTAATGGAGGTTTTTAACTGTATTATATATATCGTGATATATACTTTACACAAAGATATAGAGTAACACCTACCTAGTGGGTCGTCGGCTCGAGGTAGGTCATGATGGGAGGGATATATTGTCCTATATATCAACATATGTATATATATTTTAACATACATATATATGTATTAATATATGTGATACGATAGTTAGTGTACCATGTACAATATACATATAAAAGCCAAGGCCGTGAACGAACCTGCTACGATCGATCGAGCAAATATTTTGAAAATGAGCTTTTATACGTGTTCTACATTGTCCATATTCAATATCGGTCTTTTGAACCTATTGTTGTTAGTAAAATCAACATGAAAATTTCTCCGTGTTCTTTCTTTATTTTACTTTCAATTATTAATTCCCCTGATGAATTATTTCTCTAATGAATAGAAAATAAAAATTCCACAGGTAATAATTTTTTTTTATTTTCTTATGGAACTGCAGCTCGAATATTTTTTCTTTTTATAATTGTTTAAATTATATAAAAGAATTTTTTTTACTTTTTCTTTCAATTGTGGATGATTATTTGCATTGGTTGCTCATTAAATTTAAAGTTAAACTGAAAGTGTTACACGGTGAATTTTTTTCTCCGAGGAATATAAAAAAGTATAAAATGTAAGAGTTATGTATTGTATTATTGACGTTTTATATTGTTTGCTTCACTTTACTCAAAGAGTCAAGGAGAAAAGTTGAGATGCATTAGACGTAAGAGTGCGATCACATGGCTCAAAGTTACATATTATATAGCCGATTATTTCCTCTATTGCAGAAGAAAATATATACATTTTCTTTAATTTATAGTCAAACAAGAAATAAAAAATTTTTTCTCACTTTCCAAACGTTCAAGTTAAATCAATAAAAATACTCACTATATATAATTATCCTGTCGGCGTTTTTCCATTCCCAGACCTATACGGAAAATCGTCAGCTTCGTGATCTCTGAAAAATGAGGAAAATAAATAAAATTAAATAAATATTAAATATAAATTCATATATGAATCTTTATCAAGTCATAAATTTTACTTTCATGTTTGCTAAATGAAAACAAAAATAGTAATCATTTTGAAACAGACAGATGTGTATACAAGAAAGAGGTTGTTTCATTGTAAAGACCGAGAGGGGATGCCAGAAAAATTCTAGAAGTGAAGAGAGGGAAGTTGACAGAGCATGACGTCGACAACGAAGCTTGGTGAATGAAAAGAAAAGAGACCGCATTGGCTATATACACTCAGGCTGACGCTCATCATCCTCCGCTAATATTTACCTGTGCGCTCACAAAGCGGCTGGTGTATATCAAAGTAACTCACCATGTGCGCCATAGTCTATGATAAAAAATGTCCAGAACTTGTGGTCTCTATCTTAAAAACAGAGACCGAATAAAAAACGAAAAAAGAAAATAATATTCTAGCATAATTTTTATCACACTTTATAAATATAATATTACCTAATTTTTATATTATTATTATTGGGAATTAAATTTAGTGATGAACTAAATTGATTTATTCTGAGCGATGAAGTCTTTAACAATATTACCAGCAGTGCAAGTGAATTAATTTAGAAAAATAAGTAATAACGATTTTATACACAAAATATATGGATAAATGGTAGACGACGAACGATGTTTGGCGCGCAGTTTCCATAATGCTGAAGGACGAGGCGTGTCGTAATATATAGAGAGAACGTTCAAGCTTTCAAACGTTCTAGTAATGAAATTATGTGTGAGGCCACCTTCAACATTGCTGTTAGTGATGCCGAGTGCATGAAGAACATGAGTGGTATATGTATAGACTAGTGATATCAGTTTATTACCAAAGGCCTTAGGTCAACCCATCGACTGTACTATACACTTGTAATTACTTCGACAAATTTATAAGTAAACATAATATACTTATCCATCTGAACTTTTTATAGAACAAAAAAAAATAAAGAAGGAAATAAGAAAGAAGAAAAAAATGTGGCTGTTCACTTCGTAATTTTTTTCTTGCTCAAAATTTCCTCACAGGAAGTTGGAATTTTTATCTTAATTTAATTTAACTCAACGTCGTCCGATAAAGCACTTGGATGTGCTTCCTGATTTTACAAGCATCCGATTAGCAGGATATTTCGTGGCTCAGAGAAAACCTTTGACGCTTACAAATAGTGTAAACAAATTTTTATTAAAGGGGTAGTCTCGTGTCCGAGCTTAAAATTTGAAGGTTTTTGAAGAATTTTTTTTTTGCGGAAAATGAAATTCAATCTTTTTATGAAAATTATATGTTATTAGTTACATATTAAAAAATACAAAAAAATTTTTGTTGAATAAAAAAAAAATTATTAACGTCATTTTGGTGTCTTAAAGAAGGCCTCTCGAAAAAAAAGTAGGTAGCGGGCCCCGCGCCTGACTACTCCTTTTGTAATCATCTGAAATCAAAATTTCCAAACGATTATTACTTAGTAGTGTTGTCATTCCGTCCCGTACCAGATTCAAAAAATTTGGATGAAAAATAAAAAAATGGTGGCCTTGTTAAAAAATTTTTTTTAAAATCGACTTTTTTTTGCTTTAAAATTAATTTTAAAAACAAATAAAAAAAAAATAATTGATAAAAAAATCTAATTCTGGTACAAGACAGAGCCATTGATGTGTAGAACCTTGTGTTAAAATTTCAGACCGATCCGTTGAATGATTTTTTTTAATCATCCGGGGCGACGGAAAAAAAGTAGTTTCGAGAAAAACGCGTTCAAAGTTTGGAAAGAAAATTTTCATTGAAAATTTATACTTACATCAATCATCTATTCCTGGCGCGTATGTTTTCAACTAATTAAACTTTGAAAATATACAAAAAAAAAATTATCAATTTTTTGAAAATCAGACACGAGACTACCCCCTTAAGTAAATAGCTAAAGGGAGAGAATCAATTTTGCACCATCAGCCACATGCAAAACCTCCAATGCTGTTTATAGATGCGCCTTTGACATGAGTCATTGAATCTACATGTAGATCAATAATGTTACATGAAGATAATTACATAGGTTGCAAATAATATACTTTGATATAATAGAATCACTTTGGTTCATTAGTAAAAATAAAACAAATGGGTTTTCTTTTTTTATTTTTAAATGAACCAACTCGACATTCGTTTTTGAAAAAAAGGAATGTATTTTTTTTTCACGCTGAAAAAAATTCACATTGAGATAAAAATATCTATGCTTTCATCCAACATATTCTACGTTCTCACCCTCGTTGCTCAGAATGGTTTTTTTTTCTCTTCTTTTCGACACAACCGCAGGGGTAGACGCGGTCTGATATTAACGGATCGTTTCTACATTGCCGTTGGCGCGACGTCCCACCGTTGCTGCATCCCCGCGCGTGTCACATTCTCGGTCATCATGGATGATTGTAGACTGTATAGTTGGTCGCGCACGACAAGCCTGAGGGTAGTCCGTTGAAAGCCCAAGTCTCTCTACTACTATTACTACCCCAACTACTACAACCACTAACCATTTTTCATCGTAGACTCATCGTCCTCGTCGTTCAAAAATTCGAAGGATATTGCGAGAGGCCGCGACGAAAACATTCCGTGTATATATAATATCTATTCGCAATTGCCTACGGGCAAGAAATTTTTCTTGACGTCTTTCGCATGTTTCTCAAAAGAATTCACGATCAATCTTTAACAATTTGCATTTTGCGGCCTGACCTTTTACAATTTATTTTTGAAATAAAAAAAATATCAAGAGCAATTGTTATGTAAAGATTGGTCCAAGCGATATATGTATTATATTTATATTAGGGTGATTCATTTTTAGGCGATATTTTTTTTTGTCTATTATACTTGGAAATCTGATAATTTATAGAAAAAAATTTTTGAGTTAATTAGAGGCTTATCGAAATTCAAAAATTCGATTTTTTATATAAATAACACGAGAAAATTTTTTTTTCGACTTCAACTCGATTTTTCGGTAAGCAAAAATTTTTTTTTATGCTATTACATTGTTGATTCAGCTTTATAGCGTTTATTGTAAGATAATAATTAAAGTCAAATCAATAAATTCCAGTTTAAAGAAAATTTGTTTTCAATTATAATCAACTTTCACCTTTCCAGCTCTACAACTCGAAAACTGTTGGTCGGAGAGCGTTTGCGGTGGAAAATTTTTTTGTAGCAAATTTAATGCCCTACAAAAGTTGTACATTCATTTTTCCCAAAAAAAAATTTTTGATCATCAAAAAATCGAGTTGAAGTCGAAAAAAAAAATTTTTCGTATTATTATTTATATGGGGAAATCAAATTTTTGAGTTCAATAAGCCTCTAATTAACTCAGAATATTTTTTTTTACAAAATAAAACACCCTAATATACATTCTAAAAAAATTTTTTTTTCTTGTATGAAACTCTAGAGGAATTATAAAAATTTCTGATAGACATTGCGATGCTGTCTCTCGTGGGTTTAGTTACGTTACGTGTCATCTTTCGTTTTATAAATGAAATACCATGTGGAAAACTTGTGTGACAAAAGGATTTGTCGTTCATTATGACATTGTGAGATATTATTTCATGTATATATTTCGAGATAAATTCACGAAATTATACCAAGTCTCCAGTGCCTATGATGCAGATTATTATAATTCACTGACGTTGAATATAAATTTGTATAACAATGAAGTAAACTACAATGTATGATTATGAAAATAAAGCATAATCCATCAAGATAAATTTTATCACAAATATCATTTATTATTGAACGAATTTTCAAAGTCAAAGATAAGATTTTGTATTTAATATCACAACGAATTTGTGTAATAAATCAAGTTGTAATAAAAAAGAAAAAAGAACAATCACTGATAAATCTACACGTATAATATTTTAATACAAATGTTGCAAAACCTCCGATCTAAATACGTTAATAATTAAAAGGAGAATGTAGAATAATTAATACAAATTTAAATCTCAAGGGTATGATATCATGAAATAGATCTTCATTATGCAAGTCAATCACAAACACACTCCTGTTTACACTCTGCATTAAACCACCTACACATTACGTAGTAAATTGGGGCTGCTAATTAAATACACCAGATATATCCACAGTTTAAAACTTGAGAAATCCTAACAATGTTCACCTCTTCCTAGATTTACACTCCAAATAAATTTTTTTCATCACAATAATGAATTATATTTTCTATTAATGCTTATGTCGGCCCGGATGATTAAAAAAAAACTATTCAACGGGTCGGTCCGATTTTTAACACAAGGTTCTACACATCAATGGCTCTGTCCGATACCAGAATTAGATTTTTTTATCAATTATTTTTTTTATCTATTTTTAAAATTAATTTTAAAGCAAAAAAAAAGTCGATTTAAAAAAATTTTTTTTAACAAGGCCGCAATTTTTTTATTTTTCATCCAAATTTTTTGAATCTGGTACAGGACGGAATGACAACCCTACTAAGTAATAATCTTTTGGAAATTTTGATTTCAGATGATTACAAAAGGAGAAGTCAAGGGGGCCAGCCACATACTTTTTTTCGAAAGGCCTTCTTTAAGACACCAAAATGACGTTAATAATTTTTTTTTTATTCAACAAAAGTTTTTTCGTATTTTTTAATATGTAAATAATAACATATAATTTTCATAAAAAGATTGAATTTCATTTTCCGCAAAAAAAAAAAATTCTTCAAAAACCTTCAAATTTTAGGCTCGGACACGAGACTACCCCCTTAAATATTTTAGAAAATATTATTTACTTTGCTCCAACTCGAAGTAAAATAAATCGAAAGAATTATTAAGAGTATCATGAATCCAATTGAATGAGGACGATCATAATGATGGCAATATTCTTAAAATATTAATTTAAAAACACATGGAGCAACCTCATTAAGTCAGAGCCAGCTCATTAAATGGCTGGCTGCTGGATGCTCATTAAATCCACGTAATTATTCATCTCGAAACTCCATTCGTATTGTTTGAAAAGATTCCATTGTCCCTTGTAAGTGAAATCAAAGTTTTCTTCAAAGTACGTTAAAGCAAGAGAGAAACGATAAAGTTTATTCGTGTTTCCAGTTGTTAGGTCCCAAGTGACCTTTCCCCTTCCCCGCAACCGTCACATCTACTTCCATAATATTTTGATTTTATATTATTTGAATTCATTTATTAGCGTCGCATCTCGGATTATATTATCTTTTATTATATTAATATTATATTATTTT
>JAQQBS010000002.1:10873931-10884869 GCA_030347275.1 Microctonus aethiopoides | reverse complement strand
GGAGGGAGCTCTTAAAATATCAAAAACTAACATTTTTTCACCCGAGACTCAAAAAAAAAAAAAGTCGGTTTTTTTGCGTCATCCTAATATTTATTTATAATTCCAAAAATAAAAAATAAATTATATCAACGATCGTAATTTTATTTTCAGTATTTTAATGATGACTAATCTCATTCCAAATCGAATGCATCGATTGTTTCCTTGTCTCAGTGATCAACATAAATGGACATCAACATATGAACTTTCATTGCTTCATTCGTCAAATGACAGAGTGATGACAGGAGTTCCATTAATTGAGCAAACTGAAATATCACCAGACACAAAAATATCAACTTATGCAAGAACTAAAAAAATTCCAAAAGAACATTTTTTTTTCATGATATGGCGTTATACTTCTTATGATGATGGTCCATTAACCTTTCATTTTCCACCAAATAGTAACAATACAGACTTTGCATTCATGACTGAATTTACAATTAAATGTTTTCAATGGATGAGTAATTCCTCTGGTACAAATGTACCAATTTTTCCAATGATGAACATAGCACCAGTTTCTAATTCATTAATAATGGATTATTATACTATACCTGGTGTAACATTAGTAAAGTGAGTATGAATATATTTTACTGAAATATATAAATCGACATAAATAAAATTCCTCCAAAACCGTTTGGCTGATTTTGATGAAATTTTTTGTGTATATTCGGTAGATCTGAAAATAGGTTGTAAACTATTTTTTATACCCTTAAATAATAAGGGTGGCCCAGCCCAAAATTTGTTTTTTTATTTTTCAGACAAAATTTTTTATTTTTATTATTTTATGATTTGGCATTAAAAATACATATAACTCTTAATTTTCACCCGTCTACCACCAACCCCCATTTTTTAATAACGAGATTAACCCTGTAATAATTCCTTTTTTTTTCAACTACCAAATATTTTTATATTTTTTTTTTTATAATAATTTATATATTTATATAGTAATATTATATATAGTATTTATTTACTATATATTTGACCCGGTAAACGTTGTTTTGCCATATAAATTATTTATATTTTGGTAGTTGAATTATTACTATATATACGTATGTATATTATTATAAAAAAAATATAAAAATATTTGGTAGTTAAAAAAAAAAGGTTATTATTAGAGTACTAATATCGCTATTAAAAAATGAGGGTTGGTGGTTGAAGGGTGAAAATTAAGGGTTATATGTATTTTTAATGCCAAATCATAAAAAAATAAAAATAAAATTTTTTTTTTATTTATATGATAAAACAAGGTTTGCCAGGTCAGTTAGTTTCATATAAAATTAAAATACCTTTATACAAATCATATCAACATTGTTAATCAATTATGACCCCATTTGTGTTTTTCGACAAATTTATTTACTTCTACCAATTATGTTGATAAGAATTAAACGAGAAAAAATGTAGATAAAAATCATGATTAGATAATGAAATTTAATAAAACAATTTCAAAACATTTTTGATAGGAAACAACGAGTTTTATTTAACGCTGAGGAATCATCAACAAATGATAAATTGGAGTTGATAACTACTATAACTCGTGCTGTTGCAAGTCAATGGATTGGTATATTAATATATCCTAAATCATATTCTGATTTTTGGATCTATCGAGCATTAGCACATTATGTTGCTGATTTTATGATGGAAGCTATGGAGCCAACATTTCGAATTAGAGAAAGTTTTTTAGCTAGAACAATTTTATGGACGAGATGTGATAGAGATCTTGATGCATCAACGACTATACCATTTTACCTCTTTGACACATGGGATGATAAAATGTATTTTAGAAGAGACGATTATCTGGGTTATCAAGCAATGACACTTATAGCTATGATTCATGAAATATACGACTTTGAAGACATCGGATCGTTGTTGAAACACGCCTTGATGCGTTGGTGTGTTGATTAATAATCTATCTTTATTAGGGTAGGCCAAATAAAACTTTGATTTTCTTTTCTTTTACTATAATGTAAATATTGTTCAAGGTGAACAAAAAATGAGCGTGTGAAAAGAAGAGCTCTTAATTTTAATATTAAGAGATGACGCAGCGTGATTTTCGATTTCCCATTTAAATAAATCGGGATTTTTTTTTTTTTTTGGAATTTTTTTGCGTTATAGCGAATTCTTATGTTGTAAAAATCAATACATATTCTTATAGGAAATCAAGTGATCTACAAAAAAGGTCTCATATGATTTTTCGCTAAGTCAACTCGTTGAAAAGTTATTCGAGGTTAAAGTTCAACCTCAAATGACACATGATCACTTTCACAATTTTTTACACGTTATCACAAAATAATGGCTCAATAACATGAAATATCATATTATTTGCGAGGTTCATTGAGTATTCTCTAACAAAACATTAACATTTTTACGAAATAAAAATTTTACGATTATTGATCAATAATTTCATTAAAATTATTTTTCAATGCTTTTTATTTGAAACGTGCAGAATAATATGAGTTTTTTTTTACAAATTTGTAGAATAAAAACGAAAAAAGTCACGGAAAATACGATATTCAATGTTGTTGGGCCAATATTTTGTGATAATGTGTAACAAATTGTGAAAGTGATCATATGTCATTTCAGGTTGAACTTCAACCTCGAATAACTTTTCAACGAGTTGACTTAGCGAAAAATCATATAGGACCTTTTTTGTAGATCACTTGATTTCCTATAAGAATATGTATTGATTTTTACAACATAAGAATTCGCTATAACGCAAAAAAATTCAAAAAAAAGAAAAAAATTCCGTGTTATTCAAACGGGAAATCGAAAATCACGCTGCGTCACCTCTTAATATTAAAATTAACAGCTCCTCTTTTCACACGCTCATTTTTTGGTCACCTTGAACAGTATTTTCATTATAGTAAAATAACAAAAATTCAAAGTTTCATTTGGCCCACCCTAATCTTTATTAATTAATAAAGATAAATCAATTAAAAAAAATATAAAAGAAGAAATAATCTGAATTCAATTAATGAAAAATCAAGCAAAATATATGAATAATAAATGAATAAATAAATTGTTTAGGGGTCAAAATGAATTCGGACCATCGCAATCACAAATGGTGAACTCATTGATGAAAGAAAATGTGATTAAAATGATAAATGATTGGTCGAGAATGCCAGGGATACCTGTTATTCATGTTACTTTAGATAGAACTGAGCAAAACGCTCAATTAAATCAAGTATAATCGTAATTCTAGATGTAACATTATAATTTATCGTACTGCAAATTTTAATTTCAAAATTTTTCTCAATTTTAGGAACGTTTTAATCCATCCGGACCGTGGAATGACGATCAATTTATTTGGACAATTCCAATTCGCTGCCGTAATTTGTCTACAAATGAATATTATTACCAATGGATGAAACGTAATAAGGCATTTTCAATTAAAGCTGATGATATTAAAAATTGTCTCATGAACACAAATACATTTGGTAAAAATTATTTTAATAAAATATTCCCGATTATGAACAAATGAGGAATAAAATAATTTATTTGATGATTATAATAGTTCCTTACAGGGTTAATTATCCTGAATCTTGGTGGACAGAAATTATCGCAACATTAAAAGAAAATCCAAAAAGTATAAGTGAAATGTTAAAAATGCGAATTATCGATGATATGCTTGAGTTTTGTATAGCAGGTTATATACAAATTAGCGTTCTATTTGACTTACTTACATATTTATCTGATGAAATGGATTATTTTCCATGGCTTGCTGGCGCTAAAGCGTTCACAAAATTACGTGCAATTTTGGACATAAGCAGAAGAGCAGATTACAAATTAAATTTTAAGGTATATAATTGATTTACTCAAATTTATCTATTTTTATTTCACTTGAAAATTTTATTTTGTAGCAACTAACTGTTGATATTATATCCAATGTTTACGATTGGGTTGAAAAAGAATTTGCTACATTGCCAAATCCCAATGAAGTCGAGAGAAATGTTAATATATTTCCACAACATTATTTTCGCTTACATAGAAAAAATATTCTTAATATTGCTTGTGGCTTTGGACATGAAGAATGTTTACGAGATGCAGAATCCCGATTGAAATGTTACATTAAAGAAGTATCAAGTGATGAATGTCGAAATGGGTTTGATAAAATTTTAATATGTATTTTAATTTTATAAAAATAAATATTTTTTTTAATTATTCAATCATTGCAATAACACAGTCGTTGCTATGACCGTTGGAAAAAGTGTGTACGTGATGCAGACGAACGAGAGATCATGCTTTGTCAAGGACTTAGACGTGCCAGTGTTGAAGTTTGGGTTTCAGTTCTTAAATTATTAAATGCCACCGATTTATATCCAACAGCTCGTCTTGCAATATCACGTGGACTTGCTTGTACAGAAAATCGTGATATTCTTGAAAAGTAAGTGCATATTATTGATGTTTATGTTTTCTTTACGACACGTATGTGTATTAGGGAGAGTCTAAAAGTCGACTATTTTTTTTTAACTTGCGTCACTGAAAAATTGGTTTCTAGTCCTCTTTATCTCAGTTTTCTATTTTTTTTTTTAGTCCCATATGGCGAAATCCATATCTCGCCATTACTTGATCGTACAAAAAAGTTTTATTTACATTTTTTGTAGGAAATTGAACGCTCTACAAAAAAGGTCTCTTGTGGTTAATCGATTACTCTAACCATTTAAAAGATATTTGCATTCGAATCTCAATGCGTACTGATTTTTATAGTTTTTTAATAAATATTTTTAATTTATCCATTTCAGTTACGAATGCGAATATCTTTTAAATGGTTAGAGTAATCGATTAACCACAAGAGACCTTTTTTGTAGAGCGTTTAATATCCTACAAAAATATATGTTGCGCATTTTATAATATTTATTTATCTACGAGTTATAAAATTTAGAAGTAACAAAAAAAATTTTGTTAAATTCTTCAAACTTTAACCTCTGATATCTTCTAAATGGTAAGAGTTATGAAAAAATTCTAAGATACCTTTTTTGTAGAGCGTTCAATTTCCTATAAAAAATGTCAATAGAACTTTTCTGTACGATCAAGTAATAGCGAGATATGGATTTCGCCATATGGAACTGAAGAAAAAATAGAAAACTGAGATGAGGAGGACCTTCCTATTGAAATTAAAAGCACATCTTTGGAGAGTATTATTTAAAGGTGTCTAGGAACCAATTTTTCAGTGACAGAAGTTAAAAAAAAAATAGTCGATTATTTTAACCGCCCTCCTAATGTGTATCATTAATTTAAAATTTTAATTTATGTAGTTATGTATATTATCTGCTTGATGATAAGAAACTCTTCCCAACCGAAAATATATTTCCAATTTTACTGACTGCAGCGAGACTTAATGAAATAAATTCCCAAATAGTTTTGCATTTCATCATTAAAAATCATGGAATACTTTCTAACAGGTATAAAAAATCAATTAAAATTATTTATTTTTCATTAATATACATCGTAGTTAAGTTGTTAATTTCATTGCAGACTTGGAGTGCCTCATGAATTTCATAAACAAATGCTCGCATTATCGCAAGATATATTTCTTTTAAAATTAAACAGAGAAGGAGTAAATTCTCAAGGTTCACCACTTACTTACCCAGAATTGCCTAAAAGTGTACGAAAAATATTGGAGGTAAATACACTTCGAGCCAATAAACTTCGACCAGCAATAGAAGAATATCTTGATGGATATCAGAAAAATATTTACATATAATTTCTCTATGAAAAAAAAAAAAAATTTTTTTTCATTTTTTTTTTGTTCACTAAAATTCTCTGATCTTTTTTTAATCTTCAAATATCATTGTAATAAATCAATAAATCATAAAAGCATAATTTCATTCCATTTCATGTGCACAGATTGGATGTTTTATTTGAAATCATTTAATACATTTGTTAAATAAAATTTAAAAAAATAAATTATTATCCTACAGTAAAAATTAAAGATTGTCATCAATATAAGTATTATATCGACATCACAGTTATTTTTATTACATATTGAATGAATCCATTGGTAACCAAATATACAGAGATATCACCAGCTTATGATATCGCGAATTCCGATAAGAATATAGCCTAATTCCAAGTATTTAAGATGATAACCAAATCTTAAAATCATTATAAATACTGGCGAGTATTGCTATCACACAGATCTAGTCGTTTCATCACGCTGTGATAAATAAAAATTACTTTTTATACATTTTAAATTTTTGTGCACGATTCTCACGTAAGTAAAATAATTTAAAATTTCCAGTATAAATAATTAATAATTAACTACAATTAATTTACAAATTAATATGATTTATTTATTTATTTTTTTATAAAAGGACGAAATGTCGAGTGTGCACATATTTTTGGCAACAGTCCTTTTGGTCTCGTTGGCCCAGAGTGTGCCATTCTCATCATTAGTCAAATCTCCTGCACCCGAGTTAAGAGCTAATTCATCAAATAATTCTCATCTTCCTGATGATATTGAACCTATATCTTATGATATAAATCTCACGGTAGATTTGGACGCTGATGAGTTTTCATTTGAAGGCAGATCAGTGATCACTTTCAAAACCAAAAAGTATATGTATGAAATAACTTTACACATGAAAAACCTCGAGATCATCCCCGGGATTACTTTAACGTGCGGAAATATTTCCCAGACAATACCACACAACGAACCGATCGATGATACGGTTACATTTTCATTCGGCACAATTATAAAAGCAAATTCAACATGTGATTTCATAATAAAATATAAAGGTAAAGATAATGGAGGAAACAAAGGTTTTTACAGAACTTCATACAAAAATAAAAATGGCAAACAAAAGTAAGTATAAAAGCAAAATTATTTGCTATTAATAATTTCACTTAGTCATTTATATTAATTTTTTATTTTTCATTATAATTAAGATGGATGGCGTCAACTCATTTAGAACCTATTGCTGCTCGACAAGTGTTTCCATGCTGGGATGAACCAGCATTGAAAGCAAAATTTACTATTTCAATAAAACATAATAAAAAATATACTGCTCTCTCTAATATGCCTGCTGTATCATCAATCGTTGATAAAACTAATTCCACAATGATAACAACACGTTTTGCCGAAAGTCCTAAAATGTCAACTTATCTAGTCGCATTTGCAATTGGTGATTTTTATTCAGTAGATCAGGATGATCAAAAGTTTCAAGTTTTTACTCGTAAAGACGTTTTTAATGACGGCGAATATGCACTGAATATTGGACCCGAAATACTGAAAGCTTTAGAAAATTATACTGACTACTCATACGAAAAACACGCGCTAACCAAGATGGAGTCACTTGCTGTACCAAAATTACCAGCTGGTGCTATGGAAAACTGGGGGCTTGTTATATACTCGTAAGTAGTTATAAATAATTAGAATTAATTGTATCCAACTTGGTAATGTATTAAATTATTCTTGGTAGAGAGAAAGAATTTTTGTACACTGAGAATATGAGCAGCACTTTACAAGAAGAAAATGTCGTTGGAATAATAGCACATGAATTAGCTCATCAATGGTTTGGAAATTTAGTTACTGCTAAATGGTGGAACGATATTTGGCTTAATGAAGGTTTTGCTAATTATTTCCAGTACTTTATCACAAATCAGGTATCAAAATAAATATTTTTTTCCCATCAGAATGTCGAAAATTAAATAATCAAATTTGGTATGATTTAATATATTTTTAGATTAAGCCTGAATGGCGCATGATGGATCAGTTTGTAACGAGTAATCTTCAAGAAATAGCATTTGTAGCTGATGGTAAAAATAATAGTCATGCTATGAGTCAAGAACGAAATAATAGTGAAGAAATCATGAATGGTTTTGATAATATAACTTATAGTAAATGTAAGTAATATTTTGAAAATAAAACTTATTGATGAATACAAAAACGATTTTTTGTTTAATAATAAATTTATTTACAGCTGGATCCGTGCTACGAATGATATCACATGTTATAGGCGAAAAAAAATTCAAAGACGCGTTACAAAATTATACTAAAAATTAGTGAGTTTTAAATAAATAATATGTTTATTTGGTTTATCAAAAATTAAGTTAATTAATGTAATGTTCGAACTTTCAGTGCTTTTAAATCAGTTGGCAATGATGATCTATTTAATGAACTGGTGAAAGTTGATAAGGAAAATAAAAATTTGAGAAAAATACTAGAGAACTGGGTGACAGTAGCTGGTTATCCAGTCATCACTGTTGAAGTAAATGCAGAAAAAGGAGAAGCTGCAATAACTCAATCACGTTTTGTAGATGAAAATGAAAAAGTGCCTGAAGATAAATACTGGATCCCACTCAATTATTTTACCGAAAATAATCTCAATTCTACAGATACTAAAGTGTCCTACTGGCTTGATCCAAACACGAAAATTACTAACATAACTGTACCAAAAAATAAATTCGTTATATTTAATAAGCAACAATTCGGATATTATCGTGTCAATTATGATGAGAAAAATTGGAATAAAATTATACATTATCTAACACACAAAAATTATAGCAACATTCATGTTCTCAATCGTGCACAATTGATTGATGATTCATTGAATCTCGCAAGAGTTGGAAATCTCAGTTACAATATTGCTTTGTCTCTTATTGGATATCTTAAAAACGAAACTGATTATATTCCATGGTCAGCGGCATGGAGAGGAATTGAATACATCAATAAATTCGTAGCAAATACTGAATTTGCACCATTATTTCAGGTACGATTGTGATAAATTACTGATAGAAATGATTATATTAATAATAAAATTATCTTTTGGTAGAATTATGTTTTGGAAATATCAGAAAATTTAGTGAAGGAAGCTCAAGCAGTAAAGTCAAATGAAACGGACCACATTAGGAAACTTAATCGAATAAAAGCTTTAAATTGGGCCTGTAACATGGGATCAAGTTCATGTCGATCAGAAGCAACAGAAAAGCTTGTCAAGTGGTTAGATAATCCCAAAGCAAATCCGTATGTTTCATCTTTTATAACATCACATTTCTAAAAATCAAATTATGATTTTTAAAATTTGATTATATTTCAGATTTTTGGCAGATGATGTCGACTGGATAATATGCGCAGGAGTACGAAATGCTAATGTAACAATATGGAATAAATTACGGGAAAAATATTCCTTGGAAAATGACACAAACATTTTTAATTCACTTGGATGTACATCAGATATTAATATTTTAAATGGATATTTAACCGATGTTTTGAAGCAAAATAAAACTAAAATTCTTCCATTGGTATTCAAAGCAATTTGCGATGGAAGCAATGAAGGAATCGATGTCGTATTTGATTTCATTACTCACGAATATAAAAAACTTATCAACTCGTAAGTTTAAACATTCATTAATTATTGAAAATTAATACTGTTTATGTCTTTGATTAATTCGAGAATATTTTATTATAGTACGGATTATGGCCTGAATCAATTGAAATCTGATATCACATCATTAGCTCGACGTTTAACAAATGCAGCTCAGCATAATAAAGTATAAATTTTATTGAACATTCGAAGATTTATTGTTACTGATGTGTAATAATTATAAATATTAAAACATAAATTTCATTTTAATTTCAGCTGAAGGACTTTATTAAAAAGGCAGAAAAGGATTTGGAAGGCGCTGCTGATGAAGCGCTGAAAATTGTCGAAGCGAATTTGAAAATAAACAAAAGACGTTTAGAACAATTCGTTGTACATTTCAAAAAAGAAACGCCACCTGATGGAAATTCTGCAAATGTCTTTGCATTATCGACAATAGTATTATTCGCCTCACTAATAATTTCACAATTATATTAATTAAAATATCTATAATTGAAATATAATTATTGAAATTAATAAATAGTTTATTGCATGAGAAATATTGAGTTTAATTTTGGGTCGATTTTAATTGTTGATTTTTTATATTTTGCAATTAGGTGCAAAAGAATTTTCTTTTTCGAAAGAGTGTAAAAATAGTGCAGTATCGAGGGAAAATCAATTTATCATCGGATTACTATAATTGATAAAATACGGTATTCATCGTTAATAATCATTACCCATTATCAATTTTTTGAAAGCAAAAATATTTTTGTATTTAAAACATGACAGTAATTAAAGCTGAAATAAAATTTTTTTCTACTATTATTAACAAATTGCAAGTGTAATATTGAAAAATATGAACTTTTTATAGTAAATTATTAAAAAGAAACCCCTACGAATTATTATTTTATATCCGAAAAAAAAGAAAAAAAATTATTCAACTTTTAGAAATATTTGCGAGATGAATAACTTCACTATATCAGCGCTATCGAGTCATACAATTTCATATATGCACAATACGTGGGACGTAGGTTAATAAAATGAATTATTCAATTTACATTTTTATCAGTTGTCGCTTCATTTCCATCAAGAAATTACCTTGACAGAGTGAACTGTAATGGTACCAGGAAACAGTGTCAAATGAAAACAATTTTTGTGCATTTATAATCAGTTATAGAACTACTTTTTTGTTTTTGTTTTTTTTTGTTATCATAATGAATTATTAAATTTTGATTAATACTAAAATTCAAGTGATGAAGGTGAATATACGAATAATCAATTAGATAAATAAATCAACTAATCAAGGATTTAAGTTACACAATAAAAATATTTAACTATGCAAACTAATTGATGAGAAAGCTATGATCATACGTAGCTTTTTTTTCTCCTGCTGGATTTAGCTATTGGATTTTAAGTGTCCTGTGAAGTCAAATGTTGTGATGATTTTTTTAATTGCTGCTTTCACATGATACATGAAAATATTGTTTAAGGTGACAAAAAAAATGAGCCTGTGAAAAGGGCAGCTCTTAAGGGGTTACACCACCCTGACGCTCGAAAAAATAAACATAAAAATAAACTTTTTTTCTCACTCGGCCTTTGAAAG